>JXTC01000494.1:0-22741 GCA_002914845.1 Trema orientale | reverse complement strand
TTAATTATCATATGCACTTATTTCTAGCATTTATCATTTAAAATAATTCTAAATGTGCTAAAATGTCAACTCAAAGTCTTTATTATTGGCTAGATACATTTGTAAGAATTTTGGGCCTATGAACATAAATATGAGTATAGTAAACCGATATAGTAAAATGTTTATTATTGGTAAGATGCACGTATGAGAATTTTGGGCACTACACTTAGCACATCAACTTCTTCCCGGATATGAAAACTGACCTTTCAGTGTACACAAAACTAGGAATTCTATTAGTAAATTCCAAATTTATAGATATCATAATAGCACTTAATTCAAGCATTTTATCTATGAAAATAAATATGAGTATAGTAAACTGACATAGTAAAATGTTTATTATTGGCAAGATGCACGTGTGAGAATTTTGGGCACTACAATGCAACACCTCATTTCTATGATTATGAGATTAAAAAATGGTGATAATAAATTACCAAGGGTCCATTTGTTGAAAATGGTTGATCTAATAGCTGTGGACAAGAAAATTCCTCTCCAAGGTCTTCAATTCAAAACTTTCTCATTAATGATGGCCTTAAGATTGGATTTTCTTCGAAGGATGTCATGTTGATATTCATATGTTGCTCCACATCACTTTACATGGTGGTATTTCTCTCATCTCCCTCTTTTCTTGAAGCTCAAACATCGACTTATCATCATACAAACCACTACAAGTTGTAGTTGTGCAATATTACTCTTCCGGAGTTGAATCCGTGTTGCTATGAAAGGTGCCTTCAGGATTGTTGATGATTGTAGTAAGATGGCCTATTTAGTATTCAAGATTTCGGATTGAGGCCTCTTGCTCTTGAAGGAAAATATCTATTCTTTGCATTTGTTGCACCATCACAACTTCCAAGAATGACTTTCCCTCTTGCTTTTAGAGGTATGCATCTATTCTTCTTACGTAATGCTCAAGCACCTCCTCCAATGATGGCTTCTTTTCTTGCATAAGTGATTACTAAGGAAACTTCGATGACAACATAGGCTCGTCATAAAAGTACGGTAACAGACCTTGATTGTTGCACCAAGAGTAATCATGATATGCCTCACAACTCGGATTATAAAAATTTGAGTGCGGGTAACTTTATAGCATATGGCTATTCACAATAAAGTGTACCAGTTGCAAGTTGATTAGGCATCTCTCCCTTGGGTGGCTTCTCCCACATATTTGGTAATACATGAATGGAAGATGGAAAGCTTATGTACACAAGGTATCTACCTTCTTGGTCAATTCATTCACTAGAGCAATCAGGGTCATGATAGCATTGTGCCTTTGCTCAACGGTATCCCTTATGTCTCCACCTCCATAATAACCATAGTACGCCATCAAAAAATACCTAAAACAAAATTAAATAAGTAAAGAAAAGTTTGAATTAAATCTAAAATTGATTATTATTAATATTAACACGAATTAGTATTTCAATCCCCAGCAATGGTACCAAAAACTTGTTGGTTAGAATGTGCAATTGTAAATTCATACACTCCTGTGCTGGTACACACAATCATAAGTAATATAGATATAGAAGTAAAATGAGTAATGAACCCACAGAGATTGATTTATAATTCAATTATAAGTATCAAAATTATCTCAGCCCTAACTTTATCCAAACAACCAAAATATAGACTTTAAAGATATAAAATAAATAAAAATAAACTATCATGCAAAATAAATGAAGTAAGCAATAAGAAAAATGTCTAGGTTTTCTAATTTTCCAACCATCCTTTAAATACACAATCTCTCAATTTCTCTCTTAAATTAATTAATCCACTAGAGTTGTCACTCGAGAATCTAATATAACCAACGAGCTTTTTCCAAGGGCAAATTGGATCTACCTAACAAGATAACACATTACCTCTAATATGAATTGAGCTAGGTGCACTAAGATTAAGTTCTCAAAAATACTTGCACAAATCACATAGGTATATTCCTATCCTATGTAAACTTATTCTATATTAGATAATCTTATATTGTTTTACCTAAATCCAAACTTCTATTCCCCCTTCTAAGCTTATAGAGATTTCACTCAATAATTTATTTAGTGATCAATTAAATAGAAAAAATAGGCATAAGATAAAACAAATAACTCAACAACGGATTTGATTAATGAAAGAGGAGAGAAATAAACAAACACAAGATACTAGGCTAGTTCACATAGTAAAACTAGACAAAAAAATATTTATTCATAATATAAATTGAGAACAATAGCATTCTAATACAATAAAATCAAGAAACACAAATATCCAAGAGAAAAGAGTTTTAGAATTCCCTCTCTTTGAAGAGCTTGAAGGTGTTCATGGAGGTTGTCAAGCGTCTCCTCTAAGCCTGGTCCTTGCTCCTTTGAATCCTCTCTATAGGATTTACTTTCAACTATACTACTCTCTAAATATGGAAAATACAAAGAAAAACTCGTAAGAAATTAAAGAGAAAAATCTTAGAGCAAACTATGATGTTGATGTTGTAGAGGATTTCAAGAAATGAAGTTAGTTGGAGCATGTTTTCATCTTCTTCTTCTTCTTTTATGGCTGCCTCCCTCTCTCTTTATTTATTCTAATCTACCTCTTACTCCCTAAAGATACGGTTTTAAAGAGGTGTTGTTGGGCTATTTCTAACACACAATCTGCAAGTATACGGGTCGCAACAAGTAATACAGAGTAAGAGAGTGTCGAATCCCACGAGGAGTACTCGATTCACAAATGCTAAGTACTAACCAAAATTAGTTTCTAATTTATCCAAACGACAATAATTGATTGGATGATGCAAGAATAAAAATGTAAAAACAATGTAAAAGTGCAAGAACGGAAATCGAAAACTAAGCAACCATAATAATTCTCAAAGTAATAGTAAGAAACCT
The DNA here is from genome assembly GCA_002914845.1 of Trema orientale. NCBI lineage: Eukaryota > Viridiplantae > Streptophyta > Magnoliopsida > Rosales > Cannabaceae > Trema > Trema orientale. The sequence continues at coordinate 19,856 of JXTC01000494.1, read as the reverse complement.
AGGGATGCAATCTACCCTCTAACTCCTCCAACTATTAGTTTTCCTCATAGTTCAACAATCCATTTAGAATTAACAACTGAGAATTTAATATTATTCACAAAATCCTTTCTAAGATACAAGTGAAAATGTCTAAACAAGATAATATGTTATTCATAACATAAATTGTTTAAACTCTTTATGTGTAGTAATTCCCAACTAGTATGCATAAGTTACATAGATATATTCCTATTCTATGTAAACTTACCCTAATTTAGGCAATCCTATATTGTTCAATATAGTTACACAAGTTACATAGGTATATTCTTATCCTATGCAAACTCACCCTACATTAGGCAATCTTGTGATGTTCTATCTATGTCTAAATCCACAATCCCTTTCCCAAGTTCATATAGATTTCACAACAACAATCTATTTAATGGCCAAGTAAATAGAAACATTAAACACAAGATAGAACAATTAACTCATCCATGAATAACAAGAAAAAATGATGAAAACAAATATAGTTGGATTACATTAGAGGTTCGATTACCTCCGTAGAAATGAAATTCAGCTCATGTTCATACAAAGAGAACCACAACACAAATAACAAAATTGATACATATTCAAGTGCTAAAAACAGAAAAGGAAAACAAGAGCTAAAGGTAAGAAAAATTCTTTTTTGAAGCTTTCCAATCTGATTTCCCCCTCTTGAATCCTCTTCTTTGATGTTGTTCTTCCCTTGGAAGAGCTCTTAAATCCCTTGGCTGCTAGGGTTTTCGCCCCCTTTATGGCCTCTAGGGCCTCTCGTTTCAGATGAGTGAAGAGGAGCTTAAATAGAGGAGTTGTCAAGACTTTGTTCCGGAATTTCTAAAACCTTTCTGGTGCTGCGGCGCCACGAGATTGAGGCTGCGGCACAACAAACTTGGCACTGCAGCTCTATGGAATTGGGGCCGCGGTGCCAAGAAAATGAGGCTGCGGCCTCACTGCATTGGCGCTGCAGCCCCATGATATTTGGGCTGCGGTGCCACAATTTTGGGGCTACAGCCCCATGATTTTCGGACTGCAGCTTCATATGATTCTCTTACAGTGGCACCAAGCTGACATCAAATCTTCGCCTCTTCTCGTCGTAATGCAAGTTTTACACCAAAGCTCCTTAATTTACCTCTATTTTAACTCTAAAAATAATATTGTTCGCTCAAAGACATCTCACCTGAAATATGCATCAAAAACACCAAAACAAGTAAAAAGAGCTCAAAGACGAGCAATTCTTAAGCTCGAAAGTATAGTAATGATAGGTGTAAAATACACCTATCAAATACCCCCAAACTTAAGCTAAAGCTCATCCTCGAGCTAAAACAACAAACAAACAAACAAGACAACACACAAACGATGCTTTTGAATGAGGTCAATTTTGTCTCAAAACTCTCTAGAAGATATATAACTCAAAGAAAACTTAAAGCATCACAATAGTTTAGAATTTCAAAATTTGCTAATCGCTTCGCTTTGTTGTCAACTCTTTGTGTGTGTGTGTAATAGTTGTTCACATTTAACCCATCACGCTTGGATTGCTTTATGCAGACTTAGGATACACTCTAAGAACTGTCTCAATAAAAGTACAGTAGTCATCTCATAAGCCCATTTTTTATATCAATCTCCACTAATGTAGAATAACACTAAATCGAAGATTAATAGGTCTTTAATCAGCTCGTAATGCAAGGCTTGGGTATGGGTGGATGGAATGGTATCATTTAGGCTTATTCATACCACAGATGCCCTTTTTGCTTAATGAACACAATTCTCTCAAGCTTACCACAATAATTTCCCCCAAACTTAATTTTTGACTCATTTTCATTTTTTTATTAATTTTTTTTTTCAACTCCCATTTTTTTTTTTTGGTAGCCAAACTTCTTTCTTCAAAAATATTTCCCACTTTTGTTCTTCACAAAGCTTGTTATACTTCACCACAAACTCACAATTTACTTTCATGCATCAATAGTGTGAAGTGAGATAATTTGGGAAATTATTTATCGGTCAAGAATTTATATGGCTCAAAAAAATGAAAAGGATAACAAATTTGGCTCAAAGGGGGTGACTACAGATATTACATTTATGGGTAGGTTTGAAAGGCTCAACCGGTCCAAAATGGCCTATATCATTTCTTCGATTTTCGTGCTACCTAGGATTTCGCCTTAATTGACAATTAAACAGGTTCTAAGATAAAATGAGACTATAAATTTTCCTAAGTCACACGTATAAAACTACTCTAAGCAATTCAAGGTTAAATGCTCACAACTATGTGAAAAATGTGTGCAAGAGTTGGTCACAAAGTAAAACCACAAAAGAGTTACGCACACAAAAAATCATGATACTAAATGTTTCCAAAGAGTTATTTCACACAAACTCACAAAAAATATCATCAACCGTTAACCTCTATCAAAAGTTCCCAAACAACACACAATCAAACACTAAACAACAGATAAAAACATACTAAGAAATAAAGACACACATTAAACAAACCAACATAAAACAAAGGGAAAACAGTTTAAAAGTTTAACCAATTAAAACGTTCGAAGACAAAACAGGTAAGTGCTAGAAACTCACTCCAAACTTAAAGTGTGCATTATCCCTAATACACTAAACATGAAACAATAAGGAAGGATAGGCAATTACCTGATCGAAGGTCGCTCAGTCGGCCTCCAAGGTGCGGTGGTGACCCAGTTGGTCACAATCAGCAGATGGTGGTGGCGGCGGCAGTGCCAAATACCGGTAAGTTTTTTTTTTCGGGCCGGTGGCGTTGCGGCACTAACACCTGGAAAAATATTTAAGTTTGGTAATTCCCACACAAGGTTGCATAAGTTACATAAGTATATTCCTATCCTATGCAAACTTACCCCAAACTAGGTAATCTTATGTTGTTCTACCTATGTCCAAACCTAAATTCCTCTTCCCAAGTTCATAAAAGTTTCACTCAACAATCTATTTAGTGATCAATTAAATAGAAGCAATAAGCACAAGATAAAACAAATAACTCAACAATGGATTCTATTAATGAGAGAAAAGAAATAAGCAAATACAAAATACTAAGTTGGTTCACATAGTAAAACTAGACAAAGAAATATTTAGTTCATAATATTAATTGAGAACAAGAGCATTTTACTACAATGAATTCAATAAATACAAAATATCAAAGAGAAAAGAGTTTTAGAATTCCCCCTCTTTGAAGAGCTTGAAGGTGTTTATGGAGGTTGTCAATCTCCTCCTCCAAGCTTGGTTTTTGCTCTCTTGAATCCTCTCTCAAAGATTTGCTCTCAACAATATCACTCCCTAAATATGGAAAATACCAAGAAAACTCACAAGAAAAATAAGAGAAAAACCTAAGAACAAACTATGATGTTGATATTGATGAGAAAATCAAGAAACGGAGTAGGTGAGCTTGTATTCATCTTTCTCTTCCTCTTCCTCCTCTCCTTCCATAGCTGCCATTCTCTCTTTCTCTCTATCCCAACATGCCTCTTTGAATCCCAAAGATAGGGTTTTAAAGAGGAGGCTCGTGGAAACCTAAAGCAGACTGAATTTGGACCCTTGGATCGTCAAAAAGTTGATCTCGGCCGTCAAATATTGACTCAGGACGCAAGGGGCGGCGCTGCAGTGCTATTTTTGGCACTGCGGCACCAAAAGTTCCCGAGACTTGGTGCTGTGGTGCCACTTTTTGGCGCCCCAGTGCCACTTTTCCGTTGGTTTGGTACCTCGGCTTCTCGGGTGCACCATTTCTTCGTTTGACGTCCGATTTGCCTCATTTTCATTGCGTTACGACCGTATCGGATTGAAATTCAATTCTAATATTTGAAAAACCCATTTGTGAGTCGCAAATTCACTTTATTTTGTATCAAATACCTTTGTTTCATTCTCCAATCTACATAAACAAACAAAACATCAAAACAACAAGAAAAACACTTAAAATAACTTAATATAAACAAGAATATAGCAAAAATTAAGGCAAATTAGTACTAGATAACTCTAATTTTATGGACTTAACACACCTCCAAATTTAAGATTTTGCTAGTCCTCGAGCAAAAGAAAAATAAAAACTCCTAGAAACACACAAGAGGTATTATGCTGACACTGATGATTTCTAATTGGTTCCTCAATACAGTCTCACATAATAATATAACTTAAAGAAAAGTGCAAATATTGACTAGGTATTAAGAATAAATCAAGAGCACGTCCCATTTCAAATTGAATTTTCTGTGTTTGTGTGTATGCCTTTCTCCTATCATTGTGTGAAATCCGGATAAGTTTATGCAAATATTTATTAAGCACAAAATCTCAAAGATAATAATCAAGTTCCATAAGTTTGCTTTTCAAATCTATCTCCACTAATGTAGATAAACATAATACCAAGAATCAAAAGGTATTCATCAAGGTTGTAATGTGGGCTTAGGTAAAGGTATGATGTTTTGGATAAAGTAAGTCAAGTCACTCTAAAGCACATTAACTGTTGGACTCATGTAGAGCTATTCTTTCACACACCAAGTAATACGCCAATAAAATTAAAATTTCTTTTTCTTCCATCAACACATAGCCAAATACTTATTCTTTTTTTTTTTGTTGAGTTGCACACACCCAAACTTATTTTCTTTCATGAACAAGTGTGTAACTCTCTTTTTTTTTTTTTTTTGCTTTTTTTTTCCCAATCTCACTCCACCCATCCTCCCATAATATAGCATAGCTCAAAATAATTCGATAAAAAATTAATATGCTCAAGAGGTAAAGGTTGAATAGTTTTGTTTTAGGTTAGGCTAATGTGTGTGTGGTTGAAAAAGAAAAGGCTTTACAAGGCTCAAAATAGGTGTACTAAGGATAAAATATGTCATGGTTAGCTTGAAAGGCTCAAACGGTTCAAAGATTGCCTAAATCATTTTCTTGGTGAAATGTTATCTAGGATTTCGTCTTAATAGATTATCAAGCAAATTCTAGCACTTGTGAGATTATCAAAATATCATGTTCACATAAACATTCTCTAGATTCACACACAAATCAAAGATCAAGGCAGTATGCTCAATATAGATTTTTATAATTAAAATAGAACTAACACAAGAATTATCCATAAGACTAAGCCAATATCCATATTTTTCAACAAGTTATGCACCAATGCACTCAAGGTTCTTATCATTAGAACTAGGTGATCACTAAAGAAAGCACAAAATACTTTTAATTATTCAAACACATAATCACACAACAAGAAAAATAAACACACAACCAAAACAAACAAACAAACATAAGCACAATCGAACAAGGTTTACTCTCTCCCCAAATTTAGCATGCAAAATATTGGAAAATTAAAGCATAAAAGAATGAGTTTAGGGATACTCATCTCGTTAGCACATAGCCATGAAGCTTTGTCTCTTTGAAATGGCACCAACTCCTTAGATTGCACAAAACATGAACATGGAAAAATAACACACAAACATGAAAACGTTAACACTTGGGTTGCCTCCCAAGAAGCGCTTGAGTTATCGTCTTCGGCTTGACTCAAATGAACACTCATCAAAGAGCGGTTGTCGCCTATAAAGTGTGGCATACATTATCACGAATGGGTCTTTGATACAATGGTCCTCAAGCTTGACCGGGTGTAGACAATGATTGCTCATAAATCCAAAATGGCTTGATTTCAAATAATCGGCTTCAAAGAAAAATTTTACCTTCGGTTCAAGCTTGTAGAGAGTGTAGTATTGAGATGGTAGCTCTAATGGCAAACAAAATTCCGTCAGTAGTATACTCATGTAGACCAATTATGCGGCCAAATCATTGGTCTCTTAGACTTCCTCAACCACAAATATGTCTTGTGGCTCTTCTTCTTCAAGTTTCCTTGAAGACTCTTCAAAATAAAAACATTCAAAATCAAACTTTGCCATATCCTCCATCATTTAATAGGCTTCATCTTCGGGTCTTTCTTCACAAATTGGGAAGCCATATCTATCTTTAACCTAACTCTTACTTGTAGGATTCAAACCTTTCATAAAGATTTGGAGTTGGTACCACTTCGGTAATTCGTGGTCAGGTTCTCTACTAAGCATTATCTTGAATCTTTCCCAAGCTATGTGTAGAGGTTCCAATCCATGTTGGAAAAATATTGTGAGGCTTTGGTGAAATCTTACTTTAGAAAGCATCATGAACCTCACAAACAAAACAAAAAAAAAAGGCAAAAAAAAAAAAGTTTGAAGTAAAATTAGAATTGATTGGTATTAATATTAACACGAATTAGTATTCAATCCTCGGCAACAGTGCCAAAAACTTGTTGGGCTATTTCTAACACAAAATCCGCAAGTATACGGGTCGCAACAAGTAATACAGAGTAAGAGAGTATCGAATCCCACGAGGAGTACTCGATTCAAAAATACTAAGTACTAACTGAAATTAGTTTCTAATTTATCCAAACGACAATAATTGATTGGTTGCAGCAAGAATCAAAATGTAAAAACAATGTAAAAATGCAAGAATGGAAATCGAAAACTAAGCAACCGAAATAATTCTCAAAGTAATAGTAAGAAACCTAGGGATGCAATCTACCCTCTAACTCCTCCAACTATTAATTTTCCTCATAGTTCAACTATCCATTTAGAATTAATAACCGAGAATTCAATGGTATTCACAAAATCCTTTCCAAGACATAAGTGAAAATGTCTAAACAAGATAATATGTTATCTCTAACATAAATTATTTAAAGTCTTTATGTGTAGTAATTCCCAACTAGTATGCATAGGTTACATAGATATATTCCTATTCTATGTAAACTTACCCTAATTTAGGCTATTTTATGTTGTTCAATATAGTTACACAAGTCACATAGGTATATTCCTATCCTATGCAAACTTACCCTACATTAGGCAATCTTGTGATGTTCTATCTTTGTCTAAATCCATAATCCCCTTCCCAAGTTCATATAGATTTTACAACAACAATCTATTTAATGGCCAAGTAAATAGAAACATTAAACACAAGATAGAACAATTAACTCATCCATGAATAACAAGAACAAATTATGAAAACAAATATAGTTATATTACATTAGATGTTCGATTACCTCCCTAGAAATGAAATTCAGCTCCTGTTTATACAAAGAGAACCACAACACAAATAACAAAATTGTTACATATTCAAGTGCTGAAAATAGAAAAGGAAAACAAGAGCTAAATGTAAGAAAAACTATTTTTTGAAGCTTTCCAATCTGATTTCCCCCTCTTGAATCCTCTTCTTTGATGTTGTTCCTCCCTTGGAAGAGCTCTAAGTACCCTTGGGTGCTAGGGTTTTCACCCCTTCTGGGGCTTCTAGGGCCTCTCGTTTCAGATGAGTTAAGAGGAACTTAAATAGAGGAGTTGTCAAGACTTTGTTCCAGAATTTCTGCAACCTTTCTGGCACTGCGGCACCACGAGCTTGAGGATGCGGCGCCACAAACTTAGCGCTGCAGTCCAATGGAATTGGGGCCGCAGCTCTAAGAAAATGGGGCTGCAGCCCCACGGAAATGGGGCTCGGCCTCACTGCATTGGCACTGCAGCCCCATGATTTTGGGGCTGCAGCCCTATGATTTTGGGGCTGTGGCGCCACAATTTTGGGGCTGCAGCCCCATGATTTTGGGGCTGCAGCTTTATATGATTCTCCTATAGTGGCACCAAGCTGACATCAAATATTCGTCTCTTCTCGTCATAATGCAAGTTTTACCCCAAAACTCCTTGATTACCTCTATTTTAACTACGAAAATAATATTGTTCGCTCAATTCTTTACAATTCACGTTACCTCTACACTTGATAATTGATATTTTAGATATGCCGTAACTTTTGTATTGAAAAAAATTAATTAATTATAGAATAATTAATAACTCTATAAAATAGAGTTATCTAATGCTACTATGCCTTAAGTTTTGCTATTTTCTTATTTAAATTAAGTTGTTTCAATTATTTTTCATGTTGTTTTGATGTTATGTTTATTGGTGTTCATCAAAGAATGAAACAAGGGTGTTTAATGCAAAAAGAGGTGAATTTTCACCTCAAAATATGTTATTCAAACTATTTAAATTGAAGTTGAATTCTATATAGACGTAACACAATGAAAATGAGGCAAATCGGAGCTCAAACGAAGAAATGACCTACTAGGGAGGCTACGATGCCAATCCAGCAGCAAAGTGGCGCAGCAGCACTAACTCTCGGAAATTTTGGCACCACAGCGCCACCCCTCTGCGTCCTAGGTCATATACATAACCAAAATTAACTTTTCGACGATTCAAGGATTCATATTCGGCCTGCCTTAAGTTTGCAAGAGACACCTAATAGCTGTATTTTATACCTATCATTACTATACTTTCGAGCTTAAGAATTGCTCGTCTTTGAACTCTTTTTACTTGTTTTGGTATTTTTGATGCATATTTCAGGTGCCCCTGCTTGCCCTTCTTCCCTCCGCCTCTCGTCCAACATAATTTCTAGGGAATGTACCAACTCTTATTGTGTGGCTAGAACCAAAAAAATAATCTAAAACTACTTCTTTTGCATTTTGCCTCGTGGAGTGTCTAGCTGTTCAGTGCCTCACAATACCAAGATCCTTACAAAACTTTTCAAACACACCTCCAAAATACTTCAAGCCATTGTTAGTTCTCAATCGCTTAATTTGTTTCCCAGACTATTTTTCAATCAAGGCTTTCCACTGCTTGAACTTGACAAAGACTTGATCCTCGTGTTTCAAAATAAGCACCTAAACCTTCCTTGAGACCTGCATAGCTCCATCTTCAGCTTTGAAGCTACAAGCAATGGAGTCGTGCGAACTTAAGGAAATTAAGTTCTTTATCAATTCTAGAAAATGTGTGACATATGTCAATGTTCTCACAACCCTGTCAAATATCTTAATTCTCATTGTGCCAATACTAACCACCTTACCGGCCGTATTATTTCCCGTAAAGATTGTGCAACCATATATGGATTGGTAAGTAGTAAACCAATTCTTATTGGGACACATGTGATATTAGCACCTTGAATTAAGAACACGCTCATCACTTGAGTTAGTAATGGAAACACAAAGAACATCTGCACTATCTTACGGTAACTTCTCCAAATTCAAAAGATTTTTCTTTTCCCTTCCCTTTATGCTCTAGACGGTCTTTTTAAAATTCCCTTCCGTGTGACAATGAAAGTACTTTTTCAACTCCTTAGAGTTCAAGGCTGTCTTAATATCTTCTATAGTAAGAGTTTCACAACCGTATATCATAGTATCAATAAAGTGCACATAAAAATTTGGCAAAGAACATAACAAGATAATGGCCCAGTTTTCATTATTAATTTTCACATCTATATTTCTCATGTCAAGGATAATTCTATCAAACTCATCAAAGTTCTCTTTAATGGGCTTACTTTCTTGCACTTGAAGATTGTATAATTTGTTCTTCAAATATAGCAGGTTAGTGAGTGACTTGGCTATGTACAAGCTTTCTAGCTCTAACCATAACTTATGGCAATATCTTCTTCAAAACCTTCTCGTAGAACCTCATCTGTCAAGCACAACAACAATGCATTGTGTGCTTTTTCCATAAACTCATTCTTATCTTTGTCTAACATAGACTCGACAAAGCCTCCTGACCCTTCAAGGCTTTTGCCAAACCTAGGCGTACCAATAGAGCTCGCATCTTCACTCACTATTAACTAAAATCATTTTCACCGTTGAACTTTTCCATATTAAATTTAGCAGTAGCCATAACCCTGGTCTGATACTATTTTGTTTTAGCAAAGTTATCAATATACAGAAATTAAATACGCAAGAAAATGAAATAAAAACACAGACAAATAAGATAGAGAGATGTTAATGTGGTTTAGCTATGTAATAGCCTACATTCACAGTTAAAGAGCAGTAAGAAAATTCACTATATCAAAAAATTTATTATAGTAACCACTAACAAATTCCACTCACAACTCAAAACCCAATTACACCTCAAGAGCATTCTCAATGAAATTTCTCTTATAACCCAATACCCTTTCTCTCACAAGAGAGCCTTTCTCTTACTATTAAAACAAGAGAAATCAGAGAAAGATAGGAAGAAGAATTCCTTGTATAGCTTGGATTTGTTGGTGTGTCTTTGATGCTATAACTGATGGCTATTTATAGCCATAAGAATTTGACTTAAAATGTCTAAAAGGAAAGAAAGCATCAATTTTTCTTTCCCATATGCCACAAAATGTGGCTGCTTCTTGGACATCTATTTAATCAATAAAGTGGCATATTCTCATATTTTTCTTTTAGCCAACATATAACCATTGCACCCTAGCATTCTCTCTCAAAAAATGTTCATTTTGTGAAAAAAGAAAAGTGACATATTGATATTGGTGAACATCAACCTCCTTGGAGAAAAGCTCCTCTGTGAACCTATTTGGGAAATCTCCAACTCAGCTTCTTCAAGTCTGGATTCCCAATAATCAAGATTGGCAGAGATATCCCCGAAAGTTAAAGAATTCCAACCGTTGAGAGGACATTTACGACACTTTAGCTTGGAAATTAATTTAGCCATTTGAGATTCGTAAGTAAGAGCATCCTAACAAGATTTAACCATGTCCATAAAGCCTGGATGCACATCCACATAGATTTAAATAGAAACGGATATGGACCACTATCACATTCCATCTTAGCTATAAAACCAATAGGATTATGATCAGAATAAAACTTAATAAAATGTAAGGAAATTGATCTCCAATTAGAAAGCCAATCTGCATGGTAGAGAACTCTGTCCAAATGTTGTGCACCGTCAGCATGATTTTGTGACCATTGAACCACGTTTAAAAAGAACCTTTAGCATCCATATGATGAAGATTACAAGAAAAAATAGCAGAACAAAAATCCGAACAACTTGTTCCCCATGGAAATCAATCTGTTTTATAAAGAGCGCCCAAAACAGAGTTTAAATTTCTAATAACCATCCAGGAGTCCAACGTACCACTCAAAATACGAAGATTATCTCTAAGAGAACGACGAAACTTGTAGGAAAAACTAGTGTAAACAAAGTTAACCTTTCAAAGAACCACCATATCCATGAGAACAATAGTGGTCTACTGATCTGGCAAGTTCTCCACAGAAATGTAATTCAAAGCATCTAAAGCAAGAAAACATAAAGTGGGAGATACGGGTGAAAGACAGAAAAAGAACAAAAGGATCAAATGCATAACAATCCGAGACTCGAGAATTTAAAGGTTCTTAATTGTGATACATTCTTTGTTGGATTGTAAACTTGATTTCGGCCCACTATTTGTAATTGGACTTAGTTTATTATTTGGGCTTCGTGTTTGGTCCATTGAATTAAGAGCTCCAGAAGTTAGTAGATATTTATTAGAAATGGCCTTTTTTATATAAATTTAAAACATGGTCGTTTTTTACATATATGTAATAAATGTCCGATTTATACTTTTATTTTGATAAATGACCATTTTTAGTTGATATATTTTTTATAAAGTAAATCAATTTTTGTAAAAGTATATCAATTTTTCAAAAAATAAATCAATTTTCAAAAGACATAGATCATATATTTTGAAATACTAAATATCCAAAACAGCCATTTTTATATAATATTCAAAATTTAGCTATTTTTTGACAATATTTGAAAATTAACCATTTTGCAAAAAAAAATCTACCATTTGGCCAAAAAGCCCAAGTTACTATTTCTAGATTAGTCTTTTATTAATACGTAGTTGAGTGGTTGACTAGTAAATAATGTAACTAGTTGAGTAGTTGGGAAATACGAGTAAAGGAAAGGTGGTTGAATGAATGATGTAGTAATTCATCCGCTAGAACTATCTTTAAGTGGTATAAATAGGGTTGCCCACCCCCATTTTGGATCAAGCCAAAAAAATACAAGAAATAAAACAAATAATCCTCTTTCTCTAAAATTCTCTAGTTTCTCTCTTAGTCTATCAGTCTAAAATATTGCCTAAAAATATCCCTCTTCCAATATTCTTAACTTTGTCAAGTTATTAATATGTAAACTTTTTCACTATCAGCGGACCACTACTCTGGAGTAATATCAGTGACGGAGCCAGCATTTTTGGTCAGGGGGGCAAAAAATACAATAAACATTTTGGGGGATTGCCTAATAGATTTTATATTAATTTTGGAGGGGCAAACTAGATTTTATATTAATTTGTGGGGGCAAAAGTCTAATTTTTATAAAATTGTGTGCATTTTTTAAATTAAAAAAAATTGAGGGGGGCCATCGCCCCCCTGAGCCTGAGCTGGCTCCGTCTTTGAGTAACATAATTATCAAAATCATCCTTTAAAAAAAAAAAATCTTTCTTCTCTGAAACGCTCCTACAAGTAGCAGTACTAAGTAGATCATCTACTCTTGATTGTCAATAATCCTATTCTGAAGGCAAATACTTAACGATATTTGTGTATAAATATGTGTGTCATCTGTACATGTTTATACCTGCAGAATTGGACCAAGCCATTCGAAAAATAATGGAAATAGGGGGAGAAGCAAAATTTGCTATTGCTGAGGCAAGTTATTCTAAACTTGGTATCTCTCTTCTGTTATTTATTAAGCGTGCATAACTTGCTGTGTTTCTTAAAGGGAGGGAGGGATTAATAAACTTACTTAGAGCTTGCTTGGATTCACTTTTAATTTTTTGTTTAAATAAATTGAAAATAAAAGTAAAAATTTTATTTTGGTTTTCAATTTTTAAAAATAAAAAATATGCTTGACAAACTTTATTTCACTACTTATTTTCAAAAATTAAAAAGTGCAAATAACAAATAGAAAGTCATATAGACTTATATTTATATATGTATATATATATGTGTATATAAGTACTTGTGTACAAGTATTTGTATGTTTTTTTGTTTTTGAAATTTGTTGAAAAAAATAAAGGTATTAGAAATTTTTTATAACCACCTTTTTTGAAATTTTTGGTAACAATTTTTAAAATCAAAAAACAAAAATAAGATTGTCAAGCGAACCTCTAAAAAAAAATTCTATTTTTCTATTTAAAAAAACAAAAAGCAGAAAACGAAAGTGAATCCAAGTAAGTTCTTAATAATTTAAAATTTAGTTTTTTATTTTTCTACATGGTGAGGAGATGATTCTAACTAACCTCAAACAAGTTAGTATGATCATAAGATTTAACCTAACAATTTGGCATACATCTATCACATCAAATAAACCTAGCTATGTTTTTGCAGCGTATGTAAAATCTTTGGTTGATGTGTAATTAACTGTCTACATGTATATGCAAGCGGGGAAAAAAAAAGTCTACATTCATATTTTCAATTTAAAAAAGAAACATTGCTTACATTCTTTAGATCTTGTACAGATCAAACTTTCGAAGATTTCTTAATAATAGAAGTATAATGACAATTATCGTAACATCCTTTCATAGGAGTTAATTGATATTAAACATACAAACAACCGTACGTAAAACCAAGAGCTTAAAATATTTTTCAGTACGCGAAAATCTAATTTCACTTATTTTCTAATTTTGAAATTTATCTGATGATATACTAAATGAATTTCTTCCCCTTAATCCGAATATTTGTACGAAACGAACCTATGATGTTTAACATTGCACCATAAATAGAGATGGTTCATGTACCTCTAAATTTACATGCGGACCCAGTATTTTCGTAAATGTTTGCTAACCATTACAAGTAGCCTTTCGTAATATTTAGAATTGTTTATGTTGGTACTAATATTCGAAGAAGTGAAAACTTGATTACTATTTCTGATCCAAAATTTTATGTCTCCTGTAATTCAGAAATTTTGGCCACGTGAGCGGTTCGGAAAACTTGTGCGTAAGATCATTAGGACTCTCGGTTCAAGTAGCGACAACTACAGAGTTTATTACGTGACATTACCCCACGAGAAATAAAGCTGATCGATGGTAAATAACAGGGTAATTAATAAGAAAAATGCCAAATATAAACGGCGGTGATGTGAATTTATGATAGGTTGAAAACAAACAATGATCACGTGTATGTAGCCATATATGATGATATTTTAAAACAAAAATATAAGATTCATCATTTTCCTTTTATTCATTTGTTTTGGCACTACTATATATACCACTACATGGATCACAAATAAATAAAGTAGTAATGTTTAAAAATAAGAAATAGTAAAAAAGTGCGCCGGGTTTGCCCTGTGAGAAAAGACTTGGCTAGGTGTTCTTGGCCTGTTTTGCAATTTATGAGGGGCAAGTTCTCTCATTTGGTCTGTGTTAACGTTTGTTGGATATCACAATATGGAGGAGATACATGGTAAGTGGTCCTTGTTCACTATTTCGGGAGCGGAGGAAGATGTGGTGGGATTAGATGACTCTTTACTGGTGGACAATTCTGTCGACCTGGTTCACATTTGCTGGGGAAAGTGAAGAATTTTAAATTGATAGAATACGGAAGAGAATAACTGGAATAATTCTCTGCTTAACTTTATTGAATTATCAGATATTTATAACCATTACATACTATCTAGAAGCTAACAGGGTTATATGAATGGCTAGTTACTCCGTTTAGGCTATCCAACGTACCAAATACGTTTATGAGATTAATGAACTAGGCCCTGCGACCATTTATTAGTAAATCTATGGTAGTTAATTTCGATAACAAACTGATTTATAATGCAAATCCTGATATACATCTTCAACATATTCGGGAAGTTTTAACAGTTTTGCGTCGAGATAAGTTCTTTGTTACGTAAAAAAGTGCATATTCATGACTCCTAAAGTATTGTTTTTGGGGCATGTGGTTTCCGGTAATGGGCTACGAGTTGCTGAGTCAAAGATAGAGGCAGTGAGATAGTGGCCTCAACCCAAAATAGAGGCATGGAGTTTTCATGGGCTAGCAGCTTTCTATCGGTGCTTCATTCAACAGTTCTGTAGTATCGTGGCCCTAATAACTAATTATATGAAGGGGTCTAGATTTCAATGGACTGAAGCGGTTGAGAAGGCGTTTCAGCTTATTAAGGAGCATTTAACAACTCCACATGCAAATATTGCCAAATTTTTCCCATCCATTCGAGTTACATTGTGAAGCTTCCAAGGTGGTCATTGGAGCTCTTTTGAGTCAAACGGGGAAACCAGTAGCTTACTTCAGTGAAAAACTATCTGCGTCTAGAATATACTATAGTATATATAAAGTGGAGTTCTATGTCGTAGTCCAATGAAGCATTTGAGATATTATCTGTTTCAGCGAAAGTTTATTCTGTATACTGATCATGATGCTTTCAAGTACCTCCATAGCCAAGAAAAGGTTCTTGCTTGTTATGCCTCTTGGTCAACTTATTTACAGCAATATACCTTTGTGCTCGAGGCGGAAGTTACGAATCTGGTTGTATATGCACTAAGTCGCCATTGTAGTCTATTGACCACGATGAAAGTAGAGGTACCAGGTTTTGATACAATCTGTGATTTACTTGAGACTAGCTCTTATTTATCTGTTATTGTGGCTGCAGCAAAGGCGAGAGAAAGAATAGAATATTTTGTACATGATAATTATCTCTTTCGGGGTAATTAACTCTGTATCATAGATTGCAGCTTAAGGCTCCAGATTATTCAAGAACTTTATGAAAAAGGCCATATAGGACGAGATAAAATTCTGCAGTTGGTGAAGAGTTATTATTTTTGGCCAACCATATGCAAGGAGGTAGAGAGATTTGTAGAGCATTGTCGTATATGCTAAGTGTCAAAGGAGGGAGTGACTAATTAATGCTGGATTATATATACCATTGCCAATTCCTACATAACCTCGGTCAGATATAACCATAGATTTTGTGTTAGGGTTACTGAGGACACAACGGGTCAATGATTCCATGTATGTGGTAGTCGATCATTTCTCAAAGATAGTACACTTCATTCCTTATAAAAAGACTACATATATAATTAATATAGCATAGTTGTATTGTCGAGAGAAGTACTGTTACATGGATTGTCTACTTCCATTGTTTTTGACCGTGATACACGCTTCATTAATCTTTTTTGGCATAGCTTATAGAAGATGGTGAATACTCAACTAAATTTTAGCATGACTTATCATCCCCAAACTGATGGACAGATAGAGGTGCTAAATCGTTCTCTTGGGGATATGTTGAGATATTTAGTTGGAGAGCACTTGTAAAGTTTGGATAGTCAGGCACAGTTTTCTCACAACCATACGGGGAATCGAAGCACAGATTTTAATCTGTTTCAAATGGTGTACTCTGTGATCCTACTAGGTTTCCTTGATCTTATTCTCTAACCTACTACGACTAAGATCCGTGGAAAGGCCAAAGACTTTATCCAATGTTTGCAAGAAACCTACCGAAAGGTATATGATAATTTGGTGCAAGCTACAGCAAAGTACAAGGCAGATGCAAACAAAAAGTCACGATACGTAGAGTTTGAGGTTTGTAACTTAGTGTAGGTTGTGCTTACTATGGATCGCTTTTCCGTTGGCGAATATAATAAGCTCTCAATAAAGAAGATCAAACCGCTCAAAGTGATTGAAAAGAATAATCCAAATGTGTATCACTTAAAGCTTTTATCCTATATCTGCACCTCAAATGTTTTTAATGTTAATCATCTAATTCCACTGCGAGGAGATTCATCAGACGAAGATATTGCCTGAAATTCAAGGGCGGATTTTCTCCACCTAGGAGAGGATGATGTAACGCTTCATGAGATAGAGTTTTTCGAGTGCTACGATCGTAAGAAGTGAAAGATTGAATTTTTTTATATCACTTGGAATTTCAGGTCTACGGCCTTAACAACGGTCAGTCGATTTTTTTGTCCAAAAAAGTGAATTACTCTCTGAAAGAATCTGTAGACAGAATGGGTCTACCACTTCGACAGAGTGGGTTTATCACCTAGGCTACCAATTTGCAATTTCAACATTTTTTATTACCCATTTTTACATTTTTTCCTTTATTTTGTTACCTGATTCTGAATATTTTAATATTTTTGCTAGAATTTCATATTTTGTCTAGTTTTTCTATATATTGTAAGCTTTACGGACTTTTACTATCAGCTTTGAGTTGATTAATAAAATTTTAGCGAGAAAGTATCTCTTTTCTTCCTAAATTTCTGGTATTCTGTAAGAATCAATAGTTGTTTGAAACTTATTTTCTAGTATTCTAAGCGAATCAACATGTTATAGTAGGTTATCCTTAATTTTTTGAAAAATCTTTCTTATTAGATGCTTCTCCTGCGTCAAGTGCTAACTTATAATCATATCGTGTTTGTGCTGGTGTATTAGTATCAGCCCCGTTTTGACACCACTATGAATCTCTCCCCTCTCCCCCTCTTCTGAATAGACTCCTCTTTAAAATTTAAAATTAGAAAATTCTCTATATACATCAGTTAAAAGTGTTATATTCTAAAATTAGTCATCAATAAAAAAATTCAAATAGAATTTCTTTTCCTACCACTTTTAGAAATCCCTCATTCATTTGTCATCTTCTTCTTCAACTTTTTATCTTGTTCATCGCAATAATATACATATTTTAATAATTATTTTTAGGGTTCTTAAGAATTGGAGTGAGAGTTAGAGTTTTTTGAATCATTTTTAGGATTCTTAAGATCTAGAGATAGCTAGAGGTCTTGAATTATTCTTTTAGGATTCTTAGAAATTAGAGGGAGGGGAGAGGTTGAGTTCTTGAATTACTTTTAGAGTTTTGAGAATTAGAGAAAGAGAATTAAAATTTTGGAATTATCTTGTAGGATTTTTGAGAAAAAGATAGTTAAAATTTTGAATTTATTGTATGCACACCTATTATATATAAACTTCATTTAACCAAAAGTATTTTCATTATTTAAGATTATTTTAAATATTTTTTATTATTATTCATGTTTAAGAGGGTGTATGAGAAAAAATAATCAGTTAAGAAAGAATATTATAATTATCTAATATTATTTGTGCCCATTTGTGCTATTTTTGATGAGGTTATTTTTGTCTTTTAGAAATTAGTAATTGATAGAATGGGAAGGAAAAAAAGGAGTGTCAATATACCCACTTTCACAAGCTGATCTTATAATATGAGATAAATATTACTCCCGCCTTCTATTGATGCTAGTTATAATATGCTATTTGGGAGGCTTTTTTTTTTTCCTTTGACTATATAAATATAATAATGGGAGTGAATTTTTAAATAAAGGCGACACTAAAAACGAAAAGTGAAATTAGAATGTGTGCCCTTTTTTTTTACATTTCATTTTAATAAATGTCCACTTTTTTTTATAGCTAATTAATTAATCGAGTAAATATATTTTTATACTTGGTATATCTACTCATAACTTTCGTTTATGTATTGAGTATGTTAGTTTTTATACAGAGTACATTATATTTTGAAAATGATATATTGGTTATTATGCTACAACATTTTAAAAAAATAGACATTTACTTAAAATGGTCCAAAATTCAAAAGACCCGAAAAAAATGAAAGAGTATTTATAAGAAATGATATTTTTTAAGAATAATTTAAAAAACTGGTCACCTTTTACACCTATTTAATAAATATTTGTTTATAATTTTATTTTGATAAATAACCATTTTTTAGTTGATCTATTCTTTATAAAGTAAATCAACTTTCGAAAAAGTAAATTAATTTTTTAAAAAGTAAATAAATATTCAAAAAATAAATCAATATATTTGGATATACTAAATATGAAAAATGATCATTTTTTAAAATAATTTTCAAACTTCAGTTTTGAAAAAAGGTTATTTTACAAACTATGATCCAAAATTCGGTCATTTGACTAAAAGGCCTAAAAAGAAAAGAAGAAAAAAAGGGCTTCTTACAGAAATCCGGACCCATAGGGTTAAAAATTGAAAAATCCCAGATGGGCTGATTTTTGGAAAAAATTCTAAATTAATTTAGAAAATTATCACTTTTGAAAAGTGTTTAGAAAAATATCGCTTTTAATAAATATTTAGAAAAATACCAAATTTTTTTTCAAAATTCGTAATTTTTCAGTGTTACTCGAGGTAACTAGTTAGATTACTTTGGATAACTAATCTAGTTACTTGATGTAACTAATGAAGTTATCTCAAGTAATTTAACAGGTTACCTCAAGCATCTTGCCAATTAATAAAAAAACTAATTGATATTTTTTCTAAATACTTTTAAAAGTGGCATTTTTCTAATTAAATTTGGGAATTTTGAAACAATTTTAAAATTGGGGATTTTTCAATTTTTTTTTTTTTTACTTTTACCAGAAAAAATCTAATTTCCACAAGAAAAAAGAGGTGGACATGGTCACATGGGTAGTAATCTTGGGAAATTATTATCAATATCACTCAATAAATTTATGTTTTTTCTTATAGCAGTATCCTTTTTTTTCACTTTTTTTTCGATCTTAACAATTTATAATGAAATTTCAAATTGAATATTTTTTTTTACGAGTTGATTATCTTTCTTAGACTTATTTATAACTAGTTGAATTTTTTTATTAAACTAAAACTAATATTTTTTTCCCTTAAACTTAGTAATTAGTCTATTATCTTTATCAAATTGGAACCAATCACAACAATCAAATAATATCATAAACTAGCTAGTCAACCAAGCCTAATAATCTTTCATGCTCTAATTCGAAAACTCTAGCTAATCAAACAATTGAAAATTTCTTTTTCCATTCCATTATCATCACACTACAAGAAAAATAGGATTTCACGTCCCTTTTTTGGTGACGTCAAAGGCATATGACGTCGCTCAACGAAGCGACGTCTATCCAGCCGCCGTTAAAAGTCTTAGATTTCACGTCACCAGAAAAGCGACGTCGTATGTCTACCACGTCACCAGAAAAGCGACGTGGTAGACATACGACGTCGCTTTTCTGGTGACGTCGTATATCTACCACGTCGCTTTTCTGGTGACGTGGTAGGCATATAT
>JXTC01000493.1:174370-219122 GCA_002914845.1 Trema orientale | reverse complement strand
GTCACTCCACTCTATGGATTTACGGGAGATAGTATAATGCCTAGGGGCATGATTGAGTTGATGGTTAATGTTGGAACTTATCCAAGAGTTTCAACGGTAATGACTCAATTCTTGGTTGTAGATTGCCCCTCTGCATTTAATGCTGTACTGGGAAGACCGACTCTCAGGGAACTTCGAGCGGTCACCTCTGTTTATCATCTCGCCATGAAGTTCCCAACGCAGCATAGAGTAGGAGAAGTGCGAGGTAACCAATATGACGCACGTACATATTATAACAATTCTCTGAATATCGCCTCAAAGGATACATCGCCTCGCACAATGATGGTCCAACTACAAAAGGAAGTGTCAATCGAAGACCTCGATCCTCAAGAAATCGATGAAGAGGTCAAAACCGGACCCATTGAAGACTTGGAAGATCTGTCAATTGATGAAACTTCAAAGACCCTCAAAATCGGGATAAAGCTTCAAGAACCTGTGCGAGCTGAGATGATCGCTTTTTTAAGGTCGAATCTGAATATCTTCGCATGGCAACATTCGGATATGGTGGGGATTGATCCAAATGTCATGTGCCATCGTCTCAACATAGATACCACAAAAAGACCAGTTTGACAGAAAAGAAGAGCAATGGATCCAGAACGCTATGTCGCATTAAAAGAAGAGGTGGATAAGCTGCTCGAAATCGGATTTATTAGGGAATCTTTTTATCCAAACTGGCTTGCAAACCCGGTTTTGATAAAGAAGCCCAATGGGAAGTGGAGGACTTGTATCGACTTCACCGACCTTAACAAGGCCTGCCTGAAGGATAGTTTTCCACTCCCAAGAATCGATCAGCTTGTAGATGCGACATCAGGACATGAACTCCTGAGCTTTATAGACGCCTACTCTGGGTACAACCAGATTCCGATGTACGAACTAGATGAAGAGCATATCTCATTCATCACTGATCGAGGTTTATATTGCTATAAGAAAATGCCCTTCGGATTAATCAACGCGGGAGCAACTTACCAACGCCTCGTCAATATGATGTTTTCAAAACAAATTAGCAGGACAATGGAAGTGTACGTCGATGATATGCTGGTAAAGTCGAAGAAAGCAGAAGATCATATCAAGCACTTAGGAGAGATGTTCGAAATCCTTCGAAAGTACCAGATGAAGCTGAATCCCCAGAAATGTGCGTTTGGTGTAGGATCTGAAAAATTTCTGGGATTCATGGTGAATCAACGAGGAATCCAAGCTAATCCACAGAAGATTCAGGCATTGATCGATATGCAGTCACCTCGAAAACTAAAAGACGTGCAGAGCCTGGTGGGAAGAGTGGCCGCATTAAGTCGTTTTGTATCAAGGTCGACTGATAAATGCCAACCATTCTTCGAAGTGTTGAAAGGATCGAAGAAATTTGAGTGGACGGAGAAGTGCGAGCAGGCGTTCCAAGAGTTGAAGAAACACTTGGGTTCTCCTCCACTATTGTCAAAACTAAAATCGGGAGAAAAGCTGTATTTATATCTCGCAGTCTCTAAATATGCGACGAGTGCTGCACTAATTCGAGAAGAAGAAAAAGTACAGCGACCTGTTTATTATGTAAGCAAGAGGCTACTGGATGCCGAGACAAGATACCCAGAGATGGAGAAGTTGGCGTTAGCACTAGTCGTCGCATCAAGGAAACTTCGACCTTATTTTCACACTCATTCCATTGAAGTTTTCACGAATTATCCATTAAAGCAGGTCTTGCAAAAACCAGAAGCGTCAGGACGACTGCTCAAGTGGGCTGTCGAGTTGAGCCAATTCGACATTGAATTTCGACCACGTATTGTGATCAAAGGTCAGGCCCTCGCAGACTTTATTGCAGAATTCACTTATGACATCAATCTTCCCGACGAATTAGTTGAAAGACCTACTTTAGACCCGTTAAAGTTGTGGAAGTTATACGTCGATGGATCTTCAAACGAGAATAGAGCTGGTGCGGGTTTAATGCTGATTAGCCCTGATGGTCACAGTATACATTGTGCACTTCGATTTGGATTTCCAGCATCAAATAACGAAGTAGAGTATGAAGCATTAATCGCTGGACTCAAGCTCGCATAAGAGATGAAGGTTGAAATGATAGAAGCATACAGTGATTCCCAGCTGGTGGTTTACCAAGTAATTGGCGATTACCAAGCAAGAGGAGGAAGAATGGTGGCTTATCTACAAGAGGTATAGTGACTCCTATCAATGTTTACTACTCACAGCATTCAACTTCTTTCCCGAGCTAAAAATACGCAAGCAGACGCTTTAGCTAAGCTTGCTTCAACGAAGGATGCAGAGTTATTGAAAGTTGTGCCAGTAAAATTCCTTGCAAAACTAAGCATTGAAGTAGAGCCTCAAGTGACCATGCCAATTCAAAATAAACCTACATGGATGGATTCTATAATAAAGTACTTGCAAGACGGTGAACTTCTCGAGAATAAAGATGAAGCAAAGCGACTTCAGATGAAGGCAGTTCGCTATATATTGTATGATGACAAACTTTATCGAAGAAGTTTTAGTTCGCCACTATTACTGTGTGTTGATGATGAAAAGGCGTACTACATTATGAAGGAAATTCATGAAGGGATATGCGGGAATCATTCTGGGGGGCAGGCACTCGCAAATAAGGCCCTAAGACAGGGTTACTTTTGGCCCACCATGAAGAAGGATACTATGGAGTTCGCACGGAAATACGATAAGTGCCAAAGATTCGCCACCATTCCTCGAATGCCACCAGTCCCTTTAACATCGATGACTAGTCCTTGGCCGTTTGCGGTTTGGGGAATAGATATCATTGGAACTCTCCCGTTGGCGTGAGGCGGATTGAAATATGCGGTGGTCGCAGTTGATTATTTCACCAAGTGGACAGAAGCAGAAGTTTTAAGCACTATTTCTGCGAAGAAGATGATAGATTTTGTTTACAAGTCTATAATCTGTCGTTATGGCATTCCACACACAATAATCTCTGACAATGGGAAACAGTTCAACTGCGATCAGTTTCGCAATTTTTGCGACAACTTGGGAATCAAGAAGAGTTTCTCTGCCGTTGTTTATCCACAAACAAATGGACAAGTTGAGGCGATAAACAAAATTCTTAAGCAGAATATCAAGACGAAGCTAGAAGAACACAAAGGCGTTTGGCCAGAAGTACTTCCTGAAGTATTATGGGCTTATCGCACCACCCAACGAACAACTACTGGGAAAAGTCCATTCTCCTTAGCTTACGGCTACAAAGCTATGGTCCCATTTGAAATTGGTGCGAGCTCCCTACGTCGGTCTACTTATGAGCCTGATCAGAATAACACTTTAATGAGAATTGAACTCGATCTTTTAGAAGAAAAGCGCGAGCAGTCTCAACTACGTGTCGCATCATACCAACAGCGCACTGCTCGATATTATAATTCCAAAGTGAAAAACAGAGAATTTAAAGTCGGGGATCTTGTTCTTAGACAAGTTCTACCTAACACAAAAGAGCAAGGCGCTAGTGTATTTGGCCCTACTTGGGAAAGACCATATATTATCGATGCCGTCATTCGACCTGGGACTTACAAGCTTGCCCGCACTAGAGGACAAAAAATCGAGCACGCATGGAATACAGAGCAACTTCGTCGATATTATCAATAAATCTTTATTTGTATCTTCATTTTATCTTCGGTGGTATTCGGATGTCATAAAAATTTAATAAAGTATTTTTCCTCATTCAATAATCGGTGTACATGGTGATTTTTGCGCGTCTATTATAGTTTTATGGCAGTCTTCGAACACCATAAAACTCGGGGGGCAGTAGGATTAGATCGTCATCTCCTACTCGCTTCCTAAGGAGCTATGCAAAATGTTCATTTAGAGGGGTTGGAATTTTGGATCACCGTTCTAAAATTTCTTAAAATCTTAGGATTTTCTCCTCGCTTCATGCCATAGCATGTCGTATTACGCAATTTCTCTCCTCGAACAGAAAGTAACTAAGCATAACGTTCATTGTTCGATGTGATATATTGCTATAAACCCTATTTTAACGTGGAACTTTTGAAAAATAGTAGAGTTTGCACCACTCAATTATTATTTTTCTTAAGCGACCTAACCCATCCTACTACTTGAACCACGGTTTAAGTTATTGGATTCGAATCGCAATAGCGTACCGATCAGTCCCTAGTGATTGACTACTTGGTTAAATTATGCACATCTATATTATTATGCTATGTAACATTTGTTTATTTTGCAGGAATAAAAATTCGACGAATAAGTCTTCAATTGAAAACTTCAATAAAAATTGTCGCATTTATTAAAAAATATATAATGCATTACAAAATTAAAATGGGACATGCCCGTATTTGTCTTTAACATTATAAAATTACAAAGATATGCATTAGGCAGAAGTACTCGCTCTTCCTTTCTCCGCAGCTTCGGCATCTTTCCAGCTTTGAACAAGCTCCACCACGTCCGTTCCAAGGATGGAGAAATCGAACTCGGGATACTTGCAGAAGATATTGTAGATGATGGTCGAAGATGCAAGGTCGCTAGCCTTTTCTTCGAGCTCTTTGACTTCGTTAGCCTTGAAGTCTTCGACTGCCTTGCGACCCGCCTCTTCGGCGATCTTCTTCAACGCTTCCGCGTGCTCGGAGATAGCCTTCTCAAGAGTCTTGATTTTTTCTTCAAGCTTTTCCTTTTCGAGTTTTTCTTTCTCCAAATCATCTTGCAGCTGCTTCTTCTCCAACTCGAAGGATGACTTTTCGAGTCTTCTCTGAATTCTCGAGTGCATGGGCTATCTCTTCGACCTTCTCGCCCTTCTCCACGCTCTCGAGAACTGGATCGTATATTAGCACGGCAGCTGCAGCAGTCTGAGGCATAAACATATTATTAATGCGAGAAAAGCATCGAAGAATTTAAATGAAGAGAAAGAAGCTTACATTGGCGAGCATCCTCATAGTGGCATTGAACGCAACCCTCGGCGATCTTTTCTTCATCTTCTCTCAACCTTCGTCCGAAGTGAAGCGATCGATGAAGGCCGCACTCATACCAGCCTTTTCTGGTAATTTACGAAGAAGTGCGATGACCTCTTCATCCTTGTTTTGGCTCGCCCCTGCAGAGGCAGCCGGCTCTTTGGAAGGCTCTGGCTGACTCGCAGACTCAATTGACTGGGGAGGAGGTGAGCTTGTTGGGACATCTTCGAAGGCGACCTTCCTTTTCTTGAAAATATCGACCTTCTCTTTCCCTTTTGAAGAAGTGAGAGGCATGTTGTCTGGGGTCTTGGATTTGGCCATAGATCCAAGAGTTAATGGAGGAGCTCGCAGACCACTTCCGATGGTCATATCTGTAAGAATATTTTGTTAACAGAGAATAATGCGAAATATATATATATAAAAGAAGCGAGAACTACCTTCTTGTGATTGAGCTTCAGGAGATGGAGCTTCTGGTGATGGTGGCTCGACAATAGGAGGAGCAGGCGCTTTTCTTTTCCTGGTCTTGGAGGACGATGCACCTACCTCCTTTTGCTTCCTCGCCTTCTTTTTCTTCGAGCTCGAGGACTTCGAAGGACGGTTGGCAGAGTATGGTAGTGATGTGCCCTTCGGGAACAGCCCGTAGTCGGTCAGATTCTTGATCGTCCCAAGCTTTTTCCAATCAAACTCTTCGGTTGGAAGGGCGTTAACTTTATACACTCTTGCGAACTGTGCCTCGCTGAGTCCTGGACGCTCTTTGTTTTCTGCGAAGACATGGAAATGTGATTAGACAGCATGAAGCAATTATAAAATTCGAGCATAAGTTATACAACTACCTACCAGGGTTTTGAAAGAACCCGTTGTCAGCATAGTCGAAATGGAAAAATAGTTTTTTCCACTTTCCCATGTTATTGCGAACTCCGTGAATGGTCTTTATTGCCTGATTCGACCATTTGCTCGCATAGAAGAAGCCGAAGTCTGAAGGATTCGACTTCACTTGGTAAAACCAGGCGAACTCTTCGGGTGTGGGAGATCCTAAGTTAAGCTTATGGTATAATATATACAAGCCTACCATATATCTATAAGTGTTGGGGGTTAGTTGGTAAGGAACGACGCCGTAGTAGTCGACGATAGATTTTATGTATGGATGAAGTGGGAGATGGACGCCGCACCTGAGCACTGCCTCAGAGAAAGAAGCAGTGCCACGAGGAGGAGTGTGTGGTCGATTGAATTCTGTAGGGATGCGAAGGAGGATATTGATGTTGTAGATGCAGATGATTTTTTCGAGCTTATTAGTATAGATGCTCGTTTGGACGTCGGTGCACGACCAGTCTTCCTCCACGTATTGATGACCCTTCGCATATTTGGGGGCGTCCCTAATATGTTGAGGCCATTGGTCCTGAGAGAGGTCGCCCATGTGAGGGCTACTCTGTCTAGTCCCAGTTATTTCTACTTCAGGTCGCTCTACGTAGTCATCAAGATCTATGGAGCTAGTCTTGGTGCTCGCAGAAGAGAATGACGGCTCCCCTGAGAACGCATTCCCTTCCCTAAAGTCTTCGCTACTAGACATCTGAAAAATGAACAAGGAGATATTTAATCCTATGCGAGCATTATCCTACAGGTAAAATTATATATTGATTTATGCTAACCAAAAATGCGACCTAGAAATAGGCGTATTACTGTCTACTTTTTTACAGGTATCCTCGCTATGTGCGAGCAATATACGGTAATTGAGATTTGCAAAGTATTCGACTATTTCTATGATTTTCAAAAGCGATCATTCGTCATTCGTTCGTTCGTCATTCATTCCAGAGAGCCTAATTTCTACATGATTCGGTTCTCATCAATATTCCCTCATCTACCAGTTCATCGAAATGGCAAAATGGGGTTTTAATCTCTACAATCCTTGTTTCTGTAACCTAGATTTCATGGTTTCTAAATCCGAAATCTGGTATTAAAAAAAAAAAAAAAATTCTGGAGAAATAAAGGATATTCGGAAAAGTTTTAAATAAGAATCAAGGAGAAAGATCTGACCTTTCAGGGATTATCGTTGGCTTCTTAGAAGAAAAACTCGTCAGCAAAGAAGAGGGAGAGACCGAAAGCTTTCTGCAACTACTACCGGAGATAGGGAAGAGATTATGCCAGAAAAACTGCTTCTCGGGTTGCAAGGAAAATGGAAGGAAGAGACGAAAGGTTGGGTGTTAGATTGCTAAAAAAAAAAAAAAGAGGAAAATAAGAGAGGAAGTCGAGAATTTCTCTTTAAATAGCTAGAAGATCTGTGTAATTACAGCCGTAGATTAAGGGATCTGTTCTTTAAATTAGATGGCCGAGATTCGCGCGGGATTTGAATTTGGAAATTAAAACGGATTTAATTTTTTGAAATTCGAAACGTTTTAAGCTGAAACGACGGCTGGAACTGTCGTTATCATCACGAATGTTCGGGAAACGGAGCAGTCGCCTCAAGCTGTGACAACTTTAAAAGGAAAGACGACACGTGGATGCATCTGTCAGGAAAAGGTACGCACGGTTTTGAGAGTATAATTCAAGATTTGACGACTCTTCAGAATTCCGAGGTGATCTCATAACATCGCATTTTAAGCTCGCATTTATCAGAATAAGAAGCTTCATTTAGCCTGAAGGTTAATGAAGCTGGGGGACAATTGTTATGCGATCTTAAATCTATAATTGGTCAATGCTGAGAAAGTCAACAGTCAAGCACGACAGGTCACATAAGTGTTCTCTTAATTAAAATGCGACCTCATCCGAATATGACAGGTGCGACCAGTATAAAAAGGAAACTAGTTCAGGCTTCATCAAAGGGGTAATTAGCATAGAAGAGGAAACAAGTTTCAGAATGGAGATTGAGTAATCCCCGTATTTAATTGAGGATGTTACCCGATTCTATATATACCCAAAATTGTATTTCTGATTAGACACTTACTCGTTTATGTAATTAGGAAACTATAAGCCATCCTCATCTATATAAAGGTGGTTTAGTCTCATTGTAAAGAGAGAACACACATTCTTCAAAAAGCACTTCATTACGTCCTGTAATTCTCTGCTCTCACCTTGAGACAGAAATCCTTGTAATTCTTCAAGAAAAATAGTGAAGAACAGTGGACGTAGGCTCATCTTTTTTGGGGCTGAACCACTATAAAATTTGTGTCTCCTTATTTACTTTGCTTTATTAATCCCTTTTCACACACAAGCCACATCTCGCAATTTCCTATATTCATTGTTGACAAAACCTCCGTCAACACCAACTATTCAAAAATGTTTTACTGTTTTAGTGTCGTTGGACTACTTAGCAATTTTTTTCTGTTCCTAAAATTAGTAAATTTAATAGGAGGGGTGGCCCCATTTTTAAAATTGAGCTGGTTTCGGCAAAAATGATCATGTTAAAGAGAATTCATTGCTATGAATTACAATTTGCTCTTTCTAGCTAGGGGAAAGTTGACCCAAACAATGTATAGGTGAGTTATTTACTTATTTATCACTAATGGGGATATTTGTAGGTAGATTTTTTTGAATTTTAAACTACAATTGCGATATATATAACTCTTATTATTTATGGTGCACCACCCAAACGGGGAAAAAGAATTGGTGAAGATTTAATTTCATTTATGACAATCACTAAAAGTAATAACTATACAGCCACAGTTACACAAGCAGGCATCCTGTGACTGCATTAACACATTTGTCATTTTGGTAGGCTTGTCTTATTTTGTGCTACCAACTGCCCTAAGTAAATGGAAATTGTTGGGGATTACTAATTACAGATCCATGATTTGGGAATTTATATATATATATATATTGTAAGATGTTGGTTAGACTCCTTGAGGGGTAAACTTAAACCTACCTAATCCCTTTGCAAAATTTTGGATACCAACTGAATGTGATGCCTTTGGAGTTTGGGGCCTCACAATTTAATTTTACTTTAACCTTTATATTGAGAATGTGGCGTTCGCATTAGGTTCACAGCATCAACTATTAGTGTCTCCACTTCTAGAAATGTGTGGCACTAGAATTGTGAATCAGTTTAGTCAAAATTTGGTACTAGTCAATTAAGATAAGTACTAACCATATTATTATCTCTTTAAATGCTAGAAATATTAGTACTATTAGTTAATTTCATTAAACAGAATATGGCTGGCTAGAGTTTGGCCACATGATTACACTGCAATTTTTCACCTAGTGGTTTGAGCTTATCTCAACAGTATTCATGTCCATTAACAAATCCAACTGTATGAAAACAAAAGCTAAAATAGTCTCAGAAGAAGGCAAATTATGTACAATTTTTTTTTGTTCTCAAAAAAAAAAAAAAAAAAAAAAACTAAATGTGGATTAAGTCTTCATACAAACCTAACGATGGGCCTACTCTAAATCATATGGAGAATGATAAGGGCATTTCAACTCACCACCCTAACCCACTAATTTGTCCCAAAATCTTTGCTAAAAGACAAGGGTTCAATAATTTCTTCATAAAGTAATTAATAGATCAAGAAATATCATTATATTGTTTTAATAGAAATCAATAATAGATTGTTATTATTCCTTTTTTTTTTCAAGGTGATAGAAGAAAACAAGTGCACCGAAGAAGAAATCTGCATGGTGATTGAACACTGAATTCTTTGATAATCCTTTAATTCCTTTTCTCAAAATCATAGGTTAGCTTAAGATGTG
The DNA here is from genome assembly GCA_002914845.1 of Trema orientale. Classification (NCBI taxonomy): domain Eukaryota; kingdom Viridiplantae; phylum Streptophyta; class Magnoliopsida; order Rosales; family Cannabaceae; genus Trema; species Trema orientale. The sequence continues at coordinate 209,499 of JXTC01000493.1, read as the reverse complement.
TGTTGATTAATTTTCTAAATATAAGAGCAAGTTTTTTTTTTTTTTTTTTTGGGTTGTGTAAGTATAAGAATTGGAGCCTTGTGGTGCAACATTACTTATAATTTATTATTATTATTATATTGAAAAAAGACCACTTGCCCTGTAGTTACATTTTGCTGTAATAAATCAAAGATTCCTCGTATGACAATTTTGTTGTTAAAATAAAGAAGAATATTTTACTGTGATCCTATAATATCCTCACTCTCGCTTATTTTTATTTTTATTTTTTTAAGGAAAGCAATCAATTTATACTTTTTTTTTCTTTCTTTCTTTTTTTTTTTTTTTTTTCACCCAGAGGGAGAATCAGCTGATGGTTAAATAAATTTTGAACTAAACATAAGAAAACGCATTAAATAAAACTACCATGATTTATGACTTACCGTACCTTTCCACACTATTTTTTGAAAAGAGTGTGCTCATTCTAGTCATCAATAACAAATTGTACGAAAAAAATAATAATAAAAAAACTGAAAAATGGAATGAGCCAATTAGTCACACCTCATGATCTTCCAATGATCTTCCTTGTCTGAAAAAACCAATAATAAACAAAGAAAAAGAACCAAATCCAACACCCTTTTTCTCACTCTCTTCTCTGTTCTCTCTCTCTCTCTCTCTCTCCCCCTCTCTCTCTCTACTTGCCATGAAATTTCAGAGAGGCTACGTCTGTACAAAGTCAATGCACCGACTGCTGAGCTTTTCTTCAATGGATCTGAGCCGCTGCTAGCTCATTTTGAGTTGGTAGAATAAGCCTTCTGGAACTGTTTCTGGTTCTGATTCAGTGACACTTGTTACTGCTTTTTTAGATACTTTTCTCATTATTGTGATTTTTTTTTCCGGGCTATTTTGGTGGGTTTTAGAGGGAGAACAGAACCAAGTTTAACAATGCTGAAAAAGAACAACAAAACCCAGGTAAATTATGCATGAAACGCATGGACTTTTAATGGGCTTGGAGCATTTTAGCTAATAAATTATGAATGAATTAAGTTCACAAGGTAAGATTTTATGTATATTGTGTTTTTCCAATGTTTCTTGAAAAATTTTGGTACCCTTTAAACTATGTTTGCTAATGAGTAAGTATACATGGGTGAACTTCCAAAGAACATTCTGGGATCCATAAATCCCATAAATCTAGACGGAGCATCCATCTCTCTTTGTAGCTTCTAGTGTTGATTACTAGTAAAAGATATTGAGAAATGTGGCTTTTTGTTTGAAACTTTCAAAATGAGAATCTTCTTTTTCTTTTTCGTTTTCCCATAACATTACTCATTTGTTTATTTTATCTTGGCGGCAACTGATTATATGTGGTTTTTGTTTTGTCTTTCACTGAAAAACAGAATCAAACAAGTATAATACATGTCTCTATGTGGAAAATCTTCGAAAAGATTGACTAGTATATCAAACCCATGTAAGTTTTTATATGAAAAATGGTGTTGGGATTGTTGGGTTTTGATTGTGTGAGAGCATTCTAAGCTTCTGACTTGGTCAATGTCGATTTTTTATTGACAGAATATGCCTCAAGACGGCCTAAGATCAGCCATATACAGGTCGTTTGTCACATGTGATGATCCTAAAGGAGTTGTTAATTGCAGGACAATCACAAAATCCAAAACCGATTCGCAGAAAATGGATCATCACAAGAGGGAAAGCCGGAGAAAGCTCAAGAGCTTAAGTACAACATCTTTGGGGTATGAGCCAGAGGTAGAGGAGATAATGGCCTCTGAAGGGATCATCCCAGAAGAAATTCATAGCCCGGCTTCCTTTCAGCTCATGGAGGTCTCTAGGGGAGCTAAAAATTTGAACCACGTGATTGAATCTTGGTCCAAGGGGATGAGGTTCGATGGGCAGTCCGAAGACATAGCAAAAGATTTGTTAAAAGGCGCTCTTGATCTGCAAGATTCTTTGGTTATGCTTGGAAAGTTGCAAGAAGCTTCACAGTACATGGCTCATTTGAAGAAGAAACATATGGAGAAGAGTGAAAGAGGTAGAGAAGATGAACCATGGATTGGAAGAACAAGCTCAGAACATTTTAGGGACAAATTTTCAATGACAGGATATCAAAAGCCTCGGCTTTCGGTTGATGGGTCTTCGAGGAATTCGACAGAGGGGCTTAAGAAGGTGATAAGAGAAAGCCTTGTGAGCCAGAATCTGTTGCCAAAAGCTAGAAAACATCATGAAAGGGCTTATTGTTTTCGTCGAAGGAATTTGGACTCGGCTTCAACTTCTGAATCTCCCTCCACCACAAGCTGTACTAGCCAATCTTCATTGGCTCGTCTCAATGCTGACTCTCCAACTGCTTCCACATCAGTAGCTCCTCAGATGACAAAAGGTCCGAATTTGATAGCCAAGCTGATGGGTTTAGAAGAATGCCCTTTGAAACCTTTGCAAGCTACTCCACAGAATCAGTTTGAAGGACAGAAGACACCAAACCAGCTTGGACCCGTCATTGATATTGAGAAGCCAAAGGTAAAAAAGTCTCAATATGGAGCTCAGAAGGTGAGTCCAGAGAGGACTTTGAAGGAAGTACTTGAGAGCATGCAATTTAAAGGACTTCTGAGAAGCAACTCTGCAAAAGGGCCTCAACCTTGTTTGGATGATCTCAATGTTTCTCAATCCAAACAGAGACTAGTTGATGCTGGTCCACCTATTGTACTTATAAAACCTCTGCGAGTGCCATCTCTAGAACCGAAGGAGACAAACAGATCAGTATTTGAAGAGGAGGACCCTTTGTACAGAAGAAAAATGTTGAGAAAACTGAGAAGAAAAGAAGAGCCTCATCCTAAAGGATTAAATTTCAGAGAAGGGAATTCGAACTCTGATAAGGTACGCAGGAGACCAGAAGTGAAAGAGACTACTAGTCAAGGGCTTAAGCAGGAAGCAGCTAAAGAGAAAAGAGTGGTAGTTGAACTACCATTGGAGAAAGAAGTTGTTGTTGTCAAAGAGAATGCTTTAGTTAAGTCAAAAGCCTCTCTTGCTGTAAACCAGAAACAACAGAGAAATGAGGCCATTGAAAAGAGAGCTGAAAAGGTCCAAAAGGTGATCACTGTTAACAGGAAATCATTGGAGAAGGATATAGCGAAAACTAAAAGTGTTCCAAAGTCTGAAGCCAAGAAGATCCTGATTAAGGCAGTAAAGCCTGAATCTGAATCAAACATTCCAAAGAGCCAAATTTCTCAACAGCCGAGTACCAAGCCAAGTTCCATAAAAAATGCAGAACATGGTGCAGCTTGTAATTCCATTTACCAAAAAAAGAACCGCATAAAGAAAGACAAGCCATTGAAGAAGCCTACAGCAGCTAAAACAGTTGTGAGTCTTGCTCAAAATAAGTCTTCTTAAATTGTCCGAAATTATCTCCGAGTATGTTAGCTTTCTCAAATCAGTATGTAACTGTAGATATATCTGTCAACCAAGATCTTGAGGTGGAAATAGATTTTCTGATGTAGGACAGCTAGTATATAGTTCCCAGTTTCCTAGTTGCCTAATTTTGTTATTGCCTAATTTAATTTTCAAGAATTTTTTGTTTCCCGTTTCCATTAGTTTCCTGATTTGTGTTTCATAGCATCCATTTAGTGGTAATCAGTCTTTTCGGATCAACTTAATAATATCTCAGAGAATTTATTTTTGCTGCACCACTCTGTTACATAAATTAACTTGATTCAAAACCTGATGAACTCTTCTTTAATGCAGGCTGAAACTAGTGTACGTGAAGAAGATGAGAAAAAGATCGAGTATTCCAGTGAAAGTGACTCTCATGGAGTAACGACCGGCACTAACCTTGAAAATCAACTCCCTGAACTTGTGGATCAAACCCATAAGGAAGAGGTCCTAGATGGCTCTGGATCTCAGATTGGAGGTAAACCCCTTATGACACGTAATAAGCATATTTTTCTTTGTTTTCATGGTTTATGCATCTGTCAGAGAACAAGTATTGGATGTACAGAGGATCTTTTTGATCTGCACAAGCAGTAAATATTAGTTGTTTCTAACCAAATAGTCAAAGAAAAAATGCAACAGGACAAGTAACAATATACATATGCAAACTGCAGGACAAATATCTCACGTAAAGCATTTTCAAACTCTAATATTGGCAATTTTATTCAAGTATCACTATATAGTCATTGTTATTTTTCAACAAACAGAGACAATAACAGTATCTTATTAACCAAAATACGAATTTTTGAGAAAGTAGTGTGGATGTTCCAAAATGGAGTAGACAATAGAAGTATCTTGTTAACCAAAATATGAGTATTTGATGAAAGTAGTGTAGATGTTTCAAAATGGAGTGCAGAGGTTTAATTGATGGCCCCTTTTTTCCCTCGTAGAACTTTGCAGAGAAAGGCAGAATTCTCTCTTCGAAATCACACGACCAACACCAAGCGCCAACCACGAAACAGACAGTAAAAAACAAGAAGAAGAACTCAAAAACATAGATCTTTGCAACAACACAGATGGCAAATCCTTCAAAAGTGAAGCCAGATTGAGAGATTTACTCTTGGGCAGTCCATCTTTTCAAAGTTGTGCAGAGGAGTTCTTTGACCTGAACACAAGCAGCTCTAGCATCATTCAAACATCTTGCATCGATGATTTTGGTGCATCCAGTCTGAGACTGTCTTTGGATTGTGCAACTGAAATCATCGAACGTATAAGCATCCCAGATTCACAAACATTCCATCCTCTCTTACCAACATGTATAGGAAAGTCGAAACGAAGCATCTCCATAGAGATGTTGGTTGAGGAAGTCATCGAAGGGATTGAGACTCTTACCAATTACAGCAAGCTTGCTGATGGAGATCTTCTTGTAGATTGTCTTTATGTAATGTTAGAGAGAGACTTAATGTGCAAAGGAGTTGTAAATGAAATCTGGGATTCTGGTTGGAGGAGTGGATTTTCTTCGGACGAAGCTGAACAAGTTGTGAATGACATAGAAAAACTGGTATTAACTGGATTGATTGAAGAGGTCTTTGCTTGATCTGTGCTTCATCACAACATTGCAACAAAACAATTTTCTTTGGAAAACAAGGTCGATCAGATTTTAAGTACTTCGGTATCTTTCTTTTCTTTTTTTTTTTTTTTTTTTGGCGAGTTGTAATAAGTTTTATCGAGTAATTTTAATATTATAGTATAAAATATCACTTATTCGGTCATGCCAAACAGAGGCCTTTTGTATGTATATATAGTATTAAAGAAATGCTAAGATCACACGTGAGAAGAGCCAGACATCTTCGGCTATGCCGTTATCTTGATCACACTAATTATTATACGCTACCAAGTAATGATTTTCATAGTACTGGCCGCATCATTTCAAATAACTTATGTTTGGTGGGTTGCATGGTTATTGACCTTGACACAAGGAAATTAGGAGAATAAACTGAATACATCAACAAAAGTTGATATGGTGAGCTGTTGTCAATTTATCCGACAACAAATACTAGAAACATATAAGGCCAACATCATAGATCCACTGGTGAGATCTCCAAAGTTGTACCCTCTTCATTCTTGGGAGAGAGAATGGCATCAAACTTTTTCAGAAGAGTTATCATGATTTCACTCTTAACATTTGCAAATGAGAACACCAAAAAACTTGTGTACTTTTTAATGGTTGCATGCTTTCATCCACCTCTTTTCTTAAAAAAATTATTTTTTATTTATAATTATAGAAAAAAGAGACTCATACAAAACAAAACATTAAAAAACAAGCAGACATTTCAACAGTTATTTTTCATGATGTTCAACATAACTAATAAACCGTGAAAACCAACATATCACTTTTTGTTGAGAGTAGTCTTTACTCTCCTCACATTTAAAATTTTTCCCATACAGTTGAGGTTTTATATATGTGGTGTCATTTTATTCTAATTTTTGCAAATATTGTGTCACTTTGCCCTAATTAGGAGTTACTGTTAAAAAAATATTATTTTACCTACCAAATATTAAGACCCACTAAATAAAAGGGAATAAAAGAGATAAAATCAAGGGCTTTATAGAAATTTGACCAAATTTTAGACCCAATTTAAGTAAATATCCCTTTGTGAAATATTATAGCAAAATGTCCGGTATATATGTTTATATGCCAAATGTAAAATTTTATATACCAAGTATAAAAAATTATATAACTAGTATATTTCAATATAGTAATTGAAATTGGTAGATAAATATATCTACTAAGTGTAAAAATATATTTACCTAGATATTTAGCTATAAAATTTAAAAAATGGACATCTACTTAATCAAATTTAAAATATTGATCATCCACCTAAATTTATCTAAAATTCAAATCACTGTGTTACTCAAATTTGCATAGAAATTCAGAGAAAAAAAAATTTATAGTTGAATTGAAAATTATGGGGAATTTCTTAATTTCATTTGCATAAAACTGTATTTACTTTAATTGAGTATTACTTTTAATAAAAAAAACCAAAATATTTCCTCATCCATACTCACATATCATCTTCAATGGGGTAAATTGGCATCATATTTGTAAAAAAAGTTAATAGGTCCGCAACCTATTACCATTTTGGCACATTAGTCTGTACCTTTTTTTTTTTTTTTTTCATTCAAGTACCTATCGTTTCTCTTTTTGGTGCCACTAGTTTTTTTAGTATAATCTATCCAAGATTCTATTATAATTTATTTTAATGAGAGAAATTTTGTGCCATTAATTGCTATTATTTCAACTGTTTAGCAATTCGGTCCCTAATTTTTTTTTATATCTCCGATTAACAATATTACATCCATCAATCTATTTGATTTAGGATATTTTGAAAGCTCATGCACAAGCTTATAAGTATTATATTTGTTAATTATTTGTCGGTCTTAGTGAAATAGATTGTGAAAGTATATATATAAATATATAGTATATGTATATGTGAAATATCTCACGGTTGAATTCCGAATTATCCGAGTCTGTGTTTTATTTTGTAGTTGACCAATTATTACTTGTTTATAGTATTTAGCNGATTAACAATATTACATCCATCAATCTATTTGATTTAGGATATTTTGAAAGCTCATGCACAAGCTTATAAGTATTATATTTGTTAATTATTTGTCCGTCTTAGTGAAATAGATTGTGAAAGTATATATATATATATATATAGAGTATATGTATATGTGAAATATCTCCCGGTTGAATTCCGAATTATCCGAGTCTGTGTTTTGTTTTGTAGTTGACCAATTATTACTTGTTTATAGTATTTAGCGCCAGTTTAGTAGAGCTGTAGATTTTAAAAAAAATACTTTTAGCTGTGCTGAAGGAAAAATCTGTTGTAGCATAAAGTAGCAGAGTGTTTGGTAAAGTGTAATTTTAAAGTATTGTGACTTGAAAAAGATGTATTAAAGTGTTTGGTAAACTGTATGACTGAATTATTATGCAAATATAAAATGACCAAAATAAACATCATTATATAATTATGCATATTTATAGAAAGAGCTTATTAATATTTTTTATAATTATGCATATTTTTACATACTAAAGATATTGATACTTTTAAAAAAAATGATATGAAAATAAACTCAATTAAATTAGTTACTCAATTAAATTTATTTTATTTTATTTTATTTTACTTTATTTTCATCTGAATTTAAAATTTCAATAAAAAATCAATTTGGTTACTTCAAAATAATTAATATGAAGAGTATTTTAGTCAGTTATGATTTAAATATATTAAAAAAATTTTAAAAATTGATATAAAAATAAATTTAATTAAATATGTGGCATTTTTACTTTTAAGTTAGGATATTTTAGCCATTATGATTTATTCATTAAAAGATAGTGTAGATTCCTGCATAATCGAAAAGTCAAAACTATCTTAGGCCAGCTTGGCTTTTGGCTTTAGCTTTATCAAAAATTATTGAATAATCTGATTTTCAGGTTTTTACCAAATACCTTTTGACTTACAGATTGTTCGAAAAGTACTTTTAGCTTGTTAAGAAGCTAAACTAAATTGGTCCTTAGATGATTATTCATAGACTTTTGAATTTGTATTTATTAATTTGTAGTCGTGTAGGCACCTTAGCCATACGTGGGAGAACTTAAGGAAATCTTTATGAATCTAACTTGATAGCCATCATTTTCTTTGTGAATTGAGTATACTTTGGAAATATATTTCTACTTTATGAAGCAGTGTGTTGTTTCTTTTATTGGTGGAATATGAGAAAAAGCTCAGTTGAGAACTCATATAATATTGTATAAAGGTTTAATTGGATTTAAATAAATGTTTGAATAATTTTTTTCTTTTTAGATACGAGGATATGTGAATGCTTTGGTTAATAGATACTTAAGGACTGGTCAAGAATTTTATATGTACTTTCCTGTCTTTGTATGTGATTTTCTTTTATTTGTTTGAAAGTTAAAATGTGTTCCTAAAAAATTAAGTATTTTCTCGATTGATCAATCTAACCTACTACTCAGTTGGCTTTATATGCGAAAAAGTCTCAAGTTTCTTACTGCTATTATTATTGTGTGCTTTATATGAATTCGTTGGGATGGTCACTTGAGCTAGAAAAAAAAAATGAAATAAAATTTGTGCACTGGCTTAAGAGATTTGTATTTGAATGGTTAATTGCTTAATGTTTTATATTTCCTAACTGAGAAACACATTAAGAATTAGTAATTTTCTTAACCAATAACCTACTAACATCCAGAAGCCTAAATAGAAACAGAAATTAAGGCTACACATTGGCATTTGGGCAGTATATATCATGAGCTCAAGATAGCATAGCGCTAAAGAATTATGCACACACGAACATGAATGCTTAAAAGCCAAACGAAAAAATAACGATAACTATTATAACCTTACAGAGACATATATCACCAACCCGAGGATGTCTTATGATGTCTTATGTCTTAAAATTGTGAAGCCATAGATTTTATAGACTGCCTCCAGACCCCATCCCACCCTTTATATGTTCTTTCAATTTAATGACAGCGAATAATATAAAAGCAGACCTGGGAATATGGCAGCACTAATATGCTTGGAAGAATTGTAGATATGACGAACCAAAGGCATTGTTTGATAAATCACTCCCCAGGACCGGGGACTGAAGCACCCATCCATGATAACATGAATACCCCGACCAGGAGATGAATGTGATGGAGGTTACAAATCCAAGACCTGATGCCAATGGGTATAAGTCAAAAGCTTGACTAAAGTATTCTGGAGAATATTCATTGCGCAATATTCTAAAATCACTTTCTTCCAATAATGATAAATGGATTCGGTGCAACTAATAATCTAAGTAAGAGAAACTCTAAATTGGTTACAAATTTAATCTTTTGTTTCTCAAAACAAAGAACTTCAACTCCTACATATACAAGGATACAGTTGAATATTATAGCAGACTTTAGCTTGTCATTCAAAAAAAAAAAAAAATGCAGCTCATCACAATTTTAAGCGTACAAAATTGTCCATTAACTAAGTTCCAAAATTTCCTAATTAATAAAAGAATCAATTAACAACTTGACAAATCCGCAAAAGTAGAATTTCAAACTAAAACATCTAAGGAAACTTCTTTCTATAAATCATGAGCCAACAAAACATATAATAATAATTCGAGCAAAACATTGCCTAATCAAAATAAGCTCCTGAAGGTAATCGAATACTTGATATAATCAGCAAAATAAAGAATGGAGAACCGAAGTTACATGACATATTGCCAGATAATGGACCTGCTTACTGATAGGTATTAATTTTACATCTAAATGACAGTTATTCTCCATACTACTTTATTGGTTTTTATACATTCTAGGAGTAATAGCGATATTTATGTGTGTTAGGTATTTTGGAGGTAAAAATGCGAGAAGGAGTTAGAACGGGCCACAAACATGCTGAAACGATAAAAGTTGGACAAAATGGAAAGACCGAGGTGAAAGAAGGGTCTGGCATGGCGGCGCCATAGTATGATTTTAGGGGGGAAAAAAAATAGAAACCAGAATGTAGACGCCGCAACGCAATAATTCATGCACCATGGTGCCAGAGACGCAGTTTTTCTACCGACTTACCTTATTTTGACGGCCCAAGATTCCTAATCTATGTGGGACTTGACCTAGACACTTATTAGTCTCAATTAGCTATAAATAGGAGCCTCCATGTGAGAAGAGAGAGAGAGCCTTAGAAACCTAGGAGCCACCAAACAACACTAAAAACCTAGAGAGAGAATGAGGAGAGTTCGGGAGCTACTGCAATCGCCACTTTCGTTCTTCCTTCTTTTCCTTTAGTTTTTATTTGTTTTTAGCATGATGGTTTAACTCTTCATTCTTGTATACATACTAGGATAGGCCCTGGATTAGGTTAAGAGTGATTTCAAAACCTTAAATATGATTGTTCTTTAATTTTCCAGATTTTATACAATTACTTATCTATTCAAAGTTACTTATGTTCTTTCATGTCTATTGATTTATGAATGATGTATTGATTTGTTTAGTAGTACTACTAGACTATCATGATAGAATTCAAATATCAGGATTTGAATAGGCATTTGTTATATTTCAATCCGTTAGTAGTGAAACTATAGTTGATTTAATCGTTTGGTGAGTTATCTATAGTGAGGAACACAATCTAAGTTAGAGATTCTAAGTTTGTGAAATTATAGTCCAAACCAATTTAAGATTATTATCTATGGTAATGCTTTTATTAATTAATTCTAAAGTGTTTGCTTAGGTTAGTTGATGAAAAGAAGTTATCTATGGCGTTTGTCTAGTTACTATACAATCTAAGAAAAAATAGAAATAGTTGCATATTCACAGACTATTTACGGTTGGTAGTTTTATTAAATAACTATTAAAATCTGGTAACTGATTTACATGTTAGGATGTCAATTTCACTGAACAGCAATGCACTAGCCTGAATAGGGCAGGCTTTCACTGTTATAAATGGTGCTGGGCACGGGGCAGGGATTCCCCGTTTAATATTTAGCATGACGGGGTGGGCTTAGGATTGAGTGCGCTGCACCAACCCCACCCCGATTATATATAAATTAATTTTTATTTTTTTTATATAATAATAATTCAATTAGATTTTTATAAAGAAAGAAAATCTAATAATATATAGTCATATACAAATATTATTTGAGTTATTTGAGATTGTATTAGCTTTTTGAATGAATAATATGCTATATGATTTTAGTTTTTAAATATTTTACATTTGACAACTCTAACATATTAAAGCTTTATTTGAATGTGTCTTTAAGTTATTTAGACCTCTTATTAAATTATAATTCCAATAGATTTAAGCTAAAATTAGAATTTTTAATGAAGTTAACTTTAATTTTGTTTTTTTATAAATGTATTTAGACTTTTAAAAGATTTGAACCAACATAGGATTGTTTAATTAATTCAAGATGAGGATTCCAAACGGGGACCCCGATATACCAATGGGGAAACCAAACCCCGATGGGGATTCCTGAAATTGCCCCGCACCAAATTAAATGTTGAATGATGCGAGGATGGTACAGTAAAATAATAACAGGAACGGGGATGATAAACATAAAACCGGTCCCGTCCTGTCCCGTTGATATTCTTATTTACATGAATGGCTAGTGGTGGAGAATGAAACTTTAATCTAATTACTTTGTTTTATTTGCTTGTATTTTACTTTATTTTCAGTTTGGTTTCTATTCCTAATCCCTTTACTTTAGGATTAGTAGCTTATTAAGTTAGACCAATTTCTCGTGGGATCGGCTCTACTTATCACTATACTAGGTAATTACTAGGTTTCCTTAGGTCTTGCTAAATAGAGATAAGAAGGAATTAATTTGGTAGTTTAACGATATACTGCTTACCAATATCATGAATTCCAAGTTGAGCACAAACGGGAGAGAAAAAACCATCCACAAAGTGAATAAACCACCATTTATTACCAAAAGTAATAGAAATAAGTTAACATTGTAAAACAGCAAAGAGTCAATGCCACTAGCTATTACAACTGTGAAGAGCAGAAAATCCACAACTCAAAGACAAATGAGTTATCATATTTGGCAGTTATACATTATTGGATATATAGAGTAGAATAAGAGACATATCATGATTATCACATAAACTTTGCAAACTGCTTTTATTTAACTCGTCTGTTATAACGTCCTACAACCCATATTAAAAACAAAAGGTTACAGACATGCATATTATGTCACGATCCGAGGCTAGGATCAGTGGCAAAGTTGGTATTTCATAAACTAGAAATACCAAAGTTTAGTTTTAAAAATAGTCAAAAAGTTTCAAAAACATGTAGTTTTCCAAAATGGCCTTTTGAAAATGTTTAAGTAAAGTAATCCCATAGATATACATCATCCTTTAAATATAGATTAAAAATAAAAATAATATTTGTCCAAGATCGTGTATTATACATCCATCACTCTCTACACATAGACATAAGTCATACAGATCATACCCAAGTTCACAACAAAGTTTACATAACCATATTCCAATCCAAATTCCTATCTTAATCCATAATCTACGAGTCTATTAGAAATTTGCCAAAATGAAAATAATAACAAGAAAGTCTCCAAATTCCTCAACTATGCCTCCTTGTCTATATCGCACTGAATGCCACTTGAGGGGAAGAACGGGTTGAGCTCAAGCCTAGTAGAGGTTCGACTACAGATTTTTACAATGAACAGAATACTTACTCTTTTCAAAGTCCTACATTGTTAGTAATTTAGCAAAGTATTTTCAAAAATTTTATGAACAATATTCGTACACATTGTATTCAATACCGATCCAAAATAGTTACTCAAAATACTTGTATATTCCAATCATGTCATACACACACATATATTATCACATGACATAGTTCGAAAGTCCCTCCAAAGAGGTTATACGTGCTCAAAATATAATAAGCCGGCATGTCCTACTTGGACATTCGTACTCCGATGGCCATCGTGTATCAAGTAATGTAATATGTAATGCGGATTCATGAAATGGATATGTACAATCATCATTTAGTTCATAAAATCAACCATGCAGTAATTTCAAAAAATTTTGACAGTATATCAAAATCCACAAAATCAAGTTCCTACAGAAAAATATTATAAAAGTAATATATATGATGCGCCAATCAGTGTGACATACCTCCTACGCAGTTCAATATCAATCATATGATCCAAAGTAATTTATAAACACAATTTTGCAATCCAATCCATAAATTCTATACTCGATCAAATAAGTGGATTTGTAATAAAAACTAATGTAAAGGCAAGTATTCGAATCCCTACCTCAATCAAGTGACTAGAGTTGCTGCTGAGGCTTGTGATAATGTTGAGGGTTACCTAGAGGTCCGAAAGGCAGTTTAGGATTTAGAATCGCTTGCTTTAAGGGGTTGACTTTTAAACGAATGCTTAAAGTGATACCATCATTGCCATCTACATGCCCAAATTAGTAAGATTAGACACCAAATTTGCTTAATTCTGATTCCGGTGCGATCCTGAGTTTTGGCACATAATTCAAGACAAAATTCGGGTCTCTCATGCCTTAGTTTGCGTGTCCGACTGAAATATTTAAGTGTTATATATTAAAATTCATTTCTCAAGTCTATTAATCATGAATTTAACCATAGAAATCCAGTTCAATGTCTCTAACTCAAATGAGCTAATTATTTCAAACTTTTCAAAAATATTTATGAAAACACCAACTTTAAGAAATTATTCATAAATATACTAATTTTTTATGTTAAAAATGGCCTAAAACCAGATTTTTAATTTCAAATTTATCAACCTTGTTTCCTTATAACTTATTCATACCAATTCTATCTCTTAAATTCCAGCAACATCAACTGTCCTAAAGAATTCAAAAAAATACCAACTTTTGATTAGAGAAAATGACCAAAAATCTGAAAAGTCACTAACTATAGGAATTTAGACTCATGTGAAGGGTTGTACGACATTGCCAACGTCCAACCTAGTCTATATATTTTTGTGGTGAGAAGTTCTGACAATTCCACGGCGGCGATTTATCAAAATACTGTGGCAGTGTAGAAACTCTCGACGACTTTTCCCGTGTCTCCAGTGACGTGGCTTCAGTTGCAGGTGTTTTTTAGGGTGGCCGTTCATTCTATAGTGGTGGCTTGCCATGGAAATGACTGGATCATGGTGAATCTAGACGATAAGGTGTGTTTTTGCAGCCTCTTCCGCACTTCTGCATGGCTTCTTCAGAAACTTCACCACTGGTGATAGCTTCGTCTCACCGAGCTGAGAAGGTCTGCGGGGTGGGTTGACGGTGACGAAGAAAAGGGTAATGGTGGTTAGGAAGGAGTGAGCCAAGAGAGAGGAGAGATGAGTAAGGGGGTTGTTAGATTATGGTTGTGAAGGAGAGAGGGAGATATTTTGAGTTTGGTTGTTTGTTGAACTACTACTTATATATCCTTAATAAATCTGGGTTTTTACATGTTACATCCATTAGAGGCTTTGGTGTTTATAGTACCACGATTCCATCGATAATTTATAGAACATACAATAGCCAAACACGCCTCAATTAATCCTAAAGATTAATGTATCAAATGGGTGGTTTATAATTTTGTGAATGCTTCATAATGAAGGGAACTAGCATATAAATAATAACGGAACAAAAGAAAGAGAAGAGAAAAACTTAAATGTTGTCATTTAAAATATAGTTGAAGCTCATCTAAAATAATAATAAGTTAAATAGCCATTATTCAGCTATTTTAGAAATAGAAACTAGGAACAAATAACCAAGTAGCACATAAAAATTAAGGAAACTTGAAAAATAAGCATAATCTACTCCCAATTTTATATCCGCCTAACTATTTATGCGCAACAATTCCTGAGTTATGAGAAGTCTACTTCAAACATTTTTTGCAAAACGATATAAAATATTATCCAAATCATTTGTTGATCACAAAACATACAATGGGCCCATTTATATGTATAAAAGGCCACCACCATTATATTTCACTCGATGTGGGATTATTATGGGAATCTATTTTCCATATCACTGTCCTGAATCTTATTTGTACATGCCTTAATAAAAATCTTGCCTAATAAAAACCTAATGGGACAAAACTAATTTAAGGGGGAAAAAAGTACAAATCCTTGTGCAAAGATATACAATTAATAATGTGTCATCAAAAAAACTTGCCTAGAAAACCTAGAGGGACAAAACTGGATCAAAGGATAAAAAGAGTGCAGTTATCTTTTCTTCCTCAAAGCATCAAAAATAGTTCTTCTTCATAAATTTAACCCATTCCAATCTTGTGGACAAGCTTCTAGAATGTGGAAGATGAAAGTGTCTTTGTGAATAGATTTGCTAAATTATCACAAGATTAATTTTGTTGGACATTGTTGTTGTTACTTTTCTGAGCTCATGGGTAAAGAGAAGAACTTTGGTGATATATGTTTTGTTCTATCACATTTGATGTAACCTCCTCTACTTTGTATAATACAAACAATACATTAATATTGTTGGACTCTTATTTGAAGATAATTCACATATTTCTCTTATATATTGAACTATTAATCTGAGCCATACATATTCTGGACTTGCTTCATGCAATGCCAAGATTTCAGCACAATTTAAAGAGGTAGCTATGATAGTTTGTTTTGTAGAACATCAAGATATTATAGCCTTTCCATATGTGAACACATACTCTGTTTGTAATCAAGCTTTACAAGGGTCAAATAAATAGAATGCGTCTTCATAACCAACTAATTTGGAATTTTGCTCTTTAGAATAAAATAATCTCGAATATCTATAGTCTCTGGAAGATAAGGAAATATATGTTTAATTCCATTTTAATGTCTTCGTGTACGTGATGAACTATATCTTGCTAATAAATTAATAAAGAAAGCTATATTAGGTCTTATGTAATTAACAAGATAGATAAGAGCTTCAATCGCAATTGAATATGGTACTTAAGGACTAAGAATTCTTTCTTATCTTCATAAGGATGATATGGATTTTTTTTACATCAAGTGATCTAACAACCACAGTGGTACTCAAGGGATATGATTTGTCCATATTGGAGCACTGTAGAATCCTTTTGTATACATTGACTGATGGACAAATACCATTTAACAAATGCTTAATCTACTGGCCGATACTGAATTTCGTCTTTCCTTAATTTTTCATCTTAAATTTTTTAAAAAAATATGTCATAACTTTTAGAAGTTCTTTAAGAGTTCCAATAATATTTAAGTAACATAAACAATAATAATAACAAATCTAGATAATTTTTTGATGAAAACACATGAGGATATGGGATTATTCACATATTCTTCTTTCAAGAGATATTCACTAAGACAATTATACCACATGGACCCAGAGTGCTTTAGACCGTATAGAGATCTCTGTAATTTAATGGAATATATCTCTCGAGATTTAGAAATAGCTTTGAAGTACTTTAAATCTTTCAGAAATTTTCATATATATATCATTATCAAGCAACTTATATAAATATGCTGTTACAACATCTATAAGATATGCATGTCAAGTCCTTTAAAGATTGTAAGGCTAATCAAATTTCTAAATGTGATTGCATCCACCACAGAATAATGTCTCCTCATAATCAATTCCAAGTTTTTGTGAGAATCCTTATGTAACATGCCTAGCTTTATATCTCTCAATCTCATTAATCTCATTTTGCTTGCGTAGAAATACCCATTTGTACCTTATAGGTTTTACACTTTCAAGTGTTTATACTATAGGTTCGAATATATTACGTTTGGCAAGCAATTCTATTCTTTGTGCATTACATTTTTCTATTTTCGTCAAGCATATCTATGCAACAGTTTTTGGTATTTGATCTTCGTATTTATTGATAACATCGGTTATTTGGAATGAGGTACTACTTAACTTGATTAAGATCAAAACCGACAGCACTGCTCATGGTTGTATCTGCTACACTAGTTGTGGCTGAGTATTTCGAGACTCAACAGGACATTCTTGGAGATGTTAATTTATACCTTGGAGCAAAAACACCATTGAAAGCCGGGATACAAGGGGTTATTGATGCCATACATATACCATGGGACCAAAGATGGCAACACATTTAGTTCGAATGTGATTCCAAGCTGACCATGCCTATGGTCAAAAATTTTAAGACTGGGCTGACAATAAAGAAGAATAGTGCCGCAGTTTAGCAAAGATTCAAAATATGGAGGTCCTCATTTCACACATCCACTGAGAAGACGATCATGTGGCTGAAAAAATGGCAAATCACGGATTGTGCTCAAGCCACCCTTTTATGTAGTGCCATATAACTAGACAAGAGGGGACACCTTGTCTAGTGCCACTCGACACTCGTGTCTATAGCGCTCCTAACACCCTGTCTAGTGCTAAGCATTCAAACTTCTTTCTTTTTTTTTTTTTCATCGGTGGAGTTGCTAGACACCTTTGTCTACCATTTGACACCATGTTTAGTGCTTTCGACTTAAGGGTATATAAGTCTTTTTGGACCTCCTTTCTTCAAAATGGGGGTAATTACTAAAAAAACTATTAGGAGAGATGTATTTTCTAGAATTGATTTTAGAGAGGGTGCGTTTTACCAAATTTCCCAATAAATAAATATAAGACAAAGAAATTTAGAAATTGAGCAGCCTACTAAAATTACAAAATAAACAAACAAACAAACAAACAAAGATCTAATCAAATATTTCTACATTCACCTAACATGACAAACAATGTTAGTCATTAAAATCTGACATTTACAACAACCAAAAATTGACAATCAGATTAAAAAAAAAATTATGCACAAACAACAAATTGGTTGCCAGGCCATCCTAGTGATACAAAGAAACCACGAGAAATAAACAATCAACCCTGCTACATCAAATATCTGCAACGTTTTAACGTTACAAAAATAATGGTGCAACGACAAGCACCAGTAAATGGCCTTTGATAGCAATTGATGCTCGGAAGTGGTAACCAATTTCGGTTACAAAACCGAATTTAAAGGTTCTTGATGGTAGAACCTTTATAAATACGAATTTGGGTCCTCTCACTGCTCAATGATTATATTCATACACCATCAATCACAGTGAGTAAGTGTGAGAAACAATGTGAATAATTCTACAATTTTTCCTCAGTTTCAATGGCTGGAGGTTAGTTCGGCTTACTATTTTTTTTTTTTATGTTTCAATCAATTAGAAACATATTTTAGTTATTTGTTTTACTTACATTTGGTGTCAGAGAATTGAAATTACCTCTGCCTTGATTTTATGCAATCTATGAATTTTCGTTTTTATACCCGAAAAAAAAAATGAAATTCAAAGTTTGAGTTTTAGAATTTTTTGATGAAAACTAAAGTTAAAAATCATTAGGAAATGAATTTTCTAACATTGTCATGATTTGAAACGTTAATTTTGGTGTTCGAGATCTCAAGATCCACTCGGGTTTAAAGCAGGTCTGAACCAGGTCGAAATCGACCTGGCTAGAGGTTGAAGACGACTTGTTTGAAAAATGCCAATATTTTTACTACAGTTTTCACAAATAACAATTTTATTTCTGTATATTTCAAAAATGTCATTTTTGTTTTTGTTATAGAAGTAACATTTTTATAAAAAAAAATGTCATTTCTACTCTGCTGGTTCGAAAAATGACACTTTTGCTGGTCTAATTTTAGAAATAAACTAAAACGAATTTTTGAAATTGTTTTTTATTTTTCAGATTTTATATATGGGTATTTTTGTTGGAAAATTCTTTTTTTTTTTTGCATTTTTATGAATTTTCATAATTATAGCATATATATCATTTATGTTTGTTATAATACATGCGATTTGGCTCATAGTTGCATGAATTAATTTTTATTTATGTTTTTGTGCATGCTTTTTTAGTTTAAATAATTTTTGTTTGGATTTGGGCTTCAAATTATTAGAAATTATTTGGAAAATGACACTTATGGATAATTTTATTGTACTGAATTTTATTTATGTGCCTTAATTTATGAATATGTACGTATAATTTTATTTTATGCATGCAATATTGGTTTAAGCTATTTTAGCACATAAATAATTATTTGTTGAGCTTTATCATGTTGCTCAAATTAAGTTTATACATTAACATATGTATATATGCAAATAATTTTTAATGCTTATATCATGTCCGAATATGTTTTGTTATATTTTCCATGCTTATGGAATTGAATTATTTTATGTATAAAATCATATTAGTGCATAATATTTATTTTTTAATTATGCAATTTATGTTTATTTTTATGGAAATTTTATTTTACAAATTATACTTAGATATTGTTAGAATTTTTGGAATTTAGGTTTATTCTCATAAAACTTGATTTTATACATAAAACTTTAGTTAAGTGCCTAAGTTTTAAGCACATTAAGACTTGTAAAATGTTCACTAAATAAATTTAGACAATTATTTAGGTGAACAATTAGGTTATGAATAATTTATAAACAATTATGTGGTTGACATGAGAAAGCGTGAACTGAGGAAATTCCACTCAAACTAATTCTGGATAAGCCACTGTGCTACTAGTTTCCTTGGGAACGCTACTCTGTCTAAAGAGTTGATTTTTAATGAGGCAATGCCCAACCAACTTTTCTGGGAGTATTCCTGGTAAATGCCTACCACGATATTGCATAATTGTTCTTGGGTATTAAGTAGAGCTTAGATCATAATAAGATAAATGTCTAGTAGTCAATATAATTTTAGTTAATTAGAGAATAGCCACAGCATCTTTAATTAATTAAAATTATATATTAAGTTTAAGATCACATAAAGAATAAGACATAAAATTGTAATTAATTATACTTAATATAATAAAGTTTATCCCACGAGAAATTTTATTATATTCATTTAATTGATTAGGATAAAATACCAGATTATTTTCATAATTTACCCACAGAAATTATGAATTAGAACATAGCTTGGTAGTTTTATCATTGAGGATAGAAAAATAAATTATTTCGAAAGTACCCATAAAGTAAATAATTTGGCACTTCTATTTTAAAGATAAGATAATCTATTTGAAATAAAAATTTAGCCTACAGGTAATTTTTATTAAATTAGATATAGTTTTGTACATGTTTTACATTGGTAACACATGCAATTAAGTTATGTAAGCCTTAAATTCTAACATGAGTCTTTTGAACCTTTTACAATATCTCAACCTGCTAGTTACACTGATATGTACTTACAAATTCCAGAACTTAGGGATGACAACTATAAGGAATGGAAGGAAAGGATTCTACTTCATTTAGGGTGGATGGACATAGATTATGCTATAAGGAAAGAAGAACTGCCTACAATAACTGAAAATAGCACTCCTGCTGAAGTTGCGCCATATGAGAGATGGGAGAGATCCAATCGGCTTAGCGTAATATTCACAAAGACAAAAATTACTGCTAATATTAGGGGTTCTGTTGAACAGTATGAGAAAGTCCAAGACTTGCTGAAAGCCATTGACGAACAGTTCGTCACTTTAGAGAAACCCTTAGCAAGCACCCTAATTATGAAATTCTTTTCTCTTCGTCTCACAACCGTTAAGGGTGTACGTGACCACATCATGCACATGCAGTACATTGTGGCTTAACTGAAGAAACTAGAGGTAGATATGTCAAAGTCCTTCTTAGTTCACTTTATTCTGAACACCTTTCCTCAATAGTACAGGCCTTTTAAGATCTCTTATAACACACATAAGGATAAATAGTCCATTAATGAATTGATGACCATATGTGTTCAAGAAGAGGAGAGGCTTGTTATGGAATTGGGCAAAAGTGCAATGATGGCTACAGTCCGCAGGAAAAACAAAGTTGATAAAGCCGAAAAATCTCAGGCTTCCACTTCTAAGGCCAATCAGAAGGGGAAAGGTAAAATATCACCTCAAACTAATATTGAGAAGGAAAACATGTGTTTCTTCTGCAAAAAGAAGGGACACGTAAAGAAAGATTGTGCAAAATTTAAGAAGGGGCTTGAGAAGAAAGGTAATCTATCTTCATTTATTTGTTATGAATCTAATATGGCTAATGTTAATATTAACACATGGTGGATTGATTCTTGTTCTACAATCCATATTGCAAACTCTTTGCAGGGTATGCAAAACCTAAGGAAACCAATGGGAAGTGAGTTGTGCATCTTATCAGGCAACAAGATGGACTCACATGTAGAGGCAATAGGAATATGCACCCTTATCTTAAACAGTGGCTTTGTTTTAGTTTTGGAAAAAACTTTTAATGTACCAAGTTTCTCACGAAACTTGATTTCTGTTCCTAGACTTGTTCCATTGGATTTTTCTTTTACCTTTAAAGACAATAACTTTAGTTTATTTAATAAATCAAATTATATTGGAAATTATATTTTATCTGATGGTCTATATCGTATTTACTTACAAAATGAAGCCACTAATAGTTCTTTGCATGTTCACACTGGCACTAAGAGGTGTAATATTAACGAGGACTCCTCTATGCTATGGCATCAGAGATTAGGTCATATCTCTATAGATAGGATTAAGAGATTAGTAAATGATGGAGGACTTACTCTAGATTATACTGATTTCGAGATTTGTATAGACTGCATTAAGGGTAAGCAAACAAACAAGTCTAAGAAGAATGCCAATAGGAGTTCGAACATATTAGAAATCATACATACACACATATGCTGTCCAGAAGTGGATATGCATGATCAGAAATATTTCGTCACTTTTATCGACGATTACTCAGGATACATGTATGTGTACTTGCTTCATAACAAGCATGAAGCATTGGATGCCTTTAAAATCTTTAAGGCTGAAGTTGAGAAATAATGCAAGAAGTAAATACAAATAGTGAGATCAGATAGAGGTGGTGAATATTATGGTAGGTATACTGAGAGTGGATAGGCACCAGGTCCTTTTGCTAAGTTTCTTCAAGAACATGGGATTGTAGCCGAGCACACTTTACCTGGTTCTGCATATCAGAATGGTGTTGCAAAAAGAAGGAACCGAGCACTCATGGACATAGTGCGGAGTATACTTAGCATTTTTCAATCTTCTTAAATTTTTGTGGACTGAAGCACTAAAAATAGCTGCGTATATATTAAACTGTATTCCAACTAAGGCTGTCCCAAAGACACCTTTTGAATTGTGGAAATGTTGGAAACTGAGTTTACGACATATGCGTGTTTGGGGTTGCCCATCTGAAGTGAGGATATATAACTCATAAGAAAAGAAGTTGGACCCAAGGACAATTAGTAGTTTCTTTATTGGCTATGCTGAAACGTCTAAGGTTTATAGGTTTTACTGTCTATCTCACTCTACTAGGATAGTGGAATTAAGAAACGAAAAGTTTCTAGAAAATGACATGATCAGTGAGAAAGATCAGTTCGGGGATTTAATTCCTGCTCATGATCATACAGAAACTCAACCTTCCACGTCATCAGAAAGATTAGTGATAGTTCATAGCACACCTCAAGTTCAAATTGATGCTGAACAACCATTTGCTGAAATTTCACAACTTGCTGAAAACCTTCCAGTGGATCAACAAGTTCAGGAATTACCTCAAGATCCTAAAGAAATAGTTGAACCAAAAGCTCCTCAGGGAGAAAGTGTTCCAAAATTAAAGCGATCTACTCGTGAAAGGAGATCGGCAATTCCTAGTGATTACATAGTGTATCTACAAGAATCTGACATTGGAGCCAAAAATGATCCTGAAACATTTTCACAAGCCATTAATTACAAAGAATCTAATTTGTGGCATGATGCCATGAAAGATGAAATGAATTCCATGAAGAGCAACGGAGTTTAGAATCTTGTAAAGTTGCTTAATGGGACGAAGGCCATTGGCTGTAAATGGGTCTTTAAGACCAAAAGAAACTCATTAGGCAACATTGAAAAATATAAAGCGAGACTCGTTGCTAAAGAGTTCACACAAAAGGAAGGAATCGATTACACAGAGACTTCTTCTCTTGTATCTAAGAAAGACTCTCTTCGTATTATTTTGGCATTGGTTGTATATTTCGACCTTGAGTTGCAACAAATAGATGTAAAAACGGTATTTCTTAATGGTAATCTAGAAGAGGAGGTGTATATGAAATAACCTAAAGATTTCTCTTCTGGTGAAGGTGAGCATTTGGTTTACAAGCTTAAGAAATCTATATATGGTTTAAAACAAGTCTCCCGTCAATGGTATTTCAAATTCCATAGAGTAATTTCTTCATTTGGTTTTGTTGAAAACCCCATAGATCAATGTATATACCAGAAGGTCAGTGGGAATAAAATTTATTTTCTTGTTTTATATGTGGATGATATTTTACTTGTAACCAATGATAAGAGTATGCTACACAAGGTAAAACAATTCCTCTCTAAAAACTTTGATATGAAAGATATGGATGAGGCATCTTATGTCATTAGCATAAAGATCCATAGAGATAGATCTTGTAGTGTTTTAGGTCTATCACAGGAAATCTATATCAACAAAGTTTTGGAGAGATTTCAGATGAAGGATTGTTCACTGAGTGTTACTCCCATTGTGAAGGGCAATAAGTTCAGTTTTAATCAATGCCCAAAGAATGACTTAGAGAGTGAATCTATGAAAAATATTCCATATGTTTCTGCAGTTGGAAGCCTTATGTATGTTCAAGTCTATACAAGAACTGACATTGCATATGCTATTGGGATGTTAGGACGACATCAAAGTAACCTAGGTATAGACCACTGGAGAGCTACAAAGAAAGTCATGAGGTATCTCCAAGGAACTAGAACCTATATGCTTATATATAGACAAACGGACAACTTTGATGTAATTGGCTATGTTGACGCAGAGTTTGCTGGCTGTGCTGATTCTTGCAAATCAACGTCTGGGTACATTTTCATTATGGCCGGTAGAGCTGTTTCATAGAAAAGTGTCAAACAGTCTTTGATTGCCATTTTTACTATGGAAGCCGAGTTCGTCTCTTGTTTTGAGGCTACTTCGCAAGGTGTATGGCTTAAGAGTTTCATTTCTGGGCTTAGAGTTATGGATTCTATTTCTAGACCATTAAGGATTTTCTGGGACAACTCAGCTGCCGTGTTCTTGGCTAAGAATAATAAGAGTGGGAGTCAAAGTAAGTATATCGACATTAAGTACTTAGCCATTAGAGAACATGTTAAGGAAAAGAAAGTGGTCATTGAGTATATTAGCACTGAGTTGATGATTGCTGATCCTTTGACTAAGGGTATGCCACTGTTGAAATTTAAGGATCATGTAGAGAGAACGTAACTTATTTCCTCTTTATAATTGTATATATACATTCATTTTATTAACGAAACTTTTATGCATTCAGTTGTTTTCTCATTTACGTGTACACTATACTTGAGAAAATGTGCTTTATTCTGGACTTAGAATAAATATAGGGTTTATTCATTAAGTTTTATTACCACATTAAGAACTTGGGAAGCAAAATGTATTGTAATACATAGTTGCTAATACTCGCATTTATGGGGACTTATCACTATGATTCATGTATTTTATTACTCAAGAGAATTTAGGTTAACGTTTGCACCAAGTGGGAGATCGTAACATTTTAATGTTATAAAAATAATGGTGCAACGATAAGCAACAGTAAATGGCCTTTGATGGACATTGATGCTCGGAAGTGGTAACCGATTTCGGTTACGAAACCAAATTTAAAGATTCTTGATGGTAGAACCTCTATAAGTACGAATTTGGGTCCTCTCTGTCACGACCCAAAACCCGGGCCAGTGGCAGAAGGGGAATTTCACAAAGATGGGAAATTCCTTGATTTATTTGAAAAATGTCAAAAAAAGTTTTAATTTTGTAAACCGTCCATTATAATAGAATATTTGGAATTTCATCTAGTGAACCTCTCCCACAGTTCGTATACACCATTAAACATAGACTGAATAATAATTAGAAAACGAAAAATCAAATATAAGTCCAAGCATCATCATCATCCACAATAATTATCCAATACCAGGATGGCATACATAAGTTCACAAACAAATTAGGAAGTAGTCATCTTGGTTTAATGCTAATACAAAACCCCAAATAGTCCAACACCATAACAAAAGACTTCTAGCATTACCAAGGAATGAACTACAGTCAAGATGGCTTCTTACTCTTCTTGATAACCAAGATCGCACTGAACACCACCTGAGGAGGAAGGTAAGGGGGGTGAGCATACAATACCCAGTAGGAAAATAATTACCTCGATCGAAATCATTTAAGTGATGAAAAATTCCTGCATGGTTAGTTTAGTCCAAAACATACATACATATATAATCTAAACCGGAAATCCATATATATATATACATATATAAAGCAGTGTAATCAAAACCAATCAATCCATATGCACATGACACAAATCAACCCATACCCATGAGCTCTCATCCTCTCATCTGTGGAACTCAGGATGATGGCACTAAGTATGCCTAACAGCCTACCTGACACCTAAGCCTACCCGGAGGGGCAACCGTATTGCCTACGCCTACCAATGGGGAGGTAATCAGAAGTAACAAACCCCGCGCGGGTTTACGGACTCTGCACCGACGGTGGAGCTCGCAGCGCTACACTGTAAACCCACGATGCTAACATGGTGCTCATGTATGATCCTATGACACGTGCAATACAGAACTGAAGTGTAAAAACTACTGTACTCTGGTTTTTCAGTAAAACATACATAATAGGGTTTTATAAAAAAACGGGCAGCATAACGGCCCTATTTGTAATATACCCAAAATAACCTGCACTCAGAAAATTCCCAGAGCAATACAGTATATCCATCATACAATCAATTCCCATCACAGATATTCAAACAGTCTAAAAATCACATTTGTTCTCATATGTTACAAAAAATAAGTTTTATTCGAAAACGATATAAAACAGAGGTAATTGAGCCCCTACCTCGACCGAAATAGCGATACCACGCTATCGAGTCCTCGAGGCGTCGTTGACGATCACCCGGAGGGTCGGGAACCAATTCCGAGCCCTCGATTGTCTTCTTGCAAAAAACCAACTTCTCACCGGAGCTTCAATTCCACAAACGGACCTCTTCGTTGAATTCTTAGCACCCAAAATAGTTAGGTTAGACATCCAAATTGTCCCATTCGGGCCCGGGCCCATACCAGGCCGGTGGCACCCAAAACGAGGCAAAATCTCGACCGTCCGATCGTGATTTTCGTGCCGATTACCAAATAACACAATATATATATCAAACTTCTCCATTTTCCGAGTACATTCCAAAAATGAGGTCAAAAACACAATCCAATGGCCGGATTTAAAAAGATCAAGCTTAAACCTCAAAATACCCAAAAATGGCAAATTTTGATCCGGACAGTATGGGGTCGAGATATATATACCTTGACGATCCTTGCGACGATACGAATCCAACGGGACTATTTCAGGCGAAATGGCGGTCGAAATCTTCGCCGGTGGCCAAAAATCCGAAATGGGTCAAAACGGCAAAANACATTCATTTTATTAACGAAACTTTTATGCATTCAGTTGTTTTCTCATTTACGTGTACACTATACTTGAGAAAATGTGCTTTATTCTGGACTCAGAATAAATATAGGGTTTATTCATTAAGTTTTGTTACCACATTAAGAACTTGGGAAGCAAAATGTATTGTAATACATAGTTGCTAATACTCGCATTTATGGGGACTTATCACTATGATTCATTTATTTTATTACTCAAGAGAATTTAGGTTAACGTTTGCACCAAGTGGGAGAACGTAACGTTTTAATGTTATAAAAATAATGGTGCAACGATAAGCAACAGTAAATGGCTTTTGATGGACATTGATGCTCGGAAGTGGTAACTGATTTCGGTTACGAAACCGAATTTAAAGGTTCTTGATGGTAGAACCTCTATAAGTACGAATTTGGGTCCTCTCACTGCTCAACGATTACATACATATACTATCAATCACAGTGAGCAAGTGTGAGAAACAGTGTGAATAATTCTGCAATTTTTCCTCAGTTTCAATAGCTAGAGGTTAGTTCGGCTTACTATTTTTTTCATGTTTTAATCAATTAGAAACATATTTTAGGCATTTGTTTTACTTATAATATCTTCACTCAGCTTCTATTAGGCCTACTTCTATCTGCTGGCATAATCTGT
This sequence comes from Trema orientale, assembly GCA_002914845.1. Taxonomy (NCBI): domain Eukaryota; kingdom Viridiplantae; phylum Streptophyta; class Magnoliopsida; order Rosales; family Cannabaceae; genus Trema; species Trema orientale. The sequence continues at coordinate 182,463 of JXTC01000493.1, read as the reverse complement.
GGATCAATCGTAATTAAGAGACAATTTCTGCATCGGAAAGAACAAGGGAAAGAATCTTAATTTGTTAATAATTATTAATGGTAAACTAAGATTTTTGTTTCGAGTTCTTTTGACTAATTCAGTTTTATTTTTCACTTATAAGCGTTTGTATAACTACTCCGCTCTCTGAAGCAGCTTTAAGTAACAAAAAAGACATAATTAGGAATTAACAAAGACGGTTCCGAAACACTATAAGACCCGTATCTTCTTAACAATGGGCAATACCATAAAATCTTGGAACGATATAATACTATAGATTTGCATATGTAACGGGGAAACTTGAAAAGCAAGCTACTTGTGCTTAAAATATAAGCAGACAAAAGTATATATATATATATACCTTCACTTCATGAGTATTAGTCATTCACTCATTCTCTTAGTCGTGAGATATGGAGGAGTCCATTATTTGTAAATTCTGGGTCGTAGGAGGCTGCACAAGAGAAAATTGCCCTTATCGCCATTCATGGGAAGGAGATGGTTTTGACAAATTAGCATCCATGCATAAAAGTATCAGAAAGGTATATACCTTCTCTTTTCTCTTTTCTTTTCTTCTTTTCTTAGTTTTTCGTACATTAACTTTTGACTTCTTTTTTTTTTTTTTTAAAGAACTAAAACGTTTGACCTTTTTTTTCCCTTTAAAAAAGAAAAATAAAACAACAGTAAGAAAAAAATAATTATTTCAAAAAGAAAAAAGGACGTACATACAATGGTGATATAATTTTTATTTTTTTTTTGAGGGGGAGATATAATAGTATTATGGGTATATTAATGAAGTATAACTTTCCCGATAAAAAAAGGAAATAAAGAAACAAGATTATGACAATTTTATTTTGTGGTAAGATATTAGCTAGTTAATGATAAAAATAGCCCTATATATGATAACGACAAAATATTATACACAAATAATATCAAATGTCTAGTATATTTTGTTGATCGTAAAATTCAACCATCCCTAAAAACCCTAAAAAAAAATCTAAAATAAAAAAATAATAAGCTCTAGTTTTTATAATATATATATATATGAGCATATTGTGAATATTCTAAATTTTAATGATTTCGAAAAGAGGGGATTTCTCCCAAAAATTTCATCTGATTTTGGAAAATAGTGAAGAATTATGAAAAATAACTCAAGAACTTCAATTTTTTAGAAGAGAAACAAAATTTGAATGGAAATTGAAAAATGACTAGAACTGAATCCCAAAAGTTGGTTGGGTGTTCTTATAATCGATCGAAATACACATATAATATGATGTAAGTTTTGTGTTTGCTTGAAGAATAAGGCAAAAGGAGTGAGAGATTTATAAAACTAATGGTTGGAAAATTTTTCTTTTGATTTATAATAACGACCACTTTTGGAATCAGTAAACGTGTTTAAAGGTTGTGTGTTGATCAAAAGTTTTAATTTTTAAATTTTAAAAAGGTAGAGGGATCTATTTTGAAGAAAAGAGGGGCGAAGATAGGGCGAACACTATTTTTCGTTGAGACCATCACATAACATACCATATCAAACGTCAAGATTAAAAGCAAATAAAAAAAAAATCGCAATTTATTCAATTGAGAAAAAAAATTAAAAGGTCAGGTAGATATGTTTGTGCACATAATTTAATATTGTTATATGACTGTCAACAGATAAAGGTACCACATATATTCAAAAGAATATACAATATTCAGATTTGAATTCTTCCACTCATTATGCTGATAAGTTAGTTTACAAATTAGAAATTTATGCATGTAAATTTTAAAAGGCAATGCAGCAAAGAGTGAACCTAATGTTTGGTAATTATTTATGACATGCATAAATATCTATATTAACATATAGGGCACCAATCCAGTATATGTTTATGTTTTATATATATATATATACGCATGCATATAACATAGTGCATAAATACATAAAAATTAATAAATTATTAATAAAAACACGGGGACACATAAATAAATATTTATATATGTGCACAAAAAATATTTTCAAAGTATAATTATATGTCAGTAAGGCTTGTGCCTCAGCAAATTAAGAGGGCAAGAGTATAAGTCACTAATGGCCTTTTTCTTTAGTGAAAAAAAATAATAATAAAGCAAACACATCAAAACACGGAGGATATTTAGTTGGGAAAAAAAAAATGCACATGTTAGTATATTCGTATATTGCGGCAACAATGAAGTATAAAAATTCATTAAATGATTCCAAAAGCTCTATTTTCCTTTCATTACTGCATCCAAATAGAAATTGATTTTTTGTTTTTTAACTGAAGTTTGAAACTTTTTATTTAGGTGGTTCCCAACAAAAGGAGTTCGTTGGTTTATCCAGTTATTTGGAATGCACCACCACTTGAGTGGATTAAAATCAACACGGACGGCGCTGCTCGTGGTTGTCCCGGCGAAGCTAGCTGTGGAGGAGTATTTCGGGACTCAACAGGATCCATTCTTGGGGCTTTTAGCTCATACCTTGGAGCAAAAACACCGCTGGAAGCTGAGATGCAAGGCGTTATTCAGGCCATACATATTGCATGGCTCCAAGGATGGCACCACATTTGGTTGGAGTGTGATTCCAGTCTAACCGTGTCTATGGTCAAGAATTTTAAGATCGACGTGCCAACCACAATCAGAGAAGAATGGAATGAGACGTTATTGAAGATTCAAGCTATGGAGGTGCTTGTTTCACATATCTATAGAGAGGGTAATCACGTGGCCGACAAACTAGCAAATCACGGATTGCGCTCGAGAGAACCTTTTACATGGTTTAGCCATCCTCCAGAGTTTGTCATTTCGGATGCTTTATTGGATGCATCAGGACACGTACGTTATAGGGTGAGGTGAAGACATAAAAGTTTGATATGAAGACCATTATTGGAGTTCTGAAATGTGACTTCATGCATTTGGACAAAGGCAATCTGCAAGGACCAGAAGTACCCGAAGCAAAAACTTCAGTGACGAGACTAGAAAAGTTGAATTCCTAAATGAATATAACACTAGAAGAAGCCTTCCCAATTGGAGCACAAAGACACTTCTGTAGAATAATATACGTCGAGATTGGCAAGTGATTGATAGTTTGAGTGGATGTCAACCTAGTTGAGATGTGCTTAAATTATTGTGATGCATGCATTTCAATCTCTTTCTTTGGTTAAGGTTAATATATAGATGACTCTTTTGTTGGAAAAGATAAATACTTTGATGGATTCCTTGATTAATTAATAAAAATAATACCATGAGTTTGCGCCAGTGGACGTAGGCCAACTATAGACTATAGTTGGCTGAACCACTTAAATTCGTGTCTTCTTTGTTCTTTATATCTCTTATGATTTCGTCTTTTTTTTCAATAATTTGGATGGTATTTATTGATTGTGTGTGACTGTGCTCCGCAATAATGTGGTATTAGAATGTTCTTATGATTTGCGCATTTTATTTACTTCAACTCATCGTCAGCTAAACGTCTTCACAAGTTGATATTTGCTTGCCCATATCATTTTAATCAAATTGTCGTGTAAATAGTTATGGAGAATGCAAATACATCTCTTTGAATTTGTTCAGTGTATTGCATTCACAGCATAGATGATTCAATGCATAGATACTGTTTCGATTTTTTTTTGGGTTCAATTTCTCCGGAAAATTATGTAGTTCAAAAGATTAAATGATAACCTATTAGTTAAATCCACTAGTCAATGATAAAATGTGTAGTAGTTTTCTTCCGCCTGTGTACAAAAAAAGCGTTTAATTGATTAGCTTGTATAAACTTCATTCATCGATATAATTATAGAAAAATTCTAATGTAGGAGGGGCATAATCCCTCCTACTTATAAGAGTGATTCTAATGGATTTTATTGATTAAGAATTAAGGATTATAATATTTATAATGGACTTTACTCCAATAAAGATTACCTATTTAAGAGAGAGGAAGAGAGAGAGAGAGAGAGAGAGAATTGAAAACTGGAAAAGAGAACACTTCATATGATAAATACAAAGGAAGAAATAAGAGAAAAAAAAGTAAGCAGATCAAACTTTTTTTTTTTTAATTGCCTTGTTTTGATCACCCAAGAGAGTTGCATACTTCAATATTCATGTTTATTTCAATATATTTATTATGGTTTATAAATTCTAAGAAAACTAATACTCTGGAAACTTATCTATTAATTTGTTGATGATTATTATGATGATGACATTAATGGTGGAAAAGATGATAACTACTGATACAAATGACACTTTTTATCAGATGAAGAAGTATGATTCTCTCTTTGCTCATCAAATTATGACTTATGGTTAACGATTAAAGGTTTTATTAAATAGTAGATTTCAATTTATAGTCCAAAAAAAAAAAGAAACATTTTTTATCTTCTCATATAGTAAAGAATAATACTATGGGACAATAGTGGTGCACAGCACCACATGATGTGTCACCCATACGGGACCCAATTTATTAATTAAAATTATCCAGTGATTGGTATTGGGCATCACTAGTGCCTCGTAGTATTGCTCTATAGTAAATTGCAGAGATCACATGGGTTTACGTTTAGCTTTGGACTTATGATAACCATCTCCTTCTTTCTGATGGTATTTAAAAAAAATTGAGAAACTATACTCATCTTTACAAACTTTTTTCAAAATAAAAAGAAAAGAGGTTTATTTCAATAACCCATATTTATGAAGTGAATCAATTTTTTTGATTTATGGATCGCTTATCTTTTTTTTTTTCCTTTTCTTTTATTTGTGTATGTGTTTCTATGATAAGCAAATTAATAAAGACCTTATAATTTTGATCTGTTGGTTGAAAACATGCCCCCATGGTAGGATAGATATTGCCCCTCCTACACTCCCCTATAATTATATGGGTTAGTACAGTAACTGATTGTTGATTGGCTAATATCTAGAAATATTGATGTGGCATTTTGACAAACATGGGAGGTACTCTGTACGGTCTGGATATAAAGCTATGATGAATCATTTGAATGATATTACTAGTTCAAAGCAAAGCCCAGTAAAAGATTGGTGGAAGAAAATATGGAAATTGAATCTCCCTGCAAAGATCAAACTCTTTTTGTGGAGGTTCTTTCACAGGATCTTGCCAACAACTTCAGCTCTGCACAATAAAGGCATTAGGTGTGCTACCCGATGTTATAAGTGTGGGTCACCTGTTGAAACTATTACCCATGCTTTATTTTTATGTCCTTATGCAAAAGCGTGTTGGGAGTCTAGCCCGTGGCGTGATATTTGCACTATGGCGAAAATGTACCACTATGAGGAGTTGATTTTGCGGTTGTTTGTGGAGTTGCCAACAAATGATTTAGAGGCCATTGTTGTAGTTATGTAGATCCTGTGAAATGAAAAGAATAATGTTGTTCATGGCATTGGGTGTAGACAACCTGACGAAGTTCGTGAAGGTACAGGACGACTTTTGTTTGAATTCCAGCAGGCACGCCTTAAGATTGATGGAGATGTTGCCCAGCAAAACAAATCCCTTCGTATCAAATGGTATTGCCCCCCTTCAGGTAAACTTAAACTAAACATTGATGCCGCTGTTGATCAAAGGTTAGGACGTGTGGGTGTGGGTGCTATGATCAGGGATTGTAATGGGCATATGATTGATGTTCTAGCGGGGTTAATCCCGATTTCTATTAGTCCCTTTGGTACTGAGTCGATAGCTATTCGAGAGGCTCTTAGTTGGTGTTCTAATCACTCTTTGTCAGTGTTTATTGTTGAAAATGACTGTTGGAATGTAATTGAATCTGTCAATTCTTTGGTTGGTTTGTCTACTGAGAATATCTTGGTTGAAGATATCCAATCTTTAGTGTATTCTTGTGGTGTAAATTCTTGTCACTTCGTTGCTCGTGAGAGCAATAAAGTGGCTCATACACTTGCAGAGCTTTGTTTTAGAAAAGACTTTCTTTCATTGTCGGCCGATGTAATTTGGGGATGAATTGCCAAATTTTTGGCTGATGATTTGAAAAAAATAAAAGTTATTCAGTCTTTTCTATTCAAGAAAAAAAAAAAACCTCTTCTGTTTTCTTGCATGGTCTCGGTAAAACTTTGCTGTCAATTGCTGATATTTTCAATTTTTACCTCCTTTTGGCAAGCTAGTCTTACTAGTACTAGTACACAATAATCCATGGGAACGCATAACCACCAGCACAACCAGTTGCTTAAAAGTCTAAACGTACTAATATGTTCCCATGTACAAAATCGCTTCATGCCTAAAAGCATCAAAATGGAGAAAGACCCAACAAAATTAAACAAATAAATATAAGACAAAGGAATTTAGAAATTGAACATCCTATTACAATCCTGTATCACCAAAAAAATATATATTTTTTCCAGCAAATATTTCTACATTCAACTAACTTGACAAACAATGTTACAAATGTCATCAAAATCTGACACTTACAACCACCAAAAATTGACAATCAGATAAAAAAATTTACGCACAAACAACAAATTGGTTGCTAGGCCTTTCTGATGACACCAAGAAACCACGAGAAGTAAACAAACCACCATGCTACATCTAATATCTTTTCTTAGCTTCTGTTAGGCCTACTTCTATCCGCTGGCATAATCTGTGAATCAATCGTTGAGAGGATCTGAGGCATCGACATGCCACCAGACACTACAATTTCTGCATCAGAAAGAACAAGGGAAAGAATCTTTGTTAACAAGTATTAATGGTAAACTAAAATTTTGTTGCGAGTTCTTTTGACTAATTCAGTTTTATTATTCACTTAGAGAGGTTGAATAACTGCTCCGCTCTCTGCAGCAGCCAGCAGCTTTGATAAAGTTAAAAAACGATAGTGAATTAGGAATTAACTAAGACGGTTCTGAAACACCATAAGACCCCTATCTTCTTAACAATAGGCAACACCATAAAATCTTGAAAAGGTATTGCTCTGGCATCAAAAAGGAGTACAGAACTCTGAATGTCCTTAAACCAAAGATCTTAAAAGGGATGCGATGTGCAATTTCCAATCCTACAAGAGTTAAAAGGAGACACCCTTCACCCTCCCATGGTCCAGATATTATAAAATATTAAATATGAAGTACTAACCAATTCCTTCCCGAACCGATAAATTTGGCCTTATAACATCCTTGGTGTTCACCAGGAATATATCACCAATGTAAAGATGGTTGGTTGGCACATAAACACAGCATAGCTCTTCCTCTCCAGAATAGTTCTGCATTTAAAGTAACAAAAGGAAAAGGAAGGGAGGGGGAAAAAAAAAAGATTCAAACACCACTAGAATCCTTATAGCATATAAAAAATTGCTAAGCCATCAATAATTCATTATCACAATTTACAAAGCAATGATCACAAACTAAATTTCCAATACAGCATTGGAATGGCAAATGACTGATTCTTTACACTCGAAATAAATTCAAACCAATTCATCAAATAAATTCAACAAAATTGATCTCACTATTATGTCATATTGGAGGAGAGCTACGAAGCTTCTTTAACAAATAAACCATTAACACAAGGAACCCTATATGAAACAGAAATTAAGGCCAAAGATTGGCATTTTGGCAGTGTATAAGCATGAGCTCAGGATCAAGCATACCGCTAAAGAATTATGTACAAATCAAAGAAAAATTTATGAAAACTAATACAACCAAAAGAAATATATCCAACTAAAGACAGAGTAGGTATGATAGTATCAAAAGCACAGAAATGATAAAGCAAACCTGAAGAACAACCGACGAAGTGATGAACCCAAATGCGTATTCACCAACCCGTGGATGTCTTATGATGGCAACCTCCTTGAAAGCTTGTGTGTTTTGATCTGAAATTGCGAAGCCAGACACTTTATAGACTGCCTCCAAGCCCTCTCCCTCCCTATGTCAATTCAGTGAAAATAACAGGGAATAATAATATAAAGCAGACCTGGGGATATGGCAGCACTAATCTGCTTGGAAGCATTGTAGATATGACGAACAAATGGCATTCGTTTAATAAACCACTCCCCAAGACTCAGGACAGAAGCACCCAACCATGATGACATGAACACCCCGACCAAGAAGATGAATGTTATGGAAGTTACAAATCCAAGACCTGATGCCAACACGGATAAGTCAAA
>JXTC01000493.1:43625-163553 GCA_002914845.1 Trema orientale | reverse complement strand
GTAAAAGACCAAAAGAAAATCGCAGATGACAAGCCGTTTTGCGAATCGTTTACTTGTCGTATAGCTTATACTTCACATTTTAATTCTTTTTAAAAAGAATTATAATCGCCGTGATTCTGGAGCATAAGACGGTCAAAAAAGACGGAAGTAAACGGTCTACGGCCAATTTGGTTGGTAACCGCCCATTAAGCAAGCGCCACGTAGATGCTTGCTAAACGACATACCGTCTTCTAGTTTTTCAGCAAGTCAATTGTTCACGGTTTACCGTACACCCTGCCCAAGCCGGCATCACATACCCAAAAATCATATGCAAAAATAGTGAAATAAATTGTTTAAGAAACAAAATTGATACTTGGGATATTGACAATCATAGTTTTTCTTTTATTTTTTTTAAAATTTTTTGTGGTGGTACCCAATTTGTCAAAGGTAACCGGGAAATATTTGTTAGGACGGAAAGGGATTAGAATTTGGAAGTACATAGAGACAAAAAAAAAAAAAAGAAAGAAGTACAAAAAGGGTTTGGCTCCATAAGTGCCAAAGGACTAAATTAAGGTGCTTCTGGGATATATATGACTTTTTATATATATAAACATCAAAGAATTATAACGGAGCTTCTGGTTTTCGTGTTCGTGTTGGGCTAGCTTCTTCCATTTTCGTTTATAACTTTGTCTTAACAAAAAGAGAGTTTTTACATAGATAGAAGGAAAAAGAGAGAGAGAATAATATTTAGTGTAGTGGGATTTGAATAATTAATATTTGAGAAAATGTTGGAAGGGAAGGGTATGATAAAGGAAACAGACATGCCTGAGAAGATGCAGAGACAAGCCATGGCTTGTGCTTCTCAAGCTCTTGATCTCCATGATGTTCTTGACCGCATCTCCATAGCTGCCCACATCAAAAAGGTATTTTATATATATATATATATATATTTATTTATTTATCTTTTTCATTCCCTCGTTTCCATTAATTTTATCTGTTTGCCCCTAATTTCTAAGTTTGTTTCTTCATTCTTTTCTTTTTAAAAATAAAACAAAATAAAAAGAAAAGAAAAGAAAAGAAAAGAAAAGAAAAGGTGGAAAATTTAGGTGGGTTGTTTTATGAATTTGATTTTAATTAATGATTCTATATTGATCAGGAGTTTGACAAGATGTATGGGAGTGGATGGCAATGCGTGGTGGGTTCTAATTTTGGTTGTTTCTTCACTCATGCACCTGGGACTTTCATATATTTTGGGCTAGAGACCCTCAATTTCCTTATCTTCAAGGGAGCCTCTTCTTGATATTAATATTATAATCTTAATCTTAATCTTAATCCACCACCTTTGTACATATACATATATAGAGTATGTGTATCCTAGAGACATCGTAAATTAAAGGGTCTTATTGGGATTCTTCTCTTCTGTACACACCAGAGTATATTATATTTATATATGCAGGAGCTGTTTTTGGTTAAATCGTTCTTCTCAGGGAGAGACTTCTTGGTTAAATATCTATTTTATTACTAAACTCAAAGGAGAAGAAAAAAAGTCCATATATTTTACGCCAATATTCATCTTTATAATCAATCATTCGAATTATAATACCGCTTACTAATTCGTTTTTCTTTCATAATGTTTATTGTCTTTCCTTTTTTCTTTTGGGGGTTATGGACATTTTGGTAGCTGATTTCTATTCATCAAAACCATAAAGATAACCATGACCATCATAATCTCCACTTGGAATCAATTGGATGCTTACGTGGCTGTTGGCATTTTGTCTGACCTGCTGGGTGAGTTTCTTTCCAATTTCAATCCAAATCACAAACAAGAAAGTCATGCTTTCATAGCATGGCATATAAGTCTTTTTGGAAGAAGACAAGGCCAAGTGTAGCTTCCATGCCCTTATGAACTGATCGTCAGCATAATTGGAAACTCAACTTAATTATACGTTACGTCTTGTTTTAGAGGACTTTTCGATGATCTTTGAGTTAAGTCACTTCTCTTCTATAAATGTAATACTAGAAAGTTTGAAACCTTTTAAGGTCTGCTTTTATATATTTGGCACTATAGATAGTTTAGGAGTTTTAACTAAGGCCCCACTTCAAGCTAAGGGTGGCAATTGGGTCATAACCTGAATTTGAACAAGATTTTTGCGGATTAGGGGTTAAAAAAAAAAAAAAAAAAAAGAGAAAATTAGGTGGATGACTAATTTTTCACATTGGTTTAAGTATATGTCTATGTTTTAAAAGTTATAGCTAAATGTTCATTTCTTTTAAAGCTTCATTTGTAGAATATGTTGTATTTCTATATTTGCTATTAAGCGAATTAGACATTTAGCTATAAACTTTTGAGCTTGTTCATATACTAAGTTTTAGGCCAAAAATGATCAAATAACTAGTCAGCAAAAGAGAGGGAGGGGGATACAGGTCAAAATTGGGTTGACTCTTTAACCCCCCCAAAAAAAAGAGTAGGCATTTGTGTCAATTTGCACAGTCCAAAATAGATCTGTTTGACTCGCCAGTAAAATGTATATAATTAAAATGTAAAAAATTTAAATTTAAAAACCAATAAAAACAAAACATAAAGACAAATACTACTTTATGATTGTATTTTTGAAAGAGTGAATTGCAAAAATATACCCTAAAATTTGAGTGTTCTGCAATTTAAATCCTGAAGTTTGGATTCTGCAAAATAATACTCTAATATTATGACTTTCTAAAAATTAATATCCTGGACTGACTTTTTGACTATTTTAGTAATGAAAAAATAATAATATCCTCCATTAAAATTACATTAGTCCTTACTATTTTCCTTAATTTGAGGATATTATTGTCTTTTACTAGTTAAAGCTATTCAAAAAATCAACACAGGGTATTAATTTTCAGATCTTCTTAATCTCAGGATATTATTTTGCAGATTCAAAATTTTAGGATGTAAATTACAGAACACCTAAACCTTATAGTATTCTTTTGCAGTTTACCATTTTTTAAATAATTGAGGATACTTTAATTTAGATAAACGTGTTCCATTACCACTTAAAGAAGATAGCAATTTGAATGTGCTGTTGAATTATTAGATGATTTAATTTGTTTTCTTTCTATTATTATGAATTTTATTTTGATTGTACAATGCATGTGTTAATACTCTAAGTTATTAGTAAAATTTATAAATTTCTACATAATTTATTTTTTTTAAAAAGAAGACAATAATATCCCAAAAAAAGAAAATAAAAGCAAAAAGAATGGGTCACAAACATGTTGGCGAATCACTATTTGGTTGTGGTAAGTATTTCTTTGACTAAATGGCTTGTGCGGATCAAGTTCAGGTCAACCTATCTTGAGCGTGGGCTAGGTTAGAGTTAAGCTTTTTTACGCGATGGGTCATAGGTTGAGTTCGAATTACAAAAGTTTACTTACACAGTACATATAGTACATATCAATCCGACCCAAGTATGACATGCTGACACAAATTGCCATCTCTAGCTTAAAAAGAGAAAAAAAGAGTGGTGGTGGTAGTAATAAAGTTAGGCAAGTATGCGGTAAAAGAGAAAAGATGGGTGGAAGGTTAGAGAGAGAGAGAGAGAGAGAGAGAGAGAAAAAGAGATATTTTTTTCTTTTTTTTTTGGTTTTTTTTTATTTTAATTATTTTTAAAATCAATTAAATGGGGTAAAATAGGCTTTTCACTGTTAACTTGCTAAGGTAGGCTAAACATTTACAGAAATTTAAAATCTCAAGATAGAGTTGTCAAGAGAAAAAAAATATTCCAATTTGTTTTCAATCTTTCAAGCTCTATCTTGTAGTTCCTATTTTTTTAGAATTTATAGCAAAAAAAAATAAAAAATAAAATTGGAAATAGAGAAAAATGCATAGGATGAGTAAGATTTGAAGAAGTTATTTTATTAGAATTGCTTATTTGCTTGATAATAAATTAATTTCCAGATTGTATCTTTATATCTTATTTATTTTTTTGTTAATATATTTATTAATATTATTGATTAAATAATTTCACAATAGCTTTTTTATTTTATTTTAATTGTCTTGTATTGAGTTGTTTTGCTCATACCCAAAGACAAAAATTTCGGTTTTGGTGGAAGTATCGGTGCTCCAAAATTAAGAAAATATCGAGAAAAGTATCGTTATCGGTAGAAATTTCATAAAAACATGGAAATTTTATATAATACATAGATTAATTAAAAGGGAGCTTAGTTTAATTTAAAAACCATAGAAATTACTATATTTCTTGGAAATGCATGCATAAATTACATAAATGGATTATGAAACAACGATTAAAATGAAAGAAATAGACACAAGTAGAGTTAATGAATGAAAAAACAACATTTCAAAAAAAAAGGCATGAAAAAATAAGTCATATATAACATAATTTAGATAAAGTTCAAAAAAAATATTTATAATTAAGAAAAATACGGTGAAATACATTTATATATTGTGTATAAAATGTGTAAAAGGTTGTAAAATTGTTATACTTCTAAAAATAATCTAACAAAAAGAAAATTTATTAACTTCTAATTTTTCTTCAAGTTTCAAAATTTCCTTGAAATTTCTTCGAAATTCATGAAAAATTACATTGTAAGTTTCTGAAATCGGTGTTTTTACCAAAATTTCACCCATATTTCCCAAAAATTTCTTCGAAAATTTTTCTAAAAATTTTTTTACCACTAAAAGATATTTCAGTACCCCAATTTTCTGAAATTTAGCTGAAATTTTGGTGAAATTCGGTGAAGTTTTTGTCCTTGCTTATACCTTAACAATGAGAACAAATTTGTATAATAAAAAAAAATCCAGAGAAATATGACAAATTTAAGAAAAGAAAAATAAAATTAAAGAGTTTGATTCAATCACAAAAAGAAACTCTCAAAAAGTTTCTAACGTATAGTATGGTGAAGATAAACAACTCAAGTTAATAATCAATTGAACAAACAAATTTTAATGAATTAGGGGATAATGTTTTTTTTTTCTTTTTTCACAAAGTGTATTATAAAAACTGAAAATAGATAGATATTTACATATAAGTAAAGAAAAAAAAGTGGTTTGTAGATTCTACAAAGTATAAATTTTAATGTTAAAGGAAAAAAAACTTTAATCCTCCCCAATTTTTCAGGCAACCTAAACGTGAATATGGAGTATTTTTTGAAGAATTAATTATGAAAATATAAAAATATAATGCATAACCAAAGTATTTAATTCTTATTGAATTTTGAAAGAAAATATTTTGTCAACTTTTGAAATCTAAAAAGGCCTAAAAAAAAGGATGATATTGTTCTAATTTCCAAAAATATAAGAATATATTTTTTATTTTTATTTTTTTTGATAATTGGGGATAGGGGGATTTGAACTCAATACCTAAATATTGGAGATGGGTGTGGTTACCAATGAGGCTATGCCTGTGACCACAAATATATATTTTAGTTAAAGCCTTAATAATTTAAAAAAAAATACAATAAAGTAAATGTAAAAAAAAAAAAAGGAAAAAAATATTAGTGACTTGGCTTGAACTTTCCACACGTGATTTCAATAAATGTCTATGCCTTTTTTTTTTTAATTGTTTACTTTTTACATTGAATATATTTGGTGATATATGGTTTGACGGAATGGAATTGAATAAAATAAGAATATAAATACAATGAAACTGAAATAAGAATAGAATGTCCAACTGAATTTATTCCTACATTTGGTAGATCATTAAATTAAAGCCTGAATCATAATTACTATGTGGGTAGCTCTATTGCCACCCCTATTTTTTCTCTTCCCACCTTTTTCTAATTAATCAAATTATTTACAAAAATATCCTCTTGTAAATTGACATAAATAATCTCATACAGTATTAAACAAGAGAAGACTATTTCTTAGCACATCTCTCACATACCAAATATATTACTCACAAAAATTATGTCAGATCTTGAGATTTTATTTTTTTTGATAAATTGTGCATACAAAAGATTTTATTCTATCAATGATTTTGACTATAATGAAAAACAAAAGCAATCCAAAAGATCAATTTTTTTTTTTCCTTAGCTCCATCCATAGATGCATTTTTCAATCATAAATATGACCTTTTTTTATTAAGATGATTTATATAAAGTTTATAATCGTACAGTCATTTTTTAAAAAGAATAAATCATATATATGATTTCTTGATCGCATATATAGATATACCTTTAAAAAAAGATAATTCACATACAAATTACACCTAATTAAATAGAAAGTATACACTATATATTTTCTTTCTTTTTTTGGCATTTTTTCTCTTTGTAGCAACACTCTCTTTTGTTGATCAGTTATCTCACAAAGAATTTAATCCTTCATGTGTAAATAATTTTATTCTTAGATTCCTCGTGATCTTTTACGGTAAAATCTTTATTCCTACGATAGATTGACTTTTGTCTCTTTCTAAATATACTAGGAAAGCAATACAATATAAATAGAGAACAAGACAAAAAAAGAAAAATAATTGGGTTCTTCAATCTAATGGATAGTAAATTATTAGGATGGTGTGGAAATAATTTTTTTTTAAATATTTATTATTAGGTAAATTTGTACTTACGTAAAAATTAAAAGGGGTATAAAAATAAACTTTAAAATTTTATGGGGGTTTAATTAGAAGGGATAGGAAGAGAAAAAAAAAGGAAATAACAATAAAGTTACCCTTTCTATGTTTGGTTGGTAACTCGAGTGGATTGGAATAGTTGATATTTGACACAGATAACCCTAGCTTTTTAATCTTTAGTTTATGTTTTCTAATATATTAAAATATATTATAACAACAATTAAAATGGATAGGTTTACGATAAAATAACTATGCACACGACAAAGAAGAAAAAAAGGCAATAAAATTTTGACGGTGCTATTTGATGTTTGATACAAAAAGAAAAAAAAAATAATCAAGAAACTTTCATACCTATGAATTGATCTTTGCTTAATTAGATCTTTGTTTAATTGCCACTTTTGTCTATTCTTCACGGCAGAGATTTTTTTCTTTTTTTTTTCAAGCGTAAGGAGAAACGGTAAAGAGCTGTATAAGCCATAAGGTATATAAAATTAGGGTAAATATTTCAGATATTTTAAGAGATCATTTTGAAAAATAATTATTATTTAAATTTTATATTGGAATAGAATAATTATTTTACTGGTCTACTTTAGGAATTAGAATTCACTCACTTTGATGTAATAATAATTCTAATGTAATAGCTATTCCTACCTTTTATTTTTTTTGGTCAAAGCAAATGATAAATTTCTATTTGAATTGTCATTCCATTCCAATGACTATTCTATCAAACTAAACATAACCCAAATATTTTATACTAAGTATATTCGATATTTATTATTTGATATAAATGAAGAGTAAGCTAATATAGCCTCTTGAGTCCGAATTCCAATTAAAAATCATAAATCTTACGTTTGAATAATAACATAAAGAGATAACTACAAAAAATCCTTGAAATATGACTTTTCTGTAATTTTAATCAAGTCATTTGGTTTATACAAAATTATGCCTCTACATTTTAAATTTCTGCAAATGTGTACCTTCTGTGTACAAATTGGGTGATTTTTGTGCTAACCGTTTTAATTTTTTTTTTCAATAGACTTTTTGTGTTAGTTAACAAAAATAAGATATCCTCAATTTATATTACGTGTTTAATAAGAAACTTGTTGGTTAATTTTATGCAGAAAGTACAAATTTGCAGAGATTTAAAATGTGGATATATAATTTTGTACAAATCAAAAGATATGATTAAATTTGTAGAAAAACTATACTTGGGGGTATTTTTTTGCAAATAACCTTATCGTAAAACATAGTGGAGTTCCCATGTAACAGTTAAATAGAAAAGTGGGACCTATCATTCCTCACTAATTGAAAAAGAAAAATTGAAAAAAATTAACATTTACTTATAGGGTTTCTAACACTTATACCTACAAAAACCAAAAAGAATTATAAAAATACGGAAGTTAGGGTTTTTTTCCAATTTTGGTACAGTTTTAATTAGGAAAATATCATTTTTTAAAAAATATTTAAAAATTACCATTTTTAAAATAGTTACTGGTTACCAGTTTCTAGAAACTGATTATTGGAAGCTGGTTACCAGTTATATACCAGGTATAAATATCTTCGATTACTAGTTACCAGTTTCTGGAAACTGGAAACTAGAAACTAGTTAATATTTTAAAAAATAGTATTTTTATAAATATTTTTTAAAAAACGATATTTTTCTAATAAAAACTGTACCACGCCGTGAAAAATATAAAAGCACCGTATTTTTCTAATTTTTTTCAAAAATACCGTATATTTTCTAATTTCCCTTACTTATACGAGCATACTGCCCACGGCCTTTTCCTTAAGAGCCCACAAATTTGATAGAAAATTAGGCCACCTTCCGCTATTTTAGAAAAGAATTACAAATTTACGGTGGACTCAGTTTTTTTAGATTCGATATCACATTTATTTTGAAAAGTACCACTTTTAAAATATTTTTAGAAAAATGCTATTTTTAAGATAGTAACTAGTAACCGATAACTAATTTTTGAGTACTGGTAATTAGTAACCAAATGTATTTATAACTGGTATATAACTGATAACTGGTAACTAATTTTTAAACATAGGTAATTAATAACAATTTTTAAAAATGATATTTTTCTAAAAAAATGGTACAGAAATTAGAAAAAAAAAAAACTAACCCATCGTATTCTTGTTGAGTATTTGTAAAAAATGGTCATTTTTTCTGATCAATTTAAAAAATAGCCGTTTTTACACCTATTTAATAAATAACTATTTATAATTTTATTTTGATAAATGATCGTTTTTTTAGTTGATCTACTTTTTATAAAGTAAATTAATATTTTTTGATATATTAAATATAAAAAGGATTATTTTTTTAATAATATTTCAAAATTTGGCTATTTTTTTAACAATGTTTGCAAAAGGACCATTTTGCAAATTAAGACCTAAAATTGGCCATTTGGCTAAAAAGCCCATTTTATTTTTACAGGTAAAAGTGGTGAGAAAATGACATAGGTAATACTAACTTGTGCCAAGATGACTTTTTTGTGTATTTTTTTAAAAATGATATTTTTAAGAATATCAAGGATTTCTTGACCTATGGTCAAGAACTTTTTGACCATTAAAAAATAATTATTTAGGACTTTTTTATGGTCAAGAAGTTCTTGACTCTTAAAAATGTCATTTTTAAAAAAATGCACAAAAAAGTCTTCTTGGCCCAAATTAGTCTTACCCATGTCCTTTTCTCAAAAGTGGTAGAAATCCAAAATTAACTAAGGGACATGAGAAGTTGAGAACTCATTAGAAACCCGACCCGTCCACACACGGTTTGGATCCGCGCCGAAACATAAAACCCTAGCTAGCTCCTTCCCTCCCCCGGGCGCCTCTCTCTCTCTATCTATAAGTAGCAGAGCAGAGTATCAGAAAACCTAATCGGCCTGAATTGAAACCCTAGCTTTTGACATAAAATCCAATTCCATTCCATCCTAAATAGTTATGTTGCTTACTCTTCTGATTTAGGGTTTTTTCTTTTTTTTTTTGTTTTTTTTTTTCCGGCTGTTGAATTGATTTTGGGGGGCGGTGACGACTACTGTGATTTTAAGGTCTCGTTCGTCGTAATGGGCTATCAAGTCCTTGCCGACCATACTGATATATCACCACCCATATTCCGAGTCCCTTTTTTTTCGTCTATCTATGTTTATCATTTTGATAGATTTAATTATATTTCTTTTATTTTATTCTAATTTTTGTTAGCGGCCGATGATTAAATATTTATTTTTGACAAGCATATGTCCGAAATTACTATGTAGACAAATCTAATCTTCTCTATGAGGCCGTGATTTAAAAAAAAAAATGACTAATTGATTTTAGTTTGTTTGCTGCGTTTGGTTGCTGAGAAATTGTAAGAAAAAAGATTTTTTTTTCCTAATTTTTTTTAGGATTTCATTCTAATTTATTTGTAAACATTTTTGCGAACTCATTAAGAAGTAGCCGATGAAGAATTTAATGGTATTATCCAATTGATGATTCATTGTGATTACATTATACCTCTACTGCCTTCCTTCTGAGGCTTTTATTTTATTTTTTTTTTCTTGATTTGGAATTGAGTTGTTTTGATATATACACACATTATGGTCGTATGATGATTTGAAATGCATAGTTCAGATGAATCTCTGTGATTATCAAATTTTTTAGTCTTTCGCTCCTATCTGACGACCCATAATGTTAGTTGCTCTTGCCTATTTAGTCAAGATTAGGCATTGTGTTATTATAGTTTATTTCTTATATGTGGATTGTGGTATATTCTTAGTATTTGGTCAGTGATGGTGAGATGAAGATCGAAACTAATATCATTATGTGTGGATTGTATAGATTGGTAGGAATTTTGATATAAGCTATTGAGACTAATGCGGACAGTGAAGACTTGTATCAATTGGTCTCGTTCGTCGTAATGGGCTTTTTCTAGTCCTTGCCGACCATTCTGATATATCACCACCCATATTCCGAGTCCCCCCCTTCAATGTGAAATGTTTACTTTGAAATGGTTATCTAAATGGCTAGTACTCTTGGATTAATTATGTATTGTTGTTCTCCTTGTGGTTGTGGTCCATGAATTCATTTTTGTCCTTTTTTTTCACACATTCTCTTTGCAGGCTCAAATGGTACAAGTCTTCTTCTCGGCGAAGCATAACGAATTGCGAATTCAGTGATGCAGATCTAGTTGGTGACCAAGGACCGAGTTGTATTGACATAGATTGTTTGATTATCGTTCCATGAATTGTATGTATTATCGATAATTGTAGAGTTGCAATGAATAATTTTTTTGTGGACGTTGATATCTTTGCTGTCCGTGTGATTTCATTTTATCCTAGAGCCATCTGAAATTTAGAGTTCGTGAGTTCTTCACTTTTGAGATAAAATGGGAGTGTTTATTTTTCTCGGAATTACAGAATGTGATACCCTTATGATATGGTGTGTTTTTTCAATGGAAACATCAGCAACGTCATTTAATCAATGAGAATTGCTATAAGAGTATTAAGCTAGGAACAGTCTCAACTCTCAACCCGGCAAACAAAACTATCCGAAGAAATGGCCGTCTTTCTAAAATATGTGCCAATCTGTTACATTGTCACTAACATCATGACATAAAGCTATTAATATGTGCCAATCTGTTACATTGTCACTAACATCATGACATAAAGCTATAATTATAATGTTGTAAGTGTTGTACTACGTCAAATGATATTTTTATAAAATAAGTGTTAACATTTTCATGTTAACGCGGTAATACGAAACCCGAAATTCGCACCATATAAAACACGATATAACACGAATTATCAGCTATGAGCCATGCCTTGTGGCCTGTGCTTCAGTAAGCTCGCCTTTGGCGGATGCTATCGTCGTCTCTCCCCTATAATTATGAACTACTGAACTACAGAGCCAAAGTGCCAAAACCCACCTGCTACCATCAACAGTTTCTTGTACTGTTCATTTTTAGTTTGTTTTTAACTTGTTTTTAAATACATACACGGAGCCAGTTAAGACCTAGTCAGGGCCACCGCCCTCAATTCTTTTCTTAAATTAAAATTGCCCATGTATTTATACTAATTTAGCATATAACCTCCTAAAAATAACTTAAAATTTAAGTTGCCCCCAAATTTGAAAATTTATTGGATCCCAAAAAAAAAAGTAGAAATAAAAAACTTAATATCCAAAAAAGGACCAACCATCCTATTTTAAGAATTCTACCAACAAAGTGTGAAACCCATCACGTCTCTTTTACGTGGCCTAGAGACGTTAATCTGGGCCGGACTTTGTAGGTGGCCCACATTCCAAACAAAAAACATGAATGTGAGACTGAGCTAGCCCGTTACATAGACTGGCCCAGTCCGAGCCCACATTTAGTCATTTTAGTTAGGGTATTTTAAATATATTTCTTATTTAAAATTTTTAAAAAATCTTAATTAAATATTTTCATTTATATGCTTTTAATGTTATTTATTTACTTATTTTTGTTTAGTTTTAATTTATTCAAATTTTAGAAGAATATGAATGAGTTTTAGTTTCATATTTTAGCCCACATAAACACATATTTGATACTTTAAACTATAGAATAATAACTAAATTAGGCCCACAGTTTAGTCCGTATAGGCATAGCCCACTTAGGCTTACATAAAATGTGAATTAAGCCATACCGGCCGGCTAATAAGAATATAGGCTGGCCCGACCCACATTTTAGACGGGCCAAGTCTAGACCCAATATAAAACTCCAGTGGGCTTATTAAATGTGGGCCGTTTCGCCTACTTTACATCTTTAATGTCACCCATTGATCAACAATCCTACTCCATCATTGATTAAATATTTTATAGAAACGGGCTAATTTGTAACATCTTTTCATAAATTAAGGACTAAAACTATCTTACTTTTTTTTTTTGGTGTCAAAAAGAAGAAAATTTAAAATTTAAATACCAAAATAAGATTTTAAGTACCATTAAAAAATATGTATATTTTTTTTTCCGTAAGTTCTTATTCTTAGGTCAAGGAATTGATCTCTTGACTATACGGATGTACTGAAATTTGAAATTCATGGGAAATGATATATTCGTAGTAAAGAAAATAATGCAATGCAAAAGTAATAGAATGGTGAAAAATATGGAAAATCCTAAAATGATATTCACGCAAATTAGACGAAATAAGGAGGCAAATTTAGTTCATTTTTCAATTATATATATTTTGAAAATGCCAGGACCACTTCTTTTTTCTTCTTCTCTAATCCATATATAAGAGTTAATCTCAACTTTATCAGTACAATATGACCTCACATTGTGGTTATTAATGTTACCAAGTTATGTTTAAGTTGTTGGTTCTTAATTATGAAAATTAATTTAGGCAGGTTTTAGCTCCAAATATAGATTTATCCAGCTGGTCTGTTCTCTGTTGTTAATAGCTTACTTGACCCTTGTGCATCCGAAGATTTTTCCTCTTTTTCTTTTTTAATTTAGTTCTTAATCAAATGAGAATTATTGATAATCTTCTTTCGATAGCAAATTACCAATTTGAAAATTGACAGTTTTTATTTGAAACAAACTAAAGGCAAATGGCCCTTTTCGGGGGTCAGTGGACGAAGGCCTCTACAAGAAGAAAACCCAAAGTAACTAAAGAGCTTAGCTTAGATTAGTACAGATTAAGATATTGTCTTCTCTAGTCTAGTACAACCTCTCTAGTTTAGGGAACTATTTGTCTCTTACATATACTCTAAAAAGGTCTCTTCTTTTCTTAATCAGCATCTTCACCAAAATAAATGAAGTTAGGTTCTCTTTTAATCCACCCACTTTTTCCACTCAGACAAGGACAGTTTTCTGAGAGTAATAAGGCAAAGTAGCAACGGATAAAGATAGACAGACAGACAGACAGACAGACAGACCGTAACAGCACCGGTCATCAGTGGACCTTTACTTCCAAAAACAACCAAAAGCTCACTCCATAAAACCCCAAACGACGTCGTTTTGATCAGCTGCCCCAGCACGCTAACAATGTAACACTCGACTCGAGCCTCGTCAAAAGCCAAAACATTAAGACGTAACCGCGATCACTAACAAAACGGAAGGCTGAGACCAAGAGCTGCCGACACTTGGTTCCCGAACCTCCAGCTTCGGATTCTCCCGAGCCTCTGATTTTGTATCTTCCCTAGGCCCTGTCTCTGACACACACACACAAACTCTCTCAGCGTGAAACCAACTCTTGGTAGTGCTCTGCTTCTTTTGGCTGGCACGCTCTGAGTCGACCCCAAAAAACGCTTTTCCTTTGCCCTTTTCTCTGCCACTGACTCGGACTCCTGAGTCGATCTCCCCTCCGGAGTTTCTCAGTTTTCAGTTTCTGACTACTGAATTGTTCTCTTCTGCTCTTTTCTTTGGTCTCTGAGTTCTACTCGTCCTCAGCTTTCGTGGCTCGCCTGCATTTTTTCGTTTTTCTCCCCTGAATTCCTCTTTTTTTTTTCCCCCCCCCTATCGGGAGATTCCCTTGTTCTTCCCGACCCATCAGATTAAACTTCGAGAAAAATCGATTCTTGAGCCTGAATTTTACAGAAGCTTCCGAATCCCCAACTGGGTAGTTATCAATTTTTCCGTATCTGAACACATCTTATCTCATTTCCCGAACACAGAGCAAAAACGACAACGAAATATGATTCACGCCAAGTCCGATTCCGACGTGACGAGCCTGGACCCGTCGTCGCCGAGATCGCCAAAGCGACCGGTTTACTACGTTCAGAGCCCGTCTAGGGACTCCCACGATGGCGATAAGTCGTCGTCGATGCAAGCCACGCCGGCGTTCAACAGCCCCATGGAGAGTCCTTCCCACCCCTCGTATGGCCGCCACTCGAGGACCTCCTCGGCGAGTCGATTTTCCGGCAACTTTCAGTCGTCATCCGGCCGGAAAACGAGCCGGAAGACGAGAAACGACAAGGGTTGGCCCGAGTGTGATGTGATCGAGGAAGAAGGGAACTATGACGAGTTTTATCCGGACAAAGGGGTGACAAGGCGGTGCCAGATTCTGATTGCTTTGCTTGGCTTTGTTCTGATTTTCTCTGTTTTCTGTCTGATTCTCTGGGGAGCTAGCAGGCCTTATAAGGCTCGGATTACACTTAAGGTTTGGTATCTTTTTATTTCATTATTTAAATGTTGTTATTGAATTCAGTGTTCAAATGTAAGAATAAATATATTATAATATTGTATTTATTGTCTAGTTTCAAACAATCAAACTTGTTCACGTGCTTTTAAGTTAATGATAGAACAAAATTCTGTTTCGTTAAATGGTGATAAAAGAGAGAGCTTGGATCTTTAGCATTAAGCAAAATCGGACCACTAATTTAATGTATTTTCGCTAATCGAAGAGGAAATGAGAGATCGAATTATTGTGCTTCATTTATGGAATGAAGATGTTCTTAGTTGTAGAGATACATTGTCACTTGTCAGAAAGATCAGTTAGGAATCTATTAGGTTAATTAGAGCCTCTGGTTCCAATTTCTCAAAAATAAATCTCTATTTTAAATAGACAGAAATATGAAAGTTCTGCTATGATCATTTATGGTTTTAGCGGAGGAGTTTGGTTTTTGGTTTAGATTCCTGCCATTGTTCCTGATTGATCATTTTTTGTTGGATTAAAAGTCTTTTTAATCTTATTTTATTTTATTTTCTTTCTTGCAGTCATTGACTGTGCATAATTTCTACTTCGGGGAGGGATCGGACACGACGGGAGTCCCAACGAAGTTGCTGACAGTGAACTGTTCTGTGAGGATGAGTGTGTACAACCCTGCTACATTCTTTGGCATTCATGTAAGCTCCTCTCCTATCAGCCTCATGTACTCAGAGATCGCAGTTGCTAAAGGCCAGGTAAGCGTCAAGACTTTCCTGCTCTCAACTCCTATTTGCAGACCACTTCAAACTACCAAATTGATTGAAAATCATAAAATATATATATATGAGAGAGAGAGAGAGAGAGAGAGAGAGCGCATTAATGAAGTGCTGCATACAGTTTTGAACAAAGACAAAAACAAGTAATAGTCATAAGAAAATGTTGTGTAAATCTGTAGTTGACATGTTAATATGTGATTGTTTAAACATAAGTGGTGATACATGACATTGTTTACGATAAAATATGTTTTTTAGTTAGTCGGAAAATTGTCTTGAAGGCCTTCCAGTTTTCCTCTTCTTTATACTCTAATTTTGGTGTAGATGTAACTTGTATCTTATGTCTGTTGCGTGCAAATATGTATTGCAGTTGAAGAAGTACTATCAGCCAAGAAAGAGCCAACGGACCGTGTCTGTGAACCTTCAAGGAATAAAGGTGCCTCTGTATGGGGCAGGAGGGAGCTTAGCTGTCTCAGACAACGACAGTGAAGTTCCGATGACGCTGGTGTTTGAAGTACGGTCCAGAGGTCATGTGGTGGGAAAGTTAGTAAAATCAACACACCGAAAACGCATATCTTGTTCTCTAGATATTGACTCTCATAAAACCAAGCCCATCAAGTTTAAGCATGATTCTTGTTTGTTTGAGTAACTAGCAGTTGTTCAGAATGAGAGTGACAATGGACGACTAGCTGTGTCTCTACCTTGTTTTTGCACTTTCTAAGGAGAAATCTCTTTCTAGAGTTGTGTCAGTCATAGTACTATAGTAGTAGAAATTGTTGAGGTTAAATTTATTGAGAAGAGAGAGAGAATAGAGAGATTGGTTTTTATTGATATTGAGTTGTGTTCCTCTGTTGTCTGTGTTGAAAGATTATGTCTCAAACTTCGTAGTGATAACGTAATACAATCCATAAACGTTTGCCTTCATGTACACTGGTGTAGACTTTATTCTAACTTCATGTTATAAACAGGACAAAAAGAATCTGACTTGATGGTATTTGCCATCTGAAATAGTTGGATATCAATTTGGAAAGCGATTTTGCTAATCAAGCCAACGTTTGCCACACAGTACTCTAAAAAGTCCAACTTCGTGCTAAAAATAAAACGAACACATTCTAACTTGATGATATTTGCCATCTTGCGTATTAATTTGCAAAGCAGTTCCTAATTGTTACTTTGAGAGCAAAAGAGGGTGCATTTAGCATCAATTACTACTATAATATTTGTGTTGTTATTGCCAAACTAGTTCACTTGGATGTGCACTGAAACTCACTTGGAACGTATTTTCAAGTGGACTCAAAGTCCAAAGAGTCAACGAATTTGGAGGGCTGACTTGCACTTCATCACTCAAAATCCAGCACAAGGACCCTTGAGGAAAAATAAAAAACAAGGGCCCGTCTAATAAAATCGGACTCTTCCAGTTTCCATTTTAACTAGTATCACAAGTAAATACAAATTCAATGGTAAAATTACAAGTTATAATAAGAACAATCACTGTGTTGCTGGAGCAGTCTCCTGCTTGTTCACAAGAGCAGTCTCCTGCTTGTCCACAGCACATCCTGTTTCAAGAACCGTGCCACCAATTCTATTTGGAGGCCAATAGCGAAACACAGATCTTCCTAGTATATTCTTGGCTGGTAAAGGACCCCTAAGCAATTACAATATTTGTTGAAATCAGAAAAAAGGAAGAAACGTGAAACAAATTTGAGATTCTTCAGAATTATGAACCCCACTAATGTGAACTTATGGAGGGTATGAATTTTAAGTGCATTACCAAACATGTGAATCATAGCTGTTATTGCGGTTGTCACCCATCACGAAGACCGAGTTTTCAGGTACACGCTGTATAGTTAGCCAAGGTGCTTTCATGTCAGCAAGATTTCAGGGCTAAAACAATTGTAATCTCAGTGCGCTTAGTTTCTGGTTCAACAATTTCTTCGATAAGTAAATAAATAAGAAGTGAAAAAAAAAAAAAAAGGAAGTAAATAATACGCACTATGGGTGACATGTTGTAAGAAGGTGGCTCAAGGATGAACTTTTCATCTCTTTCTACTCCATTAACTACGAGCTTCCCATTACGAACCTGAAACCAGACAGTTTTCAACAATTAGGTTCTAGTTACCAAAACACAAACAAGCAAGACAAATCTGATAACACAGCCATACACAAAAATGAGAAAGAAAAGAGAGAGGCTTAAGTCAGTATGATATTTATATGCATGGATATCAAACACACAAACAAACAAGACTACTACGAATAGAAAAGGTCAATACTAGCATGCAATATAACAATTTTCATGTTTAACATAGGGATCAGTTCTAGGCAGGACATTCTCTGCAATAGCTCGCTTTTTAGTTACATTTTCTATTCTTTACAATTAAAAATACAACACGCCACTCCTGACTCCCCTAAGCTCAAGAAAATTTTTCAATAACAAAGTGACACGAGAGATGCTGACCAGAGATGGAAATGAAAAGCAGAAAGCAGCACAGTGTGGTTGTCCTTGTGTGGACCTACCTCTACAATATCTCCTTCCTTGGCAACTACTCTTTTAATAAAGACATCATCGTCAGTATAGCCTACTTGTTGAAGAGCAGGTGGACTTTTGAAGATTACAATATCATTTGCACAAGGCTTTCTGAAATAGTATGAGACCTGACAAAATCAACATAAATAATTGTTAGACAATGGTTCAAAATTACAAATAATACATGACATCACAAACTAAAAGAGCGCATCCATTTCCAAAGTTTCAAGCAAACAAGTTATCCAAGGTAGTGGTCACCACTGTCAAATTTAATCCGATCGGAATAGTATCAATTAAATATTCGAGACTACAAATGTATTGATAAATTTTTCCACCCTTAAGCATTCTGAGAAATCAATGGATACAAACATACTACAACAGGCTTGTTTCCAAATCGACAACCTTATGAATAACTACTCTAGCGTCTGCTTTTATCACTCATTAGTCATTAAAAGCACCTAACAAGGCAGTTCCACAATCAAGCATAATTCCAAGCGCATGTTTTAGAATTTAATCTCCATAAATCTCATACTTTAGTACTACTCCATTCCACCCTTAATTTTGAAGATTCTAACACGTCAAGAAAAGTATAAATTACACACATCCAGGCGAAGAATCAGAATGCCAACGAGAATACATACTCGTCCCCCATTTCAGAGATCAAACAGAGGTAATCTCTTCATAGTTTTGGTTAAGAATACTTATGCATAGTTAATTAAGTGTAGTCTGAAAAAGCATCCTTACAAAGAAAACTCTGAACCGCATTGCGATTATTACCACCAAAAGCTTTATGTACCATATCAACACTTTATAAGAACACTTAACCCCAGAGACTTACTCAACTCCACTAATAGATTACTGAATCCAGTCCAGGGCTCATTTTTCGTAACAATCACAAAACATAAAACACACAGTATTATCAACAGAATTCGTGTACTACTTTCGAAAATCAACACAGAAACTAGAATAAAATACACTATACCTTCTCAGCAACAAGATGGTCTCCGACATCAAATGTAGGATACATCGACAAAGAAGGAATGTACCTCGGCTCAGCCACGAACGACCTAAACGCAATCGAAATGGCTATCGCGGCAAAGACCGTCTTGGCATCATCTGAAGTGAAATTGACCCATTCTGACAAAAGCCCACTTTTTTTCTCGACTTGCCCATCACCCCCACCTTCGCCGCCACCTCCTCCTCCCCCTCCACCGCCGTCATCGACCCCTCCAGTGTCCACAACCGCCTTGGTTTCGTCACCAGAGTCCTTAAAAGCATTGCACCGAAGAATATGGAAGTGGGTTCTCGTGTTTAGGAGCTTAGAGCCGGAAAAAGTAGAGGTTTCATATGTGGAATGGGGTGAAATGGAAGAAGGTTGGTGGAGATGGAGATGGAGTGCTGTGAAACTCGAACTAGGGTAGTTGATGGGTTTGGAGAAGTGGGTGTGGCTTGAATTAGGGATTTTTACACTAGGTAGTGGATAAAATACATGTACAGAGACCATCTCTAAATCTCAAAGATGGAATTCAATCTCCCAAATTCCAGGTTTTGGCATAAAAAGGGAAAATTTTACAGCATATTCAAATGGAGGAGTGGAGATTTGAGAATTGAGATATCATCATCAACTTGCAATCTTGTTCAGTTACCTTACTTTAGTCTTTAGTCTAGTCAGGGGATTAGTACATAAATATCCGTTTTTTAAGCATATTTTCGTAGATATCCGATTTTATTGTTATTTTTACCGATATTAGTTTTTAGGGATGGCTACGTAGGGCGTCCCTACGTAGGATCATGCCTTAATTATCGTTGGATGGGAATCTGTGGGGAATAATGGGAATCTGTGGAGAATCTATTTATATATAGATTCCCATCCTACGGTGAATAAACAGGGCCCTACGCGCCCCTACTGTAGACGCGCCCTAGTTTTTATACGTGTTAGTGAAAAAATAGGAAAATTAGTCATTTTTTCTCCTCATATTTGCCTTCAGTACAAATTTATTCACTTATTTTTTACTGTGTATTCAATTGCGCCTAGATGATAAATTTATTCTTCTTTTACCTCTTCACTCTTGATTTAATATTTAAGTGCCCCTATAATGGCAAAGATGTTATTCTTTTACCCCTCACTTTTGACTTAGTATTCAAATACCTCATAAAATAGTAAAGTTGTTATTCTTTTACCCCTTCAACTCTAACACTGTTAGAAAATTGCTAATGGACAATAGCAAAATAATCATTTTACCTTTTAAATAGCTAATAAATATCTTTTATTTTTTTTTTTTATATTAGATATTTCCAAAAAGTTAGTTTTTATGATTAAATAAATAAAAAGAGGTAAAAAAATAATTTTTTAATGGTTATATATGTATATATATAAAAATAGACAAAATAGAGCAATTTTTGTATTAATTCGTGTCAAAATATTTTTAGAAGTTATGTAAAAAAAAAATACATATTTTCATATCCAAAAGACTTTCTAGAAAATAAAATAATTATTTCATAAATTTGTCGTCTTATTTTTCATATTTTCATGAAATGAAATGACTAAAATGAAATAACTATTTTTCATAAAAAATAAGAGGGCAAATAGTTATTTTATTTTCTAAAAAGTTTTTCGGATATGAAAATATGCAGTTTTTTTTTAATTTACATAACTTCTAAAAATATTTTGACACTAATGAATTAATGTAAAAATTGCACTATTTTGTCTATTTTTTGTTTTACATATACATATATAACTATTAAGAAAAATTATTTTTCTTTTACCTCTTTTCGTTTATTTTATTTATTTAATCATAAAAATTAGCTCTTTGGAAATATCTAATATAAAAAAAATAGTAAAAGATATTTATTAGCTATTTGAAATATAAAATGATTATTTGGCTATTGTCCATTAACAATTTTATAACAGTATTAGAGTAGATGGGGTAAAAGAATAACAACTTTATCATTTTAGGGGTATTTGAACACTAAGTAAAAAAATAAGGGGGCACAAGAAGAACAACTTTGTTATTGTAAGGGGCACTTAAATATTAAGTCAAAAGTGATGGGGCAAAAGAAGAACAAATTTGCTATGTAGAGGGTACTTGAATACAAAGTCAAAAATAAAGGGGCAAATTCATACTCATGGCAAATATCAGGGGGCAAAATGACTAATTTTCCGAAAAAATGTGTGCCACAAGTATTCTCTACATAAAGGGTTGATGGCACAAATGATTCATGAATTATCCAACTTGTGGCAATTTGATCATCAAAATTCTAATTATAGTAATTAAACTCATGAACTTTCTAATTTGAAGTAATTTGATCATTGAATTGTCTAAATTATAACATTTTGTTAAATTTTTGACCAAAAACATATGTAAAAAACAAGTGGTTGCATCTGACAGTGTATTTGAAAGATTATTTAGGATTTTTAGGCTTAAAAGTTGACCATTGTTGGTTTTTTTTTTTTTTTTTTTGAGATTTGCAGCTCCAAGAATCCTAAAAAATGCAAATAATACATCTTTTCTTCTTTTTTGAATTTTTTTTATTAAGTTCATTTTCTTTTAAATTCACTTTTAGATGTTATAACGTACTCTGTATATGTGTCTTTCGTCAAAAAATTTAATAGTACGTTGCAATTTAGACAGTCTAGTAACTAAATTAAATTATTTCAAATCGGTAAATTCATGGGCCTAATTACCACAATTAGAACTTCAAAAACCAAATTGCTGATAATTCAAGACCATTTATGCCATATACCCCTATATAAAATATATAAATCGAGGCCTTAGGAGACATAGGTAGGCCCATATTTATTGGTTACTTGTACGAATAAATTAGTTGTATACCACTTTTTTTTCTTCATTAATTAAATCTATCACCATACCACTTTTAAAAAATGAATTCTTGACGAATTCTTGACGAATTCTCGACGATCTTAACGGATTGTTAAACGATTCTTGACGTCAACGGCGATCTTGATGGATTCTTGATAAATTTTTGACGGATTCTTGACAATCTTGATAGATTCTTGATAGATTATTGATATTGGTGGCGATCTTGGCAGGTTCTTGATGAATTCTTGACAGATTCTTGATAATCTTGATGGATTCTTCACAGATTCTTGATGTCAGTGGTAATCTCGACAGATTCTTGATGGATTCTTGACGGATTCTTGATGAATTCTTCACAAATTCTTGACCAATTCCCTCCCAGAAGTAGTAAAATCTAATAGTAGTAGTAAATTTAATTAAACATTTGAAAAAAGTAGTAATTATCTACTTAACCTTACTTGTACTTGTACTGTTTCAGATGCGATCCATTAAAGGAAACACAAATTTCCTTTTTTAACAATTTAATAATAAATGCCTTCACCAATGCTTATAAAAGAAAACGAAGTGAGAAATTTTCCTAGAAAGAAAAAAAGAGCATTTAACTTTTAATTTAGGGTCATAGTATTTCACTACTTTTAGGCTTTCCCTTAAAAAAAAATGCTTTCTCACAAAAAACAATCCTCAAATATGATATTTCTACATTTTTAACTTTATTTTTTGACTTGTACAAAATTATACTTCTATATTTAAAATCTTTATAGATATTTACCTTTTCTTTATAAGTTAGGTGATTTGTGTTGATTTTTTAAGTTAGTTTTTCATAAAATTTATTAGAGTTATTAGCATATTTGCCCTCGAATTTATTGGTAATTAGCAATGTGGTCAAAAAATTGTTGGAAGATATTAAAATGAAATATTTTGTTAGATTAAAGTTTAAGTGATTATCAAATAATTTGACCATTCTAAATGCCAACACATTACTAATATCTAATATAAAGAGTCCCAGTAGTTCTTTCTTTCTCATTATCTTCTATACTCTCGTGAGAAATGTTTCATTGCTTTGAAATGTGAAATGTGGACTCTAAAAATAATTTGTTATATTATTGAAATGTGAAATATATTAATTAAGTTTACATGTCAACCATTGAAAAAGAGAGTTTAAAATATAGATGATAGTACTTCTCATCTAATATTATAAAGATTGTAGAAATACTTGAAAAGAGCTCGACTTAGCCATATTGTAGATATTTAGGAATGCAAAATGCATTCTCTTTCATATTTTTAATGTCACTATTTAACTTGTAAATTTTACTATCCACTATTTAATTTCAAATTTTTATAATATATAAAATTATTATAAAATTAATATGCCGAGCAATAAGATTGGAGGTGGTTAATCAACCTCTTTGCGCCTCTCTCTCTCCCCTTCGGGTTAAGTTTGCCATAGATAGGCCCATTTTATTGGCTTCTAGTTAACTTACTTCAGAGCTCGCTGGAAAAGTTCCTAATACTTATTTGGCTTCCTTTTTGCGTACTGATCACCAAAACCTCTTTTTGTTTGTGGGAACATTACACTGAGAGACTTTATTTTATGTCAAAACTACATGACACGTCCTTACCAAAACGGCTGCCTGTATAATTTTCCCTTGCTAATAATCCTCTAGTAGCTACCATAAGAGCAGTCTTTCATAAGCACGTCTCTTTTCCAACTACATTGTGTTGACGAAGTGAAGGGAGTACCATTCTTGCTTTATTTGATAGAATCTGACGAAATTTAATTAGAGAGTTACATTTTGCAAGTAAATTGAAGTCTAGAGGTATAGTTCTATAATAACAAAAAATAGAAAGAGAAATCTTTAACAAAACAAAAACTACAGGGGATGATTTTGTAATTAACTCAAAATTAAAAAGACCAAATTGGGTCAAAAGTTTATGTCAAGTAAAATCATTCCATTGACTATATATTACGAAATTGACAAAAACTGTCAATCTTGTCTTGATTTATCTTCATATACATTTCAGGAAGCAAATTACATGATTGCGTTCAACTGACTTGCAACTGAATTGGATGTATATTTTGACACGCAGCATGCCAACTAATCAACAACTTTGAACAGCAAAGAATCATAAATCTTCCAAATTTTGGAGAACCATTGAATTCGACTCCGGTGGGACTAATTGAGTTTCATCTTGGGTTAAGATGGGATCAGTGCATCCACCTGTTTTTCCTCATCAGATTATAAACACCAATCTACATGTATGTACAAAGTTCCCATGTAGCCCAACCAGACCCTGCAATTGCCTTCTACATATAATCATAGGTTGCACTCTAAATGAACTTTTATGAGAAAGATAAATGGACTTAGCACCACTTTGCCTGCTTTCAGATGAATACTCAAACCCCTTTGAAACCATCTGGCTTCTTATGTTAGCAGTAGACGGTTTTTCAGCAACTAATCCAGGAACATGCAAAATGTTAGAATAAGAAGAAGCCCTTGAGTGTTGCTTCTTATAAATTGTCTCCAAACTCTCCATAGGTGTTTCTTCGCTCGGATTCTTTTGTAGAACTTCCATGTCTTCTTCTTCTTCATTTAGAATCCTCTTGGCTTCAGTGTGTAAACCTATAGAGCGCCAAGCCTCAGCAACAAGCCGGATAGTGCTCTTTCCTGGGTGAACACCCTTCTCTTCCATAACTTCGAGCAATTCTTCCGCTTTCCATGGTTGCTTTGCTTCTCCATATCCCCATATTAGAGTCTCAAAAGTTTTCAGATTAGGAGAAATATCCATTTCGCGCATTTTCTCATAAACTCTCGTTGCACGCTCCATTTTGCCTGTGCTGCACCATCCACTGATAATGGTTGTGAAGATTACAACATTTGGGTGTATGCCAGATTTGCTCATTGAAGAAAGAAGTGACTCGGCCTTGCCAGGCTCACCAGCTCGTACGTAGCCTTTTGCAAGAATGCCAAATGCATGGATGTCAGGCTCTATTCTGGCTTTCACCATGTCGTTGAAGATCTCCTGGCATTTGTCCATGAGCCCGGCGGAGCTCCATGCATTCATGATGGTGCTAAATGTTATAACATCCGGTTTGACCCCAAATTCTTCCATCAATGACAATGCCTGTCCAATTTATGCTTATAATAAGTAATTGTTGCACAAGTAGATAAAAGAAAGTGAGTGCAGACTTCAGAATGCAAAACTACTGAAATTATCAGGCGCAAGTTCGCAACATGAAATAATAGTTCTCTCTAGTGATAGCTATAAGTCTTGTGGTTATAGTGATCTGAGAAGGAAAATAGAAAACAAAAAAAAAAATGAGGACAGCAAAAACCTAGACTGCTTCTCTGTCAGGTATCACTTATGAGCTTTTAAGTAAATTGCTGTTCTGTTTCACTTGGCACAGCGAAAAACACTGGAATTGAACACTTCTCATTTAAAAGAAATTGTATGAGAATTCCACTTAAGAGAGACAGAGAGAGAAAGGGAATGGACCGAAAAAAGAGTACGACAGCTGAAACTCACCCCATCTATTCCATCTGTGTCTGTAACATCCAGAAATCCCTTGATAAGAGAGTTAAAGACAACAAGATTTGGATGCACTCCAAGCTCCTTCATTCTGTACATAAACCTCAAGGCATCTTCCATATTTCCTTCTTTACAGTATCCATTTATAATGATGCCACAAGTTCGTTCATTGGGGTACACTCTATCATTCTGCATCTCCAAGATCATCCTTTCAGCTCTACTAGTCTCCCCAGTCTCAGCATAAGCCCTTACTAATGTGTTGTAAGTTACAACATCAGGTTGCACACCAGATGCAACCATCTTATACACCACATTCCATGCTTCATCTATTTTCTTTTTGTTACACCAGGCTCTAACAAGAATATTATAGGTCCTGTCATTTGGTTTTGCATTTTCATACTTTGACATAAGCTCTAGAAGTTTTAGAGATTCCTCGGGCTTACCAGCAATTCCATATCCTTTAATCAGGGTGTTAAAAGTGCTAGTTGTGGGCCTACATCCATTCATCTCCATTTTCCGAAAGATCTTCATGGCATCATCTACCTTCCCGGATTCAGTAAAAGCGTTTATCATGGCATTGAAAAGTATTGAATCTGGCTTCATTCCATTATCTTTGAGTTTAGAAAGGATTCGAGGAATGGACTTGAAACGTTTCAGGTGGGTCAATGCTCCTACAAGTGTTGTGTATGTTATTAGAGTTGGCCTATGTCCCTCTTCTACCAGACCGTTGAAAATAGATAAGACTTCATGAGGCCTTCGCTTTTCAGTCAACATGTTCATAAGTTTCGTTCTTGAACGAACAATTCGGCAACTCTTGTTTCCCAAACATACGAGGCAGCGTGATTGGACATGTGAATCCATGGAATTTGAAAACACTTGTACTTGGTCCTGCTTATGCAGACGTGGTTCCTATGAAGTTCAGAATTCATTAGAATTTAAGTATTTGCAACATCTAGGCAAGCAAGAGTGATCTTATCATGTACAAGAAATCTGGATGGGATAAAAAGCAAACGTCATTTTGTTTCCTAAAGAAACAACTAATCAGGTTTTTAGGTCCATTTAGGACTCGATTTTGACTGGGGTAAAAAAACGGAAATAGAAATATACACCATACACTCACCTTTTGAAAAGGAAATGTAATTATATATTGTTCAGAAAACCAAATCTCTGGATCTAGTGCACAAGCCTAGTACTAGGCAGCAGATTGACTACTTATGTAAATGCGTTTAACATGCCATTTATGCAAAATAACTTGAGGCAATAGAGTGTTACCAAAACATCCAAAATAGTGAGTCAAGCAAACCAGTGATTAATGATGTCTAGATATAATGTGTTACCAAATTTTTGTGATAATAGGATGAACCAGGAAGTTTCCCTAAGAGGTTTACTGAAGAAGTATGCCTCTTCTTTTCTTAAATCAACCGGTTCTTGTATAAATATAGTATTTGAAGTTGTGTTAGAATTAAAGAAAGCTAAGAGAACTGGCCAATAGTGTCCCTCACAAGTCCAAGAAAAAGTAATGAAGAAGCAGCTAATTAATGAATTCCACCACATAGTATAACAAATCTCTGTAATCGTACCATAATTGGAGATCTTTGAACCAGTTCCTTGCTTGTGATTGTTCCCTCTTGGTGTCTGCCCATGTTAATGAATGCTTTCAGACCAACTCTCGTAGTCCTCCCACCAGCACCTCAAACAATCAGTCAACCACCTTCTTTCCTTTAAAAAACTCAAACCTTGGCTGCCAAAATTCTTCAGCAAGAAAGACCATAACAGAGACTTCGTTTTCACCGAGCCTTTAGATTTTGCAGAGATAATTAGAGAGACATATTCTCCGAGAGGGACCCTGTGAAAGAACATACGAACTCATGAAGACACCACTAGCCACTTTGATAGATGAATAAGCTCAATGTAAGGGATTGTGAAGGGAAAAAATATAGGGAAGATTTTCCCTTTCCTATTTTATTCATGTATTTACTTAAGCATTTAGGACAAAAGTTTTGGTGAATCTTCTCACATGATTAGTGAAATTGGAAAGGGATTACTCGAATCATTTCCCATTACATTTCTTTTCATTACGAATTAGTAAATGTGCCCATATATTCACCAAGATAGAAAGTGGTGGACCTCATTCAAATAACTGTAAAATGACTGGTGAAAAGATTAAAAGGATGCTATTTGGCGCCTTAGATGGTGATCTTCACAGAATTTGAGCTCTTTAAGTTACCTAAGACCAGAACTGACCGAAGACTTGACCATTCACCCAAATCGCCAAATCCCAAATTCCCGTAGTAAGAATACTGAGAAACCATTTTGTTAGACAAAAAGAAACTAATATAACAAAAGGGCATTGAACAGAACACCCCAACTGTCTAGAACTTGACCAAAATTTTAATATTAATTTCATTTCCCTTCTAGGCATTTCAGAATTTTCACTTAAATCAATATTATTGGCATGAAAAGAAAAGTGAATTTTTGAGCTCAGGAAAGCTCAGCATATTATAAAAGCCTTATAATACATTAAGGAGTATGTTTGACCAAAAGAAAAATAAACCAAGAGAGTTCGCGTGAGAGATTGTTGTGGTACCTGTTAAGCTGGACTGTGCAAGAGCTTAGAATGAGAGACGGGGTTGCATGGTTAGTCGCCGAGTTATGCATGAGGACTATGTAGTTTAAGCGAGTAGTATTGTAGTGTAGCGCCATGTGTTTGTGTTGTGACAATCCACCAGAGATTCTTATCCACAAATATTTATCAGAATGAGATTTTTGGATAAATTTTTGAGATTTTTGGATAAATTTTTGAGGCTGTTAAAACACTCGGACAAAAAA
Source organism: Trema orientale (assembly GCA_002914845.1). NCBI lineage: Eukaryota > Viridiplantae > Streptophyta > Magnoliopsida > Rosales > Cannabaceae > Trema > Trema orientale. The sequence continues at coordinate 135,456 of JXTC01000493.1, read as the reverse complement.
CCTAGTGGAGATATTCAGTGGAGCAGATTTCGCCAAGCCAGCTTTTATACTCAAAGGTCAAAATTTAAAAGAATATAGAAAATCTTCCCCTTTTAGCAAAAAGAAATATTACAGAAATTAGTGTCCTAAACAGAACGACACCGTTTCAGCCTCTTGAATTTATGGGGATTATTGTTTAGTGTACAAAAAGACCTTTTCTTTTTCTTTTCTTCCTCCTTTTTGTGATGTAGGAATGAACTTTATATAAGATTTTATTTTTGTCTCCAAGACATTGAGATATTTTTGTTCAAAGTTTGCATTTCTCAATAGTTGATTTCTTTTTCCATTTTTTTTTTTGTTGAATAACAATAGTTGATTTCTATTTTCTCATGGATTGAACATAAGAAAAAATTTTTTTTCTCAAAATAAAGAAGTCTAATTTCTTCTACCCAAAAGTGAAACCAATACCTTCCTCCAAAAAAAAAAAAAAGGTGAAACCAATAGCACTAATATGAATACCTTCTTAAAAAAACCCATTAATATGAATAGTGCAACGTTATTTTCTTTTTTTTTTTTCCCTCAAAAAAAAAAATGCAAAACTCAAGTCAAAATCATGTTATGTTAACTCCTTTATCACGGAATATCTTTGGATTTCAAGACTTCAACAGTGCAACTGACCAATATTTGTCTAATTTTTGGTTTGCTGCACTGACAAATATTTGTCTAAAATTTTAGTTTGATAACACAAATATATAAAGATTAGTAAACTTTGAGAGGTTCACTGTACAATGATGTAATAAGACTAATCAGCTAGCACACCATAGTTGATAGAAGTATCTTTAAAGAAAGAACAACAACAAAATACAAAATATAAAATGACTTCCACTGAACAAACGAGCAAATGAGATTGAGAAATTGAGAATCATTTCTATGTTTTATAATTAGGGAGAAATACGTAACTAAAAAGAGCAACCATGATTAGATATAATCAAATGTATTTTTAATTTGGTTTCTTTATTCATTAAGAACTTTGTGTATTTATGTTATTTCAATAAAGTCATCCATTTGGGCTGCAAGGAAAGAAAGAAAGAAGGAAAGAAAGACAATACGTATTGTTTCAAACAAAAGTTTGCAAAACCAAGGAAATGAGATTAGATGCATTGTCAGATATCTCCTGAGAAAAAGGTCATAAAAATAGGAAATGGGTTCTCAAAATCTTTATCCTCCCTCTCAAATTTAGTATCCCTTTTTCCCTAAATTTCTCTTCCATTTATCAAATTTTTTCTCATAGACCCAATAGAGAAAAATGATGCTAAGGCTGTGGAAATGGTACCAGAACTGCCTGGCTTATCACCCGGTGAAGACCCAGGTCATCAGCTCCGGCTTCCTCTGGGGGGTCGGTGACATTGCTGCTCAATACATCACCCACTCCACCGCAAAAAGGCGCCTCCAAATTTCTGTGAGTACCCTTTTCAAAAACCTAAAACCCCATTAAATTTTTCATTTTCTTTTGTATTTCCTTTATTGGATTCGGCTTTTTCTTATCTGGGTATTGGTCTTTCATGCTCTTTTCCCTCTTGAATCGTATATTCGTGAATTGAGTGATTGTTAGTATCTCATTTAGTTATGGATTCTTTGCACCCGAGTTTTTTTTTTTTTTCTTTTAATCCTGTAGTTGGGGTATTCCTGATTGGTGTTAGAACTTTCCTTCATATTTTTCACTTGTTTATTTGGCATGGAAGTGGTTTATGTGTAGAGCTTGGTTGCTGTTGACTCAGGTAATTCACATGTCTTGGTGTTTTGCAGCCTTAAAGGAACCTAGCAATACCCTCTTTTGCAAGGAATCTTTGAACAATTTCCTCAAAATTTATATTCGGAAATTATGTTATCTGGATACCAATGTTTCGTATTACCCGTGTACAGAATTTGGAAGTATTGTTTACTATGTATTCCTTAATATTCTATTTGTCTACTATTCATTAGAAGGGTAGCAATTATAGTAGAAAGGTTCATCAACATAGGTTAAGGGGTAGGAGCTAATGGCTGTATGAAGGGATGTTTTTTACTAGTTTACTATCAGTTAGAATCAGGGGTTTGATATGCTACAATATCACGATATCAACATTTGTGTATGTGTTTGTGATAAGATTTTTTTCAGAGAAACATGATTGAACGGTTGATAGTTCATCGTTTGTTTATCTACACTACACATAGACTAGTAGTTGTTATGTAAGCTTTTATTGTCATTCTGTTTTCCTTTTTCATTTTCTTCGTTATCTCCATTTTGTCAATCTTATTGCGGTATTGGTGTCCTGACTTATGATTCTTTGGAAAAGTTAAATTACAACCTGTGTTTAATGTGTCAGGATGCGGATGCAGATTTTAAAATCAACTGGAAACGTGTAGCTATCACAAGCTCGTTTGGGTTTGGCTTTGTTGGACCTGTTGGCCACTTTTGGTTTGTGCTTCCTATCTTTTTCACTTGGGGTCAATTAGTCTGATCTTTGTTTTCCAACTGCTGCTGCCTGTCATTCCCCAACCTCAAAAAGCATAGTTACTTGTGATTTTATCTAATAGACAAAGAATCCATATATGATCTCAATTTGAATCATATGTAGTTTCTATGTTCTTGATAAATTGAATTGCAAAATTTGTTCTCTCTCTACAAGCAAGGTTATTCAGATTTGCAGGGTGTAGTATTCTACCGATATGTGCAAAAAGAGAGCTGTAGGTTGGAGATGAGTATTTTTCATATTAAAGTTCTCAACGGTTACTCAATTTTTCCTTGTAGGTATGAAGGCTTGGACAAGTTTTTAAGGCTGAGGCTTCACCAACAGCCAAAGTCATTGCGGTTTGTGGCGACTAAAGTCGCACTGGATGGCATCATCTTTGGCCCTCTTGATTTGTTTGTCTTTTTCACATACATGGGGTTTTCTATGGGAAAGAATGCTCAACAAGTGAAGGAAGATGTGAAGAGGGATTTCCTTCCAGCCTTGGTTTTGGAAGGCGGTATATGGCCAATTGTTCAGGTGGTGAATTTCCGGTATGTTCCGGTAAGGTATCAGCTCCTCTATGTCAATATCTTCTGCCTGTTGGATAGTGCTTTTCTGTCATGGGTTGAGCAGCAAAAGGATGCTGCTTGGAAGCAATGGTTCACGCCTTTTAACTCTTTTAAGGAACGAGGAGGTCAGGGAAGATTATGATTTTGCTTCCCTTCCTCTCGCACTCTTACCCCTTTCTTCAATATATCACACCAGATAGTTTGTAACAGAGTATTTGAACGAGGGTAAAATAATCATGGTCCCTCAGAAAACGACTGACATCAATTTTGAAGTCAGCATATCGGGAATGTCAGTTTTCTTCCTCTTTATTTTTTCAACCTGTAAACAGACTAATGTCTAATACAATGAAAAACGAAGCATCATTTTTTCCTGTGGCAAAAAAGATTGATTTATTTCTTAAATGTCATTAGCATTTGATGTATTTCTTTAATGTCATCAGCGTTTTTGTGCAGTGGTTAGATGCTAGAGAGAATTAGTTGTACAAACAACATAGACAATGATGGAAGACTTAACTCCAAGGAGTGGCTCAAGTGGTAATAAGAACCTGGACCTGGAGGGTATGTTCCCTCCTAGGTGGATGGTTCGAACCCTCTTTGGTGCATCCCCTTCGAGCAATGTTCCCTAGAATAAAAACTAGCGACGTACCTTGACCTTTGTGAGGACCTCTGAGGACACGACACACAGGTCCTGTGGCATTAGTCGGGTCACTAATCCTGGACACCCATTGGATAATAAAAGAGACTGAAGCTGTTCTCTCCGAGTGCAAGACTGGTGTGGTAGGAAAAATGAGCTTGGTTCTTAGTTGACTATGTCACATGCACTACTATCCCAGCACCATAATTAAGGCTCACTAAATAGGATGGTAATACCAAATTACCAAATGAGATTTCGGGGAAATAAATGAAATTTGAAATCGCACAGGAAGATGAAGAACCGTTATTTATAAAGCTTTAGCCACAATGGAGGAATACTGGAGGAGGGACCATAAGTGGCAGTATCAAAATGTCCCACTTTATTTCTGGAGGAAGGATCATTTCCACCTACGCTGCTCACTTATGAGAATAGCTTTTTTACTTGCTCCTCTCCATTATTACTATTTATCGTCTCTTCCTTGTGCAATTGCAAACTTCAACTGTAACTTGCAGCCTGAGATTTGTTGTGATTGCAGGTGTTACTATTGCTTTATTTATTAATTCGATTAAAGAAAATTTCATATCACCCTTTAAACGTCAAATTCATCAAAATTCTTCAAATATATATTGATATTATCGTAAAACTAATGTTACACAATTGTTTATCATACAATAAATTGTTGCTTCCTCCGGTAGGGAAGTGCAAAAGAACATGTAATGCATAAGGACCTACTTTACAATTTAATGTACAGACCCGGGAAAGTAAAGAACAATGTCAGTATCAGCCGGTGTGCTAAAGGGTCAGACAGGTCGGAGCTTGCCCTGTCATGTCATACATGCTGGCAATCCACTGTTTGTAACGATTGGCTTACTAATCATAGTCTAATTGCCAATCATGATCTTCTTTTTGTATAACCAACTTTCACGCAAGTAAAGATAGTCTTGGTTGAAGACGCTGCTTAGGCAAATCGTGTATGAGAGCTAGCTGTTCACTCTGTGGCTCTTAGCCACGTCATACAACCAAATATACCAGGTCCTCTGAACTGAGCGTATAACAGCTAGATGAACAAATTATGACCTCCGCCGAGGGGCACTCTTGGCTTGAACACTGCAGCTACATCTAAGCGAGGACAATGTTTGAAGCCAATGTTCTACAAGGAAAATGTGGCCTGTTAGAATTGATAACACTAAAAAGACAAGTCCAAATCCGCCCAACCCCCCAACAAAAAAGATATTGTGGCTGTTTTTGTGAGTTGAATAATATAAAGACAATGAAGACCTGGGTCGTGAGTGCTTTGCAAGCACGAACTGGGAAAGTCTACATACCGGGATGCTTAGTAGAAGTCCCTGACCATTCACTAGGACAGGTAGGCCTCTTCTTGCAGCAGCTGGGATAGCTTTTAGGATCTGAAGAGCTTTTTGTGCTGAAACCCTTGCATGATCTAAACATATGTCTGTCATATCTTTTGCTTGCTCCACTCTGCCAGATGAAAAGACTTTTTGCCGTCGAAAATTTTCTGAAGTGGGACTCTTCAACAAGTCAGCAAGATACAGCCAGTCAGATTCATTCATGTGACGCAACTTGGCTACCATGTCATTATTAACCACACAAGAATTGCAGTGACAGCACAAATTTTCCCCTATCAGATCATAGTGGCAAACAGATTCCTCAGATAATGAACTGATAGGAATTTCTTTGCTCAGTTTCCACGTGACAAAGAATCGGGTCATGAAGGAACAAATTTGCCCAGGGCGAAGTGGTTCAGAATACGAATTGATGGATTTCACTTTGTGTTTTGACTCAAGTTCTAGTGTAACTTTCTTTCTAGACCTGAAATGTAGGACTTCTTCACTTTGCAATCGAAGAATGTTCTTATATGTCGACTCACTAAGCATACCGAGCCTTCTAGCTTCAGTTAGCACTGATTCAGAGGTTGTGTCCAAAAAATGCACTTCTGATGCATCTGGAAACAAACGGCCCAAGCATAATTTGCTATCTGCTACAATTTGCTCAATGTCATTTGGCGTATGGTATTGGTGTTCTATATATGACTGTATATTGAGGAACTCGATTGTTGGAGGCAGAGGACAGTCGACAGAACTACAAACCAGGACTTTGGTGCCTCTAGATGCAGGAGCTGGACAAAGGTAACAACCAGCTGCTGTAAGGGATGTCTGCAGGTAGCCAAAACAAAAATTTTAACCCATTAAAAAATTAAAAGGAATAGACAGCAAAAAAATTAAAGTGTTATCAGATACAGCTGTTTGCACAACGAAAGCTAACATGAAAACATTAAACTTCCATCCTTATCATCGCAAGAGCTCAAAATATCAGAATGAAAAAATTACTATTTGAGCAGCACCTCTTTTAGGAAAGCACATACAAAAACTAGAATGATGAAGCAGTACCCTGCATGGGAAGGTATGCATGTAGTCCAGCACCAATTTTGAAGTACTGCCTCGAATTGGTCTGTTCCTCTGTGAGACGAACTACAGATTCGGATAACATAATCAGAAAGTGAATTGTTATGAATCATCAAAATGTAAACCTTTTTAGGAAAATAGCTGAGATACAATTAAAGTTATAAGGTAAGAATTATATACCTGCAAAATCAAAGCAAGAAACTTTGAGAGGCATATGTCTTCAATTTTTGACTGATTTAAGATCTCTAAATCAATGACAGCATAGCCCAGCTGAAACAGCAAGACTAAATGAATCTTCTCTATGATGTTTAGAAATATTTTAGAGTAAGTTTTTAAAATTAGCCATCACACTTCATCAGTACGCACAAATGGTACAGAGGTATGAAGAGTCAAAGGGCACTTACATCCATTATAGTTACTGCTTTATTTATCAAGTTGGAGCAAACATTATCAACATATAATCGTGTTTGTTGACAGGCAGAAATAACTTCTTGCAGCTCAGAATTGAATCTATCTGAAAAATAAAAGAATAGTTAGCTAACATAACAACTCGTATTTGGAAATAAGATAAGTCCAGACATTATCACTGATTAGGGAGACATCGTCTATACCATTAACAGTGAACTTGGATTACAAAGCCACGTGAGGCAGAAATAATATTTTAAGTCATTCATTCCGAAACTTGGAACCAAGCCTACAAAAACTCACTTGATGAGTAGTCTCTTAATGACATTCGGATCCTATTACGAGCGTATAATAGGCTTTGATTAGTTGGGTCTTCCACCCAAGTCTCTTCACCTCCTTCACATATCTGCAACAAAAGTAAAACAACACAATAGCATGATGATTCAAATTCCATACTCAATAACAATGCATCAACTTTTTTTGTTTATTATTATATTCTAATTTTTTTTTAAATAAAAGGAGGACTAAGACACTCTACTGCACAAACCTTGTACATGTCTTCCTTGGAAAAATCAAGGAATGGTCGCACAAGAAGAATACCATAATCTTTTGAACCATAGGTATGCGTGTATGATGAAAAAATTTGAGACACAAACGGCATTCCAGCAAGTCCAAGCACACTACTGTTGCGCGATAGTCTAAGAACAAATAATTCAGCCTGCAGTGTGTCTCAGCAATCACTAAATCTAAGATTCTTTTACAAGCCATCAAAGAAGAGACATAGGCAGAAAATGAACAATATTTAACTACTTGATAGAGGCCAGTTACTACTTTCAAATTTCACTATCCAAACTAACAGAGAAACCCCTACAATTTAGGGATAAATAACTGTTTATACCACAAAATAGATTGACCTCTATCAGAGTTCTCTAGACAAAGATTTAATTAAATAATGCTGCACAAACCTGGTCATCCGCATGATGTGCAATAAGTAATACGCTGATCTCGTTCTGGATGCAAACTTTCTGAAAATGCTGATACCTGAAATCCAAACCCAATATAAAGCATCATATTCAGTTCTTCAACAAAACAAGCAACCCACTCAACAACTCAGAACACAGATAAAACAATCCTACTAGCAAAGGCTTGCTTGGTAACACTTTCGTTTTCTATCTTTTGCTTTCAAAAGTGGAATAAAGATAGAGATTTTATATATATATATATATACACACACACACACACACACACACATATATCGCTTTAAGAAAATCTGGAAGACTTTGTTCACTTGGCAAAACAAAACAAGCTTAACAAAAATGCTGTTTTAACTAACCCAGAAGAGGAAAAGGAATCACCTCATGTCACGAGCTGCTTCCTGCAAGTGACCTTGTTTGGGACGACCATCCAACCACTCACAACGGGCAATCTCACATCTGATTCCTACACAAAGTGTACCTTAGCCATCTACTTCTAGTAATCCATGACATTAATTAAACACGCAATATTTAAGAACCAAAACAACATATAAGCAAACTGAAATATACCCATTGTAGAGACCCGACGAGAAACAATATTTGCCTCCTCTTTGCTCTCAGCACGTAGGCCATGATCGACAATTATAGCCAAAAGCCCGTTGATAAAGCCATCAGAATCACGGTTTGTGTTCAGGCCATTGGTCTTCCAATGAGCAGCCAAAACACACAATGCCATACTGTCAGGTCCTCCAGAGACTCCTAGAGCTATAAACCAAATACACAAGCGTCAATCTGAGCCAAGTATAAATGCATATAACGCATAATTACTGGCTATTTTCACAAGAAATTGATCGAAGTGGCCTACTTTAGAGAACATTAAATAAGAAAAGCAAGCTAAGTAGACAATTATCAGAGATACCCAGAAACCAAAATGACGTTATGCCAACAAAAATCAGCTCAAATTTACAAAATACCGTTTCAATGACTACCAAAGAAACGAGCTAAGTTTCTCGGGAAACAAACAGAGAGCCGAAGGAAAGTGAAGAAATGATTACTGACCGACATGATGGTGGGGTTTAAGGCCGGCCATGGCCATACGCCTTGAGAAAGCTTCCTGATACTTATTCATGTCAATAGCGTCATGGGTAGGAGGAGACGAAGACGAAGAAGAAGAAGAAGAAGCACAGTGAGAGAAACAGCGAGGCGAAGGAACCGAGTGACGGAGATGGAGATGGCGGTAATGGCGATAGCACAGAAATGGGATTCTGCAGATTGATAGTGGTAGTATGGGGGTAGAAAGTAGGAAGGTTGGGTTGGCGAATGCTCTGGTTTCCATTCGCAAAGAGAGGATTAGCCCTCGCGCCATGACTTCACTCTCGCAAGCGCAACCGCCTATTATTTGTGTCGTTTTTATGGCTCTCCTCTCCAGTCTGCTCCGCCGCCAGTGCTCGAGCTGTGTAGCCCCGAAAACGCCGTCGTTTTCGCCGCTGGTATCACTCAACGACGTGTCGTAGGAACACAAATGGAGTATACCAATACGGACTTGTCAATCGAATACGAATTACGAAGTCAAGTTTATTCTAGATCATGGTATTTTAAAATGGGAAATTTAATGGGGTATTACTATCTGAGGGGTTGTGAAATTAGACTCCAAAGTTTTGTTTTAGTTTTACTTTTACATTTTTTTTTCAAACTTGTATATTGTCCAAATTACTTTTCAAACAGGATATATTATATTAGACATATTTTCAAATAAATTCAAATACCGGATTAAAATATATATATTATATTTTTGAGGAACGTATTAAAATATATTAAACACTATTTCAAGTAAAGAAGAAGTGAAAAAAAAAAAAAAAAACACTCCATAGTCCATCTTAACATTTTTCTGTTTAAATAGAAAATGTGTTACATGAGATACTCTTTTACTCTTTCAAAATTAGCAATGTTACATGTCTTAATAATTTAAATAGAAATAATAATTTGACCGATGTAGTATTATATTTTTTTTAGGGGTGGTTTAGCATTGTCTTATTTGTTTATAACTAGTATATGTTTTTAGATAATTTGAAAAGCCACATCGGTCAATTTATCTTTTTAAAATGATTTTGGAATAGGATATAAGATTATTATTAATTTTTTTACATTAGGAGTAGAGCAAATTGAAATTTAGATCTCAATATTAAAAACGTGTGTAGTTACTAACGAGACTAAGCCTGTATGAGATTTGAACGTTAAACCAATAAAATATTAACCTTAATATTGGAAATAGGATATAATTATCAACCTTAATAAATCTGCAACCAGTATTTATGCTTGTATGAGCTGGGTTGGATTGCACTTAGAATGGTGATTAGGAGAATTAAATTTTTAACTTTAGCTTTTGTTTATTTATAGTTGGTTTTAATGTGACGCTCATCAGCTTGAGGTCAAATTGATTACTCAATTGGCTTGGCATGTTTCTTATTGGCAAAACTGTGTTCGGAATAAATAGGGGAATAAGTGGACAAGAAGAAAGGATAAGAGATGAAAAAAAAAACATTATTGCTTTCATTAATACGTTTTCTTGATTGTATCATGGATTAAAATAAAAAGAAATCACTGTACTTCTGTTGATAGTGATCCTAAACCATGCCTTAATGATTGCCAAAATGATAATACTATCATACATAAAACCAAGGCGTGGGTGGAAGAAGCCCCTCGGCATCTTCCTTCGAATGATTATTTCCCTTGATACTTTTATCTATCATATTTGTTATGTAATTCTTAAAAACTAGAGATACATTAATATAATAACTGCAAAACAATAACAAATAATAGTCTGAGATTACGAATTTCTAAAAATTAATATCATTAGTTAATTTTTTGAATAATTTTAACTGATAAAATACAATAATATCCTCAAAATTAAGATGAATAATATGAATTAATCTAGTTTTAATAGAGGATATTATTGTTTAATCTAATTTTAATGGAGGATATTATTGTTTTTTCGTTTCTAAAATTGGTCAAAAAATCTGTTTAAGATATTAATTTTCAGAAATTCTTAATCTCAAGATATTATTTTACAGAGTCTTTAAATTACAGAACACCTAAATTTTAGAGTATTTTTTTAAAAGATATTTCCTCTAAATAGGAAATCCGTTCGGTTATTTTTTTAAATTTAATTTATTTGCTTTAATATCGAAATAATTACAATTAATTTCTAATTACCAAATTATACCCAAAAAAGAAAAAAAAAAAAGCCCCCGGAAGAATAGGAAAGAAGAATGAAATTGATAAGTCTGCAATTAACACTTACTCAAGTCACCTCTAGACTCCCTATCATTTCTTCTCCTCTCTACAATTTGGGATTTAGGTATTTTCCCGCCAAATGAGAGAAGGACTAGGCTTAGGCTTAGGCTTGGCAATATCATCATCATCATCATCACCACCGCCATGATCGCTTCCTCTCTCCCTCGTCGAACCTCTATTGCAATCCCTCTCATCTCCATCATCGTCTCCTTCTCTCTCCTCCATTTCCCACCTCCTCCCAATTCTCACAACCACACTGTAACCCTTAATTCCACTGATGCCCCCCGAATCCGCCGCAACAACTACATCGTCCGCTTCATCCACTACGACTGGGCCGAAGCCCACCGGGACTATCTCCAATTGGGCCTCCGATCGCCCGGATGGGGTTGGATCGAGCGCCGGAACCCGGCTTCCGGGTACCCGACCGATTTCGGATTGATTTGGATCGAGGAAGCGGGGAGGGAAGCGGTGATTCGGGAGATTGAGAGGTTGGGATTGGTCAAGGACGTGAATGTGGATGCCAGTTACAGGAGGAGGGATTTGCTCAAGGAGGGGAGGGGAGATAGGGTTGGGGCTTTCGTCGATGGGAAGAAGCGGCCCGGGAAGATTTTCACGGCGATGTCGTTTTGCGAAGCTGAGGAGGGGGAACGTAATTCTTTGTTTAGCTGGCGAAGGGAGCTGTTGTCTGAGGTAATAAGGTTTTCTCTCTCTCTCTCTTTTTTTTTTTTTTTTTTTTCTGGTTGGCTAGAAAATTGAGGAAAATGATGGAAGCTATGGAATTTTGCGATTTGTTTGTTTTCTTTTGATAATTTTGTTGATGGTTTGGCTTTCAAAGTAGAACTGTTTGTACAATTGGGCATGAAGGCTATTGTTTTCTTCTGATTTATGCTTATCGCTTACCTTAATGCAAGTATCAGTAGTATTTTACTTGAGTTACTAAAAATGGTGATTCATTTCAAGTAACTAACAGTCTCACTAGATGCACCAGAAGAACTAATTCATTTATTCTTATTGATAACTTACTATTATTATTTTCCCTGCATGAAGATATCAGGAGGAAAAAAAAGGGTGATCAAAGGGGGCCTAAGTTTTTGTTTGCCCTTTTAGTTATGAAGTTTAATACTCCATTTTAACTCTCACACACACTTTCTCGCTTAATTCTTGCAGAGATCTCAAGTTACTTCATTATTTGGAGCTGATGCTCTTTGGACAAAAGGGTACACTGGATCAAAAGTCAAAATGGCTGTTTTTGACACTGGCATTCGAGCTAATCACCCACATTTTCGGAACATCAAGGTATTCTTTTCATAGCAATGCTGCTCATACTCTCAGCTACACTTTCCAAGTTTATTTATTTATTAATTTTTCCTAACTTCTCCTTCTTTTACTTGTACTGTAAGTTGTTATGCAATAAAGGATAATATCGAAATGAAAATTAACTTCTTAATTATGAAACATGCTAAGGGACGCAAAAGGGTTAATTACAAGGTTATATAGTTGTCATATCGAGGTGATGAACAAAAAGGGTTAAATAAAGGTGGTTCTTCAAATATTACTCATATGAACACTCAATATAAAACAGAGACAGTATTTTGTGGGAAGAGATGGTGGAGTTCTTTTGTCCTTGTGATGGTTCTATGTTTAGAAACCATAGTCATATTGCCCTTGAGCAAATTTTGTTTTAGTATTACTTTCAGTGGATGCGCGGATTATAAACTTTTCAGCAATTTCAGGAGCGTACGAACTGGACCAATGAGGATACCTTAAATGACAATCTTGGACATGGGACATTTGTTGCCGGTGTTGTTGCTGGTGGAGATGCAGATTGTCTTGGTTTTGCTCCTGATACAGAGATTTACGCTTTCCGTGTGTTTACAGATGCACAGGTAATGCATATTGGGCACCGGAGAAACATTTTCATATTAAGTTGTGTCTGCAAAATTGTTCTATGTACTGGAAAGTGGAAAGAAGTGCTTTTTTGTCTCACTTTCTACCCAATAGCTGGTTGAAATGTTCAATTTTTAACCTACATTTGTGCATTATAGGTTTTCCACTTCTTGTTCTTTAATTTATAATTGCAATGGAAATATCCTCAGCTGTTTCTTCCCCCTTTCTAGTATTTGGTGTTCCATCAACAGAAACAATCATTTTGAAGCTCAGAGCAAAGATTTTTATTGGCAATTGACAAACTTCATTGAAGTTTGTATTCTGCCTACATACGTTATTTTGAATACTTTTTTTTCTCGGTTAAAATTTGATCGAGTCAATGGAGTTTAGTAAGATTATGAGAGTTCGTATTCAGCTTATTGCAGGTATCGTATACATCGTGGTTCCTTGATGCGTTCAACTATGCCATTGCAACCAATATGGATGTGTTAAATTTGAGTATAGGAGGACCTGATTATTTGGATCTCCCATTCGTGGAGAAGGTATTGCTTCCCTTTGTCTGCTGATTATTGTCTATTTTTTTTGCTAAACAAACGCATACTATACGTACAGATACCCAACAATTTTCTAATTTCTATCTAAAAAAGCTTTTTAGTAATATTTCTGGACTTCCTTTACTTTTTTGTTGTGCTTTCACATGTGGGTGTTTCTTGTAAGTATTATCATAACAGAAGATAGGAACAATTTTACATCACTGCATGTAACCTGCTTCATTAGGTTTGGGAAATAACTGCAAATAATATAATTATGGTTTCGGCAATTGGAAATGATGGACCGCTTTATGGAACTCTAAACAATCCGGCAGACCAGAGTGACGTCATTGGCGTTGGTGGCATTGACTACAGTGATCACATTGCTTCTTTTTCTTCAAGAGGCATGAGTACGTGGGAACTCCCTCATGGGTAATTCGTTGACATTTTCTTCACACAGCTGAATTTTTCCACAATTTTATACATTCAGATTTATGTGTCTGTTGATACATATTGTCTCCTTTTTATTCTTCTTATTTGAGCTGTTACATATCACATTTGCTATTCTTCTTTTCCAGGATAGTGTGTAATTCATCAGAGTTTTACACTAAAATGTGACGGAATTATGTAAACATTACCTCTCTTTACTTACCAAAGTGTTTATGTACAGTTATGGTCGGGTGAAGCCAGATGTGGTTGCATATGGACGAGATATTATGGGATCTAAGATCAGTACAGGTTGTAAAAGCTTGTCTGGTACTAGTGTGGCAAGTCCTGTGGTTGCTGGTATGGTTTGTCTGCTTGTTAGTGTCATCCCTGAAAGCAGTCGGAAAGACATTTTAAATCCAGCAAGCATGAAGCAAGCACTCGTTGAGGGAGCTGCAAAGCTCACTGGTCCAAATATGTATGAGCAGGGTGCAGGCAGAGTTGATCTGTAAGTTCTCTTGATTAATAGGATTCTGTTTCATATGCTGGTTTTTTTTCTTGCTGGATTTGTTTTCTTGCCAGGCATTATTGTCTCCCATATAGTTATTATAAGAATCTTTCATCTATGTTCTGCTGGTCCTAATACTTTGACTTTCTCACCAGGTTAGCGTCCTATGAAATTCTCAAGACCTACCGGCCCCGTGCAAGCATCTTTCCTAGTGTGCTTGATTATACAGACTGCCCTTATTCCTGGCCATTTTGTCGTCAACCCCTTTATGCAGGTGCCATGCCTGTTATTTTTAATGCTACAATTCTGAATGGAATGGGTGTAATTGGATACATAGAAAGTTCACCAACATGGCATCCTTCTGACGAAGAAGGTAATCTTCTAAGTGTCCATTTTACTTATTCTGAAGTAATCTGGCCTTGGACTGGTTATTTAGCACTTCACATGCAAATCAAGGAAGAAGGAGCACAATTTTCTGGAGATATCGAGGGAAATGTGACATTTAGGGTGTTTAGTCCTCCAGCTCAAGGAGAGAAGGAGCACCGGAGTAGTACCTGTGTGCTTCAATTGAAATTAAAAGTAGTTCCGACCCCACCAAGATCAAAACGAGTTTTGTGGGATCAGTTTCACAATATTAAATATCCTCCTGGTTATATTCCAAGGGACTCTTTGGATGTCCGTAATGACATTCTTGATTGGCATGGGGATCACCTACATACGAATTTTCACATTATGTTCAATATGTTAAGAGATGCTGGTTACTATGTAGAAACCCTTGGTTCTCCTCTTACATGCTTTGATGCTCACCGGTATGGGACACTTCTTTTGGTAGATCTTGAGGATGAATACTTCCCAGAGGAGATTGAAAAGCTAAGAGACGACGTTATTAATAATGGATTGGGGTTGGCTGTATTTGGCGAGTGGTATAATGTTGACACAATGGTTAAGATGAGATTTTTTGATGACAACACACGAAGCTGGTGGACACCTGTTACTGGAGGTGCTAATATTCCGGCATTGAATGACCTTTTGGCTCCATTTGGTATTGCTTTTGGAGATAAAATTCTAAAGGGTGACTTCTCTATTGATGGTGAGCAAAGTAGATATGCATCTGGAACAGACATTGTCAGATTTCCCAGCGGTGGTTATGTGCACAGTTTTTCCTTCTTGGATATCTCAGAGAGCGGGGCCACTCAAAATGTTCTACGGACTGCCGATATGGCCTCGGTGAGCAGAAATTTGACTTATGCAAACACAAAGAAAGTTGAACATTGGCTAGGGAGGGTGTAGGCAAGTGATTTTAGCCGCTAAAAGTCAATAATAGGAAGGAGTAACGACTTCCATGAACAATACTGACAGGAATTTAGTTTCGTCGCTCAGATCATAAAATTTCAGACATATCAGTAATGAGGAAGCACCGGGAATAATTGTTCTAGTTTTCAATCTTTTGTTCTTGTTTATCAAAAAAAAAAAAAAAAAAAATCTTTTGTTCTTAACTTCTTATTAAAGAAAATTAGAAATCTGATACTGACATCATAATTTGAATGAAGTCTAACCCTTGATTACGCTAAGCAAAAGCTTATTTTCATCATCACTAGACATTTGAACCTAAGTGGGTATATTGACCAAATTTTTCATGAGTGTGCATATTATGAATGCAGGTTGATTTTCCTATCCTCGGTCTTATAGAGGCTGATGAAGGTCGTATTGCAGTCTATGGGGACTCCAACTGTTTGGACAGCAGTCATATGGTGACTAATTGTTATTGGCTTCTGAGGAGAATATTGGATTTCACCAGTGGGAACATCAGAGATCCTGTGCTTTTCTCCAACTCAGCTAAACAAGATTCACCCTTATATGAAGAGGACAATCAATTACCATCTCGTAGAACTGACGTGAATTTCTCTGCATACTCTGCAGTGGTAGGAAAGGAAATAAGCTGTGGGAGTGACTCCAGATTTGAAATATGGGGGACCAAGGGCTACAATTTGCAGGTTAGGGGAAGAAACAGAAGATTACCAGGTTTTCCTGTTATCGACTTGGGAAGAGGTCTAAATTCTTCAAATCACACTTCTAATTTGAGGCGTCCAAAAGTGAGTGTAAAAAGTAGAGGTGATTCTGTGGGAAACAGTTACTTGGGCCTGCTCTATGGAGAGGAGGTAAACGCTTTGTCAGAAATGGTCCTGACAAATTTGCTCATTGTTTTCATTGCAATGTGTATTCATGGTGAATAATGCTTAGACTTTCTCTAACTTGCAGCTTGATATGCCTGTGCTAGCTACTAGCCATTGGATTGTTCCTGCACTAGTTGCAGTAACTGGTTAGCCATCAATGACTCTCTTTCTTTCTTCTTCTTTTTTTTTTTTTTTTTTTTCAAAGTGAACTATTTTTAGTTTTAAAAGGAAAATATAGGGCGTGTTTGGTATAGAATTTGAATCCTATTTTACAAATCCGGAAACGGCTATCAGTTTTCTATACGAAAAGAATATGGATTCAAATTCTATACTAAACTCTCCCATATGTTTTAGATCGTTGTTTGATTTTAGTTCTCTTGTCAATGTAGGTCTTCTGGTATTCTTGAGCTTTTGGCGAATTCGGCAGAAGCGACGACGGCGGAGGAAAAGTTCTGGCTCTGGTCGATTTTCTAATCTCTAGTCCTGATCTTGAATCAATTTTCCTGACTTTTTTGTCCCCCCTTTTCTTTTTACCTTCAAGTTAGCCATGCTTTTGTAATCTTGTTCAAGTACCAGAGAATTCCATAGGAGCGTCATTTAACAAATCAACAGTCACTTTGTCACAGCCGCACCACAGGAAATTTTGTCTACATCGATAGATTTATATTCTTGTACTAAATTTTGATTGCACAAGTTTTTTTGGTGGAGAGTATTCATTTGACCCCTACTTGTCAGCAATACCAGCAAATATATAACTTAGCCTTCCATGTTGCAAAATATATGTGAACGCAACATATATATGAAGCAATAGTAGGGAAGAAGAACAAGAGCAGATAATTCATTGTCTTCTTTTCTCAATTCAGTTTCAATATACATGAAACAACCATCAGTATGTATTATTGTTTCATGGTTACCGTAGAACATGTAAAGTTGTTTATTTGACTCTCTGCTTGAAACTAAAAACCTCAACCAAGACCCTCCTAACATTCACAGCCTGAAGATTTATGTTGCTGTCCGGCCGCCGCATCAATTGCATCAGGAAGGTAACTTGATCTTTTCAAAAACGAACAATGGGTTCAATTGTCAGCATCTTGAACCTCATGCAGATTGGAGAACAGATGATATTGCAGTGTGCTAGTTATTCCAACATCTGGAAATTAAAATTTCAGGAGTAAAACTCACATCTCTTCTAGAGGCTCGTTTTTGAGAGCAATTTTGGCTATACACTCGAAAGCACCTTCAACATTGAAACCTTCTTTGGCAGAAGTCTCAAAGTAAGGTATGTTTCCCTTGGGGGTACACCCTGCTTTTGCCTTCTTCTCAGACACCTGAAAGTTGGGATGATAACCACCCGGATCAACAAGAAAATGAAGACGAAGATCATTATGATAGTGACAGCAGGACTTTGCAGCTTTGAACACAAAACTAAATTGACACCAAATAAAATTGAGAAAAAATAAATTTAAAAAAAAAAATAAGACGACAACGACAAATTTGTCTTACCACCCGACTATTGCCACCATCAATATCAATCTTGTTCCCAAGAACAACAAATGGAAAGTTTTCAGGATCAGGAGGGCAGGCCTGCACAGTTAATCAAATAAAAACTTTCATCAACAATTATGTTATAGTTATCGAGTCTCTCATCTGGATTTGGTCAAAAGCTAAGACCTGAATCAAAAACTCCTCTCGCCAGTTATTAAGGTCATCAAATGATTTCATGACATTCACATCATGTACAAGCACACAACAATCCGCACCACGGTAAAATGCCACACTAGGGCTTTGAAATCTCTCTTGACCTGCCGTGTCCCATATCTGTAACAACGTGTTACTCATAATACATAAGTAAAGCATAGGGCTCCAATGCAAATGGAAATTGAAGGGGGAGCACTGAGACGATCATTTTCCTTAAACATTAATGTCATGAATAGATGAAGCCAAAACCATTAGTGTAAAGTGATTCAATGAAGGTTGAAAGAGACGAAAAATTATCTCGTGGACTAAGATCAAATGATGGTTTGGTTGATCACTATACACAAATAATAATTTCTTTTACTAGGTAAAGGGAATAAATAGATGTCTCAAACATTTAGGCCAGTTTAATGGCATCTAGAACTTGGAAAAACATAACATAAACCTTATATTCATCTAACTGGAAGACGAGACTCAAAAATAAAGGAAACCTCTTAATCAAAGGCAATTGAGTACCGAGAAGTTAGCTTGGAATATGGGTTACTAATAGGTTAAACGACTCCAGCTTCATGCTATAAGCAATTAAATTCTATTGTTGCACTTGAAAATGTTACGTAAAATATGGGTTAATTTAACGTTAGATTTAATGTTGTGATGAAAATATCGTTTTCAATTAAAAAAAGAAAAAAGACTTGCCCGCTGTCACCAAGAATTATGACTTTGAGGAGCACACGTCTACGGGAAGCCATGTTAACTTCAACTAACAAAAACAAATTACGGTTTCAACAATTTGTCTCATCTTTAATAATTTCTTTTTTATTTTATTTTCTTTTCGGATAATCGAATATGCATTGAGAAGATTCTCTTCATTGACCAAAATAAATAATCCAATAATGGAAAGAAAATTAAAGTGGATAGACCAAATTGTCAAATTATTATGGAAAAATTACACAATCCACCATTTGCTTTAACTTTTTTGCAAAAATAATTGCGTATTTCGAGAAATTATAATCTAAATCGTCTTTTTTTTTTAGTAAATTATAATCTAAATCTTTGAAACTGATTTTATTTTTTCCAATTTTTCAAGTAGTCAACGTAACAAATTAAAATCTACAAATGAAAATTCAAACTCATCCTCCATGGAGAAAAACATTAAACACTAAAAGCTCAACCAACTATATATAAAGTCTAAACAAAGTAAAATATTTTAAATAGTCAACCATGTTATAAACGCGATTGCTTATTTTTATTTATTTTTTATTTTTTTTGAAAGGAGAGATTTCTTATTTTAATGGTTTATATTTGCTTTATTGAGTTTTACAACGTTAATTTATATGATAATGTTAGCATCTTACCTTTCATCCCATATTTTTAATCTTAATTTGTGGGGCATAAGATTTATCAATATTAAGATAGTGAATGTTACTAAATTTATTTGTAATAAATTTTAATCCACCAATTGAAACAAATTATATGTCATATTGATAGAGATATCAGTGTGGGCCGACTTACATTTCGTAGAAAAAGCATGGTATCAGCTCGGCCTAGACCCACATTAAGTGGGCCTGGGCTAGCCCGTTACATATAGTGGAGGCCAGACTAGGCTTTAGTCACAGGCCCACGGGCCAGGCCCGGCTCGACCCATATTTCTATCGGCCCACATTTAATCATTCTATATATAATTTTAAATATATTTCTTAATTAAAATTTTAAAAAATCTTAATTAAATATTTTCATTTATATACTTTTAATGTTATTTATTTACTTATTTTTTTGTTTACTTTCAATTTATTCAAATCTTAAAAGAATATAAATGAGTTTTAAGCTCATATTTGATATTTTAAATCATAGAATAACAATGAAATTAGCCCTACATTGTGGCCTATATTCAACCCACATAGGCACAACCCACTTAGGCACGACTCACTTAAGCTTGTATAAAATGTGGGCTGGACCTGTGGACTATGCCGGACCCCTTAATAAGAATATGGGCCGAGCCGGGCCTAGGCACGGTGCAAAGCCTGTGGAATTCCTACTCCCTAGTATTATTGTTTATTTATACGTTTTTTTTATTGATAAAAGTTTATTTATATGTTGAATAAGTATTGCGTGTAGGAAATTTTGAAGAAAATTCAAATTCAATGTTTTGAAGGATTATTTTATGAAATACAAGTTTTTGCAAAAATATAACAATTGAGTTGATCACTTGATTGTATAGTTTTCCAACAAAATATTTGAGACTTTCTCACCTCATTTCAATTACAATATATCCCTCGTAGCTTTTATTTTATTTAAACAAAAAATTAACATTGTATTCTTGGAAACTACATTTCACCGTTGGGATTCAAACATAAAATTTCAATTTCACTCTTGTCATACCTAGTCTTAGGAAAACAACATTTAGCTAATGAAAATACACTTCTCACCAAGTATATCAAAATATAAATTATTTTCTTTTCTCTCTCTCTGCCCATGTCTCCCACCAACAAAAAAGCTAGCGTCACCTCACTTGGAGACCGGACAGGGGTTCTTCCCTTCTCTTTCTCCTTCTCCGGCCTTTTCTCCTGATCTTCTTCTTCTTTCTCTCTACTTCTTTTTTTCTTTTTTAGTTTTAATAATTCCATATCTAGATCTGACTTGTAGTACCATCTTTTGTGTGGATTTTAATCCGATTTGGATCTTAAATCTGAGATTTCTTATTAGATTTAGATCTGTTTAGTGGTCATTTTTTGTTTTCTTTTCTTCTTTACAGGCATGAATCTCAATTGATGTTGGCCTCATATAGTTTATCTTGCCAAGAATACAGCCAGGAGGTGTTGAAGGCAACAGATTATTGGCAGTCCTTGTTATTTATTTCTCTTGAAGAATCAGGGTAACCCATATATTTGTTCTTAGTTGTGTTTGTGATTCATTTTTCGTCTCCTTTATTTGAGAAGTTTGAAATTGTAATCCTTATGCTTACGTTATAATTTGAAGCATTTTGCTTGATTCCCTTGAGGAGCCCGTTTATATCAAATATAGGAGAACTCTAATGTAAGAGGGTCATTTTCGCTCCTACCATAGGAGGACTTTTTTATCCGTTTGATGTAAATGGATGCTTATCAGCAAAATGAGAGTATATATGATTTCATACATTACATTACACGGAAACAATTCTCAGATGAAATGAAAAAATCTTTTTCTTTCTCTAACTTCTTCCTCACAAAACTAAAGATTTTCGATCCCCAACTCATCTTCAACCTCAGCCATGGTGATGATACTCTCACCAAGAAAAGAAAAAACTCAAAAATAAAAATCAAATTTCCTTCACTTGCTACTCCTTAATTCTTGTTCTGGCATTATCTTTTGTGTTTATCGTAAGTATATCGTTTAGGTATTAATTCACATATTCAGAATTTATTTCTTCATCGACCTCTAATTAGTTTCCTAACTTAGAGTTTTGGACCTTTTTTATGCCTAAACTAATGGGTTAAGTTATTTTCCAGGATTTGTATTGATTAGTCTCTGCATATTTATGGATTTGGACTTTAATCTAGGGGGTTTTTTTTAACCATTTTCCCAAAAAAAAGAGGATAAACATAGATTTGCATTTTATCCCACAAGTTGAATCATATATTTAAAAAAAAAAAAAAATCATACCTCAGATCCATACCTAATTGTTAGAACTTGGAAAAACTAGAATAAAAGAAATTAAAGTAGACAGATTTTTGTTTTTAAAGGTAAATTTTTTAATGGATTACAGTTATCTCTTTTTGTACACTAGACACCATGGTTCTCACATGAACGACTTTGGTTTTGTATACTGTCGGTCACAACGAATACAGAATCATCGGTTCTTAATTCTTCTCACAAAATCCTTTATTTTTAATGAGATTTCAAAGAGTAAAATCACTCTTGACCATTCCATAGTGATCTAATTCTTCTAGTCCTTAGACCTGTGATAGGTGAAGTAGACCACAAGTAATTCTCTCCCGATTTGCGTTCTTCTTATTTTCTTTCTCTTGTCTTTTATGAGTTTCTATTTCTTAAACCGAACTAATTATGGGAAAAACTTTAGTGTGATAGGTTGCATGAATAATATAGTTTTTAGATTTCATCAAACGGGTAAAAAAGTCATCCTATGGTAGGAGCGAAAATGTCCTTCCTACACTAGAATTATCCTAAATTTTATGTTATAATTTCAATGGGTGAAATTATGATCTCCAAAAAAAAATATATAAGGTTAAATTTTTAAAGATTAAAAAGTACCGTAGATACATGTGTAACCACCTCAATTTATTTCAATAACAAATATTGAAAGGTAATATAAAATCAAGAAAAGAAAATTTTCAACAAAAAAAAAAAACATTATACGGTGACTGTTGAGTTGGTCCTCACGTGTGACGTGATTTTTGAAAACTTGGGACCTTTTCTTTTCGCATCTGACATGATTTTACGTGACATTCATTCCATAAGATTTATGTTAAGAACATTTTATATTAGTCAACATTGCGATTAATGTTATTGGTCCTGTCTCAAGTTGACGACCAAAAAAAATCTGAATAATCAAATAGTTCAATTTCACTGGTGCAAGTTGAAACCAAGAACTAACTAAATATACATGTTTGCAATGTATAATAATAGGGCGCGTCTACAGTAGAGGCGCCCCTACGTAGGGCCTTGTCTATTCACCGTTGGATGGGAATCTGTATATAAATAGATTCTCCACAGATTCCTGTTATTCCCCACAGATTCCCATCCAACGATAATTAAGGCATGACCCTACGTAGGGACGACCCTACCGTAGCCATCCCCATAATAATAATAATAAATTAGAAGTGTGAAGTCTCTTTTTCGGTCTTTTTTAACACCTTTTTATCTCGCTATTTAAAAAAAAAAAGGAATTATCTCACTATTTAATATATAAATTTGGGCGCGTCTACAGTAGAGGCGCCCCTACGTAGGACCCTGTCTATTCACCGTTGGATGGGAATCTGTATATAAATAGATTTTCCACAGATTCCCGTTATTCCCCATAGATTCCCATCCAACGATAATTAAGGCATGACCCTACGTAGGGACGCTCCTACCATAGTTATCCCCTATAAATTTTACTATATTTTAATAATATAATAAATCACATTAAAATTTACGTGTTAAGGAATGAAACTAAGAAATTACAAAAGAGTGGAACTAGTATTCTTATTTATCCTAGATATTGGGCTTGAAGAGTTCCCAAATCTTAGTCCAAATTGTTCCAATGTTAATCAAGAAAAGGGATGAGTCCGAAGTGGTTCCTTGCAGTGGATCCACGAAAATTTCAAATGGGCAAGGCAATGATGTGGTGGCTTTGATAATATATACATGTATATACATTCTTTCTCCCACTTGTATTATTTATATATATACTCAATATTTGATGATGGCATAGCACTATTCTCTGACTTTACAGAAGGCCTGCAGAAAGAGCCATGTGCAACAAAGCATCATAAGCCAAAAAAAACATGAGCTGGTCTCCATTTTCTTCTTCATATCCAATCTTACGAATTACAATGTGGATTGTGGTGGCCATGTCGTTTCAGTTCACATTTGTTTTAATTATTATTCTGAACATTTAATACTCGAAAGCTTTTCTTCGACTTTTTGTCAGATAAAACCTCATCTGCTAAATCTTTCCTTGGTTGACTTTGACTGGAAGGAATACGTATATGTGGGAATGGGATACAGCTGCCACTGACTTTCAGTGTACGCATCTGTCATTCAAAACGTCTCGCGTAACTTCGACACCAAAAATTTCCCTTTAGCAAAAGAAAAAAAAAATAGCGATTTTCCAACCCAGAAAAAAAAAAATTAAAAAAAAAAAAAACAGCTCAGATAGATACGATGAAAATGTTTATTTAACAGGAGTGATATATACGGTATAAGTTGACGAGGGTGATGGAATATAAACAAAATAAGATAAAGCAACAAATGAAAGAATCGAACAAGCTTTCCTGTCAATCTGTTGTATAAGCAACTAATAGATACACTGTGAACACATCAATAATTTTCAAAAGGAAAGGAGGAAAAAAATTGTGTTAAACTCCTATGAAACATGATATTCTTGCAATGAACCGAATGTGAGTGTAAGAATAAGGGGGAATTTTGCAGAAAAAGCAGGAAGTTTACTATCCGCTGAAACCTTGGCTGTCTCTCTTTATCTTTCCCATCTCCATTTCTCGGGTGGTTTGGCCTTCGCTGCTCGAACCAGATGGATAGAGACCATAGTCGCTGGTCCGTCCACTGTACTCGCTGCTGGCACCGTACTCCTGGCTTCCTAATGCCATCTTCCTGAACTTCTTCATATCCTCGTTGTATTGGCTCGTATCGTAGTCTGAGCTTCCATGAGAACTGTAAACGCTGCTGTGTCCAGGCGTGATTCCTTCATTGAGATCAGCAAGAGAAACATCTCCCTCCAAAGCACGAACAATCTGCTTGTTTCAGTTAATGCAGAAGAATAAATTTGTTGCCCATGCAGAAGTAGCAATACATAATTGAAACACCAATTTTATAAGCATAAAATCTATGTAGACTTCAAAAAGAAAAGCCAACAAAATCTAGCTTGCAGGCAGTCATGCATGCCAACAAAATTCCTAGTTTGAATAATGATTCAAAGTGTCCAGTCCTAACTTTACTCTTTGCAGAAGAAGCCATCAAGCAACTAATAAAACTGCTGTTAGTTTGACTGACTTTGTATATGAACTTAGGCTAGTGCTAATTTGGGCAAGTGAAGAAAGAAAATTTGATTTAAATTTGATTACTAAAGAAAAATCACCTGGCTCATTCGTGGCCGACGCTTTGCAGAATGACGCACACAAGCTGCGGCGCAAGCAACCAGACGAGTCATCTCATTTTGGTCAAAATTATTTTGCAGCCTTTGATCAACCAGCGAATCAAAAATTCTCTCTTCCAAAGCTCGATGGAGCAACGGCCTTGCCTGCAATACCAACAGACAGTTTACTTATCCAATAGCACATCACAATTTTTACAACCCAGGCTGTAGAAGTCAGCAGTCAGCTGTGCCCAACAGGGTAAACCAATAATCAAGACCTAAAAGAGAGCATGTACAGACTCTAAAGAATGTACGACTCACCCAGTCTACCAAACTATCATCTGTATAAGTTTGGGACATATCAACTGGTCGGCGCCCAGTAATTAACTCCAAAAGCATGACTCCAAAGGAAAAAACGTCTGATTTTTCTGTGAGTTTCCCACTAGAAGCATATTCTGGAGCCAGATACCTGCAGGTGTTAAACATGAGGTCTAGTTAAATCATATGTTAGCAGACAGGGGCACATCGTATATCATAAAGCTCATCGGCATATAGACAATTGATCAGGCAATGTTATATAAATCATTACAGTCAGAGAATCATGCACAGTCAAGACTTAGTGACATGGAATACACTGCAATACCCAGTAACTAATTCACAAGAATCATCACTAAGAATGTTTACTGTATAGCTGACTGCTTGGCATCTGAGATTTCAAGAGGACAGCATATGCATTCTAGGGCCAAACAGATTTAGCCTATGCAAACTAACACGGATGTTTGCAAATCAATAAATCAAAACACAAGTCTGACTCCTACTTACCCAAAAGTTCCCATCACTCGAGTTGAGACATGAGTATTGAGGTCAGAAGAAAACTTTGCAAGTCCAAAATCCGCAACCTGTGAAAGAGACAACAGGTTAGACATCTTTCTTATGAAAGCAGACTCAATTGAACATGTTTAAACCTTGTTGATAGTCATTACTTCCAAATTGCACTAATTAAATCCTAATGCATCACCTCAAAAGAATGAGTAATATCAAAAAAAAAAAAAAAAAAAAAAGAGAAGGAAATTCAAGTAGAGTACGATGAATTACCTTGGCCTCAAACTTGAAATCTAAAAGTATATTAGCTGCTTTGATATCACGATGAATGATTTTAGGATGACCTGCATAAATGAAAAAATGGAGGAGAATTCCATTATAAACAATTGTAAATTGATCCTTGTCTTTATATCAGCTGTGTGTATGACTAGCACCCACGCAGACTAAAAGAAAGAAGAACTTACAATCCTCATGTAGATATGCGAGTCCTTTAGCAGATCCTAGAGCAATTTTTAGTCTGGTAGGCCAGTCCATGGTGGGTCGATCCTTTCCTGCAATATAAACCATGCCATTTTAGCATCTAGATTAAAAAAAAAAAATTAAGTGCAACTGGCGACATAAAAATGCTATAAAAAAATTCATGCTCGCATCAAGACAATGAAAAAGAAAATTTCAGCTACTGTTTTTTTTTTGGAAACTACACAGGAAAAGAGGGGGGGGGGGGGAATTTGTACCATGTAAGTGGAATTCCAAAGTGTTGTTCGGAACAAATTCGTAAACAAGCATTCTCTGGGACCCAAACATGCAGTAACCAACAAGCGAAACAAGGTGCTTGTGATGTACTCGGCTAATTATATCTACTTCTGCCTGGAACTCACGTTCCCCTTGACCGCTGCCAGCTTTGAGCTGCTTGACTGCCACTTCCTTCCCGTTTGGAAGGACTCCCTTGTGGACATAACCAAATCCACCTTGTCCAAGGAGATTGTCCTTGGAGAAGCCATCCGTTGCCAATGCTAACTCCTCATATGTAAATGTGCTCTTCGAGAAGCCTAACGCATAGCCTGGTGGAGGTGGCGGTGGAAGAGGATTGTCGGATCCCGAATAATTGGAGGCAGATCCTCCACTGCTGCCTGTGAAAACTGGTGGTGGTGGCGGCGGTCTAGGACTATATGCTGGAGGGTGTGGAGGCCGTGATGCAACTGGCGGTGGAGGAGATGGTTTCGGCATGATGACATGATCCGGAGGTGGAGGATGTTGCTGCCAACGATGTGGCGGACCACCATAAATGTTATCTGGCAAAGAGGGGAAAAAAACAATAGGCACTTGGTTTCATCATCCAGAATGAGAATTAGCTGAGGATATGACTAGAACATGGAAGTAAAACAAATACTTAAATAGCTTTGATAAAACACTATGAAGTTGCACTGTCCTATTATCAGACACTAGCTCTCCAACCTTTTCCATTCGAAAATTAATTTTTTTTATTTTATTTTTTTTTTTAAAAAAAAAGGTTTTGTTCTTCCTAGATATCAACTTGAGAAATGTATCCTAAATATTACAATTTCGCAAACCTAGGATATGGTCTCATGATTCCCGGAAACATTTTCTTAAAAACAAAAACAAAGAAAACAAATATACAATTTTTCAAGAGTCAAAAAAAAAAAAAAAACACACGCACATCAATAAAAATGCAGGCATTGTTAGCAATTTGAGAAATGGGATAAAAACTTATAAATTCATAAGAAATGCTTATCAATGAACAGATCTAAAAACGTCTCCCAAGCCCAAAAAAATTTAAGAAATTCGAAAATTTTATCAAATCCCATGTAAACAAAAAACTTATTACATCAACATATTTTAACCCAATTTTTCAAATAATTTATTTTTCTTCAAAAAAAATGAAAGTAAGAAAAGCTTTATACCTTTAGGCCCAGGAGGTGGGGGAGGAGCATAGTAAGCTTCATCGTCGTGTCTTCTCCTCCTCTTCTTCTTGGAGCAACACACGCACAGAATGCTCAGCACCACTAGCACCGCCACTGCGGCTATCGCTATCCCCACAACAACTCCCGTCGACAGGGTCGGCGAACCCGAAGACGGCGGCGTCGACGGACTCGACGACCTAGACGGAGGGGGCGGGCTACTACGGCTCGGATTCGACGGCGTGTCGGACCGTGACGGAGGCGGCGGAGAGCTCGACGGAGTGGACGGAGTCGATGGAGTCGTGGACGGCGTCGACGGCGGAGGCGGAGAGGCCGATGAGGTCGGTGGCGGCGTAGTGGTGGGAGGCGTGGGGACTGGGGTCGTGGGCGACGGAGGAGAGGGCGTCGGAGTAGCAGGCGACGGCGGCGAGGGAGTGGCGGACGGTGGTGGAGGTGAGGCGGCTGGTGGGGGCTGAGAGGGAGTGGCTGGTGGAGGTGCGGGAGTTGATGGAGGTGGCTGGGATGGCGTCGATGGCGGCGGCGCCGAGCTTGGGGTCGACGGCGGTGGTGCGGTTGTGTTGGTCGCCGGCGGCGAGGTTGGCGCCGGTGAACTTCCCGGAGTTGACATCAGAGGAACCCAAAAAGGAAAAAAGTGGAAAATGCTCCCTAGTCTCTCTCTCGCCGGAGCTTCTTTCTCTCTCTAACTATCTAGCTTTTTAGAGAGAGAGAGAGAGTGTGTGTCTTTGTTCGTACAAGAGAGAGAATTAAGCAGTGAATTCGGAAAAGGTAGGAAAGAATTGAGTTTTTGAGAACTCTGTTTCTCTTTTTTCTTTTTTTCTTTTTTTTTTTTTTTTTCAAGTTTCGCTTTTTCAGAATGGAGAAAGAGTGGTGTATTAAGGGGAAGGAAGAGGTGTGATCCTCTGCTACGGCGACACTGGATAACCCAGCTGTGTCTGTTGTGGAAGGACAAAAAAAAAAAAAAAAAAGAAAAAGGGAAAAACCCAAAGGGAAGGGGTAAGCTGGTAAATTGGTGGACCCCACACGATTGGCCCGCGCGTTTCTCCGTCTCTTACTCGGTTTGGATAATTTTTGTTTTCGAGCCTATTGGGTGGGGCCGCCCTTATTTTTATTTTTATTTATTTAAAAAAAAGGTAGGGACGGCTTGTCATGTGCTCATTTTGAGACTTTGAGCTTTGAGTTTTGAGTTTTGAGTTGGTAGTACCTGTAGTTATATTAGTCTTCCATCGCATTGCACCCACTTTACGATATTCTCATGTGGGTCCAAGTCCAACCCCAAAAATTTGCCAATTAAAATATTCTATTTTGTGGGCTCCATCATTCCGTTACAATATTGGTTATATGCATGTGTTCACATACAAAATTATGGGCTGACTAATTATTTGATTTTTTTTTTCTAAAATTTAGGATAAAATCAAGTTTAAAAGTTTATAGTTAAATATTTAATTTATTTAATGATAAAAACAGAAATATAATATACTACATAATTAGAGCTATAAAAAAAATGTACATTTAGTTATAATTTTTAAAATATAGACATCGACTTAAACTAATTTAAAAAATTAGTCATCCACTTAATTTTGTGTAAAATTATTTAGATGGGAAGGGTTTTTTTTTTGAACACTTTTAAAATATATTTAAAATTAAAATATGTAATTGAAAGAGATATTTTGACACTTTATAACTTAGTAAACTCAATCCCCCATTAATCTAGTGTATCTACCTTCCAAGAGAAAAAGAAAATATTAGCATATAACAAATCTCTCTAATCTTTTTTTAATTATGAAAAAATGGTTTACATTAGATATTAAGTTAAGACATATTCAATTCGGTGGGACTTTTTTTTTTTTTTTTGGTGTTGCTACATAGTGGCAATTATTTATTCTTTAATGCATATAATATTAAGTTTAATAGTTTATGATCATCTTCTAACATTTTGTGTAGTCACAAGATAATATCTTTTACCTTCCTCAATTGGGGCATTTCATGGATACAAATACATATGCCTTCAATAACAGTAGATCATTTTATATACATAAATAAAGTGATTGTCGTTTCACATTAAAAGAAAAACAACCTATATTTGACACTTAGATAGGCAAAACAATTCATGCATTGCCATTGCCAAATGGGGTGGAAGTGTGGAACCATGTATAGGTCATATAAAGAATAATCAAACACAAGAAGATACGAAATTATTATAAATAAAAAAAAAGTAGATATGAAATAATGAACGGCTAATGCTGAAAAGATATAGAACCTAATGATCGATTACTATTTATGTAGGGGCATTCAAACGAATAATGAAAAATAAAAATCGACCACAAATAGTAATAATAAAAAGGAAGAAAATCAGAATGTAATTTTCTAATTTATTTTCTATAGTGAGGTGTCAAAATGATGGGATTGGACATTGAAGTCTTTTTCTTAAAGAAAATGAGTAGGTGGTGCCGTGGTGCTTTGAGCTACAAAAGCAAAAAAAAATTCACAACGCAGAGAATAGGATTCGAGACAAACTGCCATTAGCAAATTCATAAATGTTTTTTTTTTTTTTTTGCTGGGAGCAAATTCATAAATGTTAGTTAAGAATTGCAGATTATGCTTACCTATACTGCCCACTAGGAACAAATTCTGTTCTTTTAAGTTATCCAATCACATCTGTCTTTGGTCACTTGATCAGTTTTCATCTCTCTCTTCTTCTCCTTTTATTTTATTTTTATATGCTTGTGTGTGTTTATTTCATAAATTATTTATTTATTTATTTATTTGTTTATTTAATGCCTCAAACATCAACTTCCTGACAAGAATACTTAGCAGCAGAGCCTGAAACTTCCAAATAGTAAGAGAACAAAAGAAACATGAGACAAAAACAATTTGGTATTTGCCTATACGAATGGGGAGCCCGAAATTGCAGCCTCCCTTGTCACAATTGTTGCTTTTCTTAATTTTGGAATTAGCGAGTGGAATGTGAATTTCTTATTGATAATAATAAAGGGAAGATGTGTAAGGCATAGATTTTTTTTTTAAACAAAAAACTTAAAAAAAAAAAAACGAAAAAGGAAGAGGTTTATGCAGCATGGTGATCTAAGGGTAGCTTCATTAATTTAAAGCAACATAAGCATTTTTAAAGAAACATATGTGAATGCTAGACTTGTCAGTTTATGATAAGGATTCTATACTCTTTACCAACCGAATTAATTGGCAGTCGGGCATTTTTTGTTAGTTTATTGGTAATTTGTTTTTCCTTTTTTATTTTCGGATCAAAACAAATTGTATGACATATGTCATCACATAATCACATGCATCTCAATCTCTATGAAAATATGATATAAACTATGATTTCTGTATTGATGAGATAATAGCCAAAAGTGGCATATCATAACTTCTACATCATACGATCATCACAACCTTTCTTAGTCAATAGAGTGAAAGTTGTGGACAATTATGATGAATTATTTTCTATTAATTAAATCACAATATATTTCTACCCATGATTATTACATATTTATATTGAATCCTACCCTTGATCGTAGCAAAAGAAGTAGACCATATCAATAACTCTCCTCTCCCCCTCCCCTTTTTTTAATTTTTAAATAAATTTTCCTTCAATTCTATGATACTAAGAAGTAGACCATATCAATAACCATCGTCTCCCTTTCCCCTCTCTCCCTTTTTTATAAATTTTCCTTCAATTGTTGATACTAATAACCCTTGTTTACTAGTGTTTTCCGAGCAATGTGGTGGACTACTTGGGGTGCTTAATCTAACGCACTCATAAAGGCACAAGACTTACAAGCAAAAAATAAAAAATAAATAAAATAAGGTACAAGACCTATTCCGAAATTTATACGAGAATCTCACAAATCTATTAGTATGTAGAGCTTATTAGCACCATAAATATTTTTTTAGCAGTAATCATGTTTTCTTGGCACTTTTGAACATAAAAAAAAAAAAATTGAGAAAATAATTTATATGAATTAATTTACTCCCCGTCGGCCATCATATTTTCCTTGTTATTTTCCCAAAAATAGGATAAAACACATGAAAAAGAAAAATCCTTATCTATGTATGAATTATCTTTTAAAAAGCGGGTTTAACTAATGACCTCTATTTATTATCAAAAAAAAAAAAAAAGAAAATAACTCACACATCTCACCTCTTGAGCTATTCCCACTGAATAATATATATATATCCACTAAATATATATTCACTGAATACTATATATATGTGTGAATATACGAAAGATAAGAGTTATAAGATGCATGATTTTCTAAGAAAGGAAGTCAGTCAAAGATTAGGTAATCCTAATTTATCTAATTATATAATTTATGCATTTTTATAGTAGCTGTGGCTGTTACTCTAAGTAAAGGTCACAACCAGCTGGAAAATCAACAGCTAACCAAACCAAAAGATTTTGACGTGTTTCCTATCATTTTAATCCCGACTTGGAATATTTAAAGCGCAAAAATGATAACACTTAAAATTAAGAAATAATTTCATACTACCATACATAAATATTAAATAACGTCACCTCTCAAATAAAATATTCGGACTTCATATTTCCGAATCAAAGATTATTAAAATATCGCTACTTTTTTTTTCTAAGGCAAAATCGCTACTAATTATTAACGCCATATATATTCCACTTACAAATTTTTGTTTCTATTCCTTCTTAGTTCTTTTTTTTTTTTTTTTCTTTCTGTTCTATATGAGTTAAAGATCTGAAATTGGAACGTGGAACAGTGGACCCTTGTCCAATGAGCTGTTCTTAAGCGGACGAAACCGAGTTATATACTAGCATTTACATTATTTTGACTAATAAAAAACAATATATAAAATACCTATAATAAAAACTCAATAACAAAATGAAAAATAAACACTACTAAGATAATATAGATGGCAGCACGGACTGGTTCAATCTTCTTCGGCTCTTAACTCAAAGGCAGGCGGCAAGCGGCGATTACGTTTTGTCAAAGGCATCAATGGTGGCCTTATCTCTTCAATAATGGTTTCGCCGGCGATTATTTCTAGTCAAATTTGGGAGTACGGACAAAATGGGCACTATGTTAAGGACCTTACCAGATACCAGTCCTTGTACATTATTATCCAAGAATAATAATGCAATGCAAATCCTAAGACGCACCAGATTTTGTATACTAATTTGAGCTGTGCTAGTTCAGTTGTGAGTCCCACATGAAATTTTATGCCACATCAATAAACGGTCCAAATGATTCAGACTCGTAAATGTAATTGTAGCAAAATTCTAAAACTCACGTAGCAATATTGATTGTAGTTTGTAGCATCTCTTTTAACACGTCGAATATAGTTCAATTTCCACCGAAGTAGTGAATTCACGTAAAACTCACGTAGATCGTGATTACCACCAAGATGCTTTCAGATTTTTTGTCACACCTTTCTCTTTTGTAAGTATTTTGTTTCTCCTCATTTCCCAAAAGCATAATTTGCGGAGGGATTTTTTCTAATGAAGCTCATGTCAAAATCAAATGGAATCCGGAATGTCAATGTCAAAGACTATGTACATTTAAACCAAAAATTTAATTTTAAAAAAAAAAAGAGAGAGAGAGAGAGAGAAAAGAAAAGATTATGATATTATGAAGGCACCTTAACACGCGTATATACAACTTAGCATATTGGGTTGTTTGTGACGGTGATTTAATACTGAACTGAAGGTTTAGAGTCTAATAGAGAGGGAATACGTGCTAAAGTTCAATAATAATCATGAAATAGTGTAAAGAATGGGTTTTCCATTAGTGATGATGATGATATTTTTAAATTGGTTTTAATTAATTAGTTAATTTATGTTTGATAATTAGACTAGCAAAACGGTCAGTCGAGAGGCGCAACTACATGTAGCTGGAAAATGATTCTAGAAACTAAGGCGGAACATGGTGAGCTGTGGTGATTGGAGTGGAGAGACGTATTCAAGCTGCATAGTTTGGACCAAAAACTTATTTGAATTGACAAATGTCATCCTTGCAATACACTACCTCTTCTTCTCCATTAGTGCCAACTATTTTGATTATGGAGTTATTATTATTATAGGAAAGTTACGTAACTTACGCTATGGGTTTGGAATTTTGAAACTAGATCACAAAAAAAAGGAGGAAGATTGGCATACAACATAACATTTAAATAAACTCCCAACTGTAAATAAATATCCTACAAATTTACGAAATATACTCTTTGAAAACTTTTGGGAACTTATGGATGTTAATTAAGAATGATAACTTTTTGAAATCATTAAGAATGATAACTTAATATTTGTATCAAGTTTATAATTTGTAGACCAATTCACGTGACATTTATTTAAACTCACAAAATAATAATTACACTATAATTCTATTTTGAGTGGTAAGTGATTTATAATTATATATTGGCAATTTATCACATTAATTGGTGTAAAATTTTGATATAAAAAACTAAAATCTTTATTGAAAAAAGAAAGAAGCCAAAATAGAAAATATCAAAGAAAAGAAATTAAAATTGAATGTTCAAAATTTCATTTTCCTTTTTTTTTTCCTTTTAAATAATGAAGATGAAACTGAATACTATTTCCGCATGCAAAACACAAGTCTTAAATCACTCGCCGTGGTAGTGTTTCTCTCCTCCCAGAGGGGCATGCGGTCCCCATACAATGGGGCTCATAACTCTAAACAAGGCATGTTTGACCCTGCAGTTGCACCGCACCAACGCAATTAACCATAATTCCAATTAAAAGACATCTCATGACTGGGTCCCACTCCTTCATCCCCTTGTCGTTTTTCAGATACCCCTTTCTTTTGAACAATAAATTTGATGATATTTTATTTTTTTTTTAAAAATAATTAAAAAGAAAAAACGTGGAAAAGGAAGCGCGGGGACTGTCACATGGTTGTTGGTATTATTGTAATTTTAATTTTAATTGGTTTTTCTCATAATTAGTGCCATAACATTCGCTTTTTTCTTAGACTAAAAGGCAAATATTCAGCTCAGCTGTAGACAGCTAATGCCGCTTTTATATCATTTCTTTATATTTATTACCATTTAATTATTACTAACTGCCGTTATATCGGTCAACAACTCCAATAATTTTTAATTGGGTCTTGGATTCTGCATCTTTTGGAACCTAAACGACACTATTAAACGACAAGAGTTCAATTTTTATTTTATTCAAGTACGACTTAACCAGCTCCTTTCAAACTTATTTATTTATTCATTATCAATTTCTGAAATGAAAACCCAGAAAAACAAAGAGGAAATATATGAACCAAAGCGTACTATGGTAACAAAATGTCATGCATAGACCCTTTTTTTTTTTTAAGGGGAAAAAAATTGAAAGGAGCAACGAAGGAAGCTGAAATTGAATTTCATTACAAATCAATTAACACTTTATACATGTTTTTAAGCATCTCTATGGAAGATGTTTCAGTTACAACATAAATTTAGTGCCTTCTTTTTTTTTTCTTTTTTTCTTTTTTGTTTTTTCTTTTTGGTATAGAGAACCCATAAAAGCTCTAACTATAAATGGGCATAGTCAAACATATAAATTCCTAATGATCAATGGTGCCTAAGTGACTGAACATGCAGGGGACAAAAACTGCATTTATGAGAGTTCTGTTGCTCAAGTCATCTTATCAACCAAAGGTGCTCCTCTGTGTAAAATAGCATTTTCCCATTATGTTCGGACTGCTTTTTGGTTTTAGTGACAGGCGAAAACTTAGGTGCCGGGGAAGTTGCTGTTTGTGCTGGAAAGGATTATGAAGGCGCACACTACAGAGAGTGAGAAGACAGACAACCAAGTGTTCTCAGTGTACATCTCCATTGCATCAGTGAAGGAAAAACGAGTGCGGTTTTCGGCCCAGTTACGAATTCGGTCTGCCTCTGCTGCATACAATGCCCTTCCCTGCATAAGTATGATCCAATCAGTTCTTGAAAATATATTATTCAACAACCAATTGGTTTATAAGGGTAACCAAGCACAAAAGCCTCTAGTCCTGGAAAAAAGCTGAAGTATCCTAAAAGACCTACTGAAGTCTTAAGACTCTTAACATGTGACTGAAGTACCAATACTGAACCTAGTTTCATTTTACTTGGTCAAACTCGATTAAGTAGAAAGTAGGAAAAGAGTAGAAATCAGCAGGTTGCACTGATCATGAAGCATATGACAAACCAGAAATTTTCTCCAACTCAAATGACACTGCAATTAGCAGCAACAAGCACATAATTATAGATTAAGTTATCCTGCATACCATATACCTCAACTGGAGAATTGTGTTTAATATTCATATAAGTGCACCAATGTGATCTTGTGACACATATCTTAGAACTAGGAGTATCAGAATTACCTGTTCATCAAACCAGCGCCCTCGTCGCAGCCATGCGGTAACTAAAGCAAGTAAGATTCTAGGTGGGGTCAAGTAGTTGATGGCCTTCCCGCTTCCCTTTACAACCCGCATCCTTGGAACTAAAGTTCTAGCAACAGTTTCAGGAAGCTCACAGATGATGTTGAACATTTGTTTATTTTGTATGGTGGAACCACTGCAAACAACCAATAGTCCACGTATCAACCTTTAACATGATCAGAGAACTGTATAGATTTCCACAGGAAATGAATTGATCAGCCAGACAATGCTCATTTAACAAAAGAACCGAATCCTTACGAGGTTGCTCTCTTTTGGAGAACAAATAGTTGCCCTTTATAAATAGTGAAATCAACAAATTGATACAAGTAAAAATAATAAGTAATAGCCATCAGCAGATAACAGGGACTCAACTAAAATACCTCAGAAGTAGATCTGTAAGAACCATTCCTGGAGATGCTGTGTGGACTCCTACTTTGGATCGCTTTGATTCCTTGAGGAGCGACGCTTGAAGCTGCCTGAGGCCACATTTTGTTGATCCATAGCTACAAGGAAATGAGACAACCAGTGTAAGTATCATTATCACCCATCAGAAATAAGAGTCATAGTTTCTATTTACTAGTTGATATCTTCGGCTTATTCCAGGACGAAAAGCTATTTTTCCTTTAACAATACATGGAACTTACGCAGCTGTCAACGGGGTACTTGATCCCCCAGAACCTGCTCCATCCATGTTAAATATGTGCCCTCCCTTTGCTTGATTTGTCATTATACCCATGGCTTCTCGAGTGCAGAGTAGGGAACCAACCAGATTTGTTGAGACAATCTAACACAAAAGGAGAAGTCCAATCGGTTTTAACCATATACGTCAATAATATGGTTAGAAGCTAATGCTCATACCATAACTAAATGGACTAACCGCAAATAAACATCAGACCATGGAAGTCCATCAATGGGCAATTTAATTGTTTCCAAATGAATTTCAAAGCATTTTGGCAGAACAGAATTCTTGGATTCTCACATGAGATATCAAGAAAAAAGGGGAGGAAGGAAAAAGGTTTTTAAGAAAACTACCTGCGTAATGTCTTCATCTGTGAACTGCAGCAACGGTCTAAATCCTTTGTTTGTGCCGGCATTATTTATCTGTCCAAGAATTCTAATAAGTAAAATAGTGAAGATAACAAGCTGAATATATTTTCAATGTGCTTACAGAAAATTCACATTATCT
The DNA here is from genome assembly GCA_002914845.1 of Trema orientale. Classification (NCBI taxonomy): domain Eukaryota; kingdom Viridiplantae; phylum Streptophyta; class Magnoliopsida; order Rosales; family Cannabaceae; genus Trema; species Trema orientale. Next base: position 98,329 of record JXTC01000493.1, on the reverse strand, counting down.
ACAAATTCAAAGTAATCATTTACAAGATTGGAGACAAAAAGTCCTTGATGATAGGAACTAGACAATGTACTAAACTTCTATAAAAGTTTTGTTTCCTTCAAGATTTCATAATTGATTTGCACTTTCTTGGGAAAAAAAAAAAAAACCTTTAATGGATAAAATTTCAACGAGGTCTGAAACAGTAAGAGAGATTTTCTTTTAACAAACATTCAAGGCAACAACAACCATTTACGAGTGAAAGTCACCAACTATGAAGTCAAACTCTAACCCAAATATCAATGGAACCAAGTTCTCTGACAGCAAATTTGCCCAATTTCTGTACATCCTCAGGATTACAAACGTCACATTCTATGCCAACCACTTTTGCATGTCTTAAGTTTGTCCTGGATGATCCATCAGCAGTTACTACACCTTCCTTGAGGTTTTCCTCAAGCTCTCTAATAGTTGCATGAACAGACTCAGGGCTGCCTTCACATAATTATGTCAATTAGATTAGGAAACTAATAAGAATGTGTCAGGGGGGAAAAAACTGTATGGTAAAACGTTTAGAATTCAACAGTTAACATTTTGTTAAAACCACCTGCGAGAAGCAATAACCACTCTATCTCCAGAAAGGAGAAATTCACGAGCAAGTGCTTTTCCAAGTCCCCTTGTACTGTAAATATCCAATCAAAACAAGCAACAATAACATTAACATCACAATATTACATAGATTTACGTGACTATTTTGAGAAAATCAAAATCAGAGCCATTGAATTGGATAAGCAACCACAAAAAACATGCACTGTTTTTATTATGGACAAAATTTGTGTTGAATACTCATCATCTCTAAATAAGCTGCAAAATTACAAGTATGATTTTCAGGTTAAATAAGCCCCCCACCATTGCAGTCCACTTTGCTCTGACTATAGACAAGGGCAACCCTTCACTGCACCCAAAAGGCCAAAAGTACGTGCGGGGTAAGGAGAGAAAGAGAGAGAATACCTTCCAGTTATGACGACGTTACGTGGACCAGCACGACAGTGTTCCTCTAAAACCATATTAGCTCCTATCATAGTCCCAATAATAATCCCTCCAAGCCAGCTATACCAGATTAAGGTGTTCATCTGGCTGTCTCCGCCTTTAGAACAGTTTTGACTAGGTATCAGCATGGAGCATTAGTATGGAGACTATCAAAATGTATTTAAATTATGTCTGCTTACCTGATAACTGAAATCCAACTCCCAGTATAACTCCAGTACTCATCATGGTTACAATATATCTTCCAATTTGGATGGCAATCTGGTTGATTCGAGGAGAAGGGAGAGGCAGATCAAATTCAAAGATACTATATATTCATTCTTTTTATTGGAAAATTTTAATTATTTTGAAAGTAGCAAAATGTTGAAAGCTTTAATAATAAGATAACCACAGCTCCATGGTAGGTTGCTTATATATATGGTAGGAAACTAGAAAAGTATATCTTGTATTAAGTAGGCAGCACTAGTTAAAAAGACTCGGACTTAAAGAAATTACAAAAACATGTCTCCTTTATAATATTACATACATATATATACATATTGAGTAAATAACAAAATATTCAACTGAAAGCAAGTTAAATTTTTTTCATTTATTCTTCAGGCCTTTCAAGATTCCAACTTCAACTACTTATCCTGCATTTCTCAATAATCAACAGAAATAATCAAACACATGAATTTCAACTAAAAATATAATATAAGCTCACAAGCTCAGTGAACTTTTAAACTACTCACCATGACATAAATTATAATAGAACAAACAGAACATAATTAATAATCAAATTAAACAATTTAAAATTGGTTTAACTCACAAAAATGCAAATTAGATAATTAACGACTAAAGTACATGAAAACTCACCGACGAAAACACCTCCTCTAATTTGGCCACAGCCTTGCTATACTCATCATCGTTTCTTGAACCCAAACCAAAACCAACTGTGACAGCATACTTCAAAGAACTCCAAAACCCACTTCCCTTTTCCTTCAATTTCACATTTTCCTTCACTTTCCCGCCCTTTCTCGCACTTTCTATCTCTTTCTCTTCCAAGTGATCCCCTCCATCCTGATCACACCTATAAGCCCTGCACTTTTTCAAGCGAAACCCATTACGGCCCGTGAGCAGTGACCGACCAAAACCCGGTCCAAGTAGGATTGTTGGGCCGGTTCGGAAGTGATCCTTGAAATTGAACCGCTCTAACCCATGGGGGCATAGGTGAAGCCTCGTAACAGTAGCCATTGAAGCTAGAACTCAAAGCTCAAAAGTTGATCTCAAAGTGGTTTCCAATTTTCTTGGGTGTGTAGGTCTAGCTACTTTTGCACATATGTTTTTTTTTTCTTTTTTTTTCAAAAAATAAATAATAAAAGAAAATGATATATTTTTGGAGAAAGTTGACGGATGATGAATGTAAACAATGGGGTGAAATAATTTAATAAAATATCTACGATGTGAGAAAGAGATTTGGAGAAGATCTAGGAGAGAAGAGGATTGTGATGACCACACGTTAAAGCAACCTCATCTACAGGCGATTAGATGCCACGTGGCGTTATGGGTCTGTGTCTTCGTGTCACTCTTTCGTTTGGTGAGAGTGGCAGCGGCACGGAACAGAAGACGACTCTTCTACTCAATTGAACAGAGTGAACTTAAACTGTCTTAACTGCTGGACTTGGCGGTACGGATGAAATTAACTGCTAATTATCATTTTTCACTGTTATTAATTTTTAACTCTAAACGTTTCTTATGTAAAATGAAAAACTAAAAAGATAAAAATACCACCATTTTACACTTCATTTTAGTAAACATCTGTTTTTTTTTTTCATTTTTTTCCCTATAGATAAATGACCGAAACATCAATTTTATGTAGGGTGTATCAACTAAAACACTTAGTTAATTTATATACTAAACTACATTAATATATTATATATCAACTAATATACCATCTAAAACTAGAAAAAGAGCATCTATTATATGAATGACGAAACCGGTTTCACTCGATAGGGAAAAAATTTGACAAAATCGGCCATTTTGATGATGGCTGAGGCCCACTTTGTTGGGGGCTGAAATCTTTTGTTGCACATCACGCAACTATGATTCAGAAAGTTATCTCTTCATTTTGTTTTCTTATGATTTACTTATTTATTTATATATTTATTTTAAGGAAGTAAAATACACACGCCACTTTAGAGCGTAAGGTCTAGGAATAACAGAACTATATATCCGAACGATTCATAATATTATGGTGTCTCACATTTGTGTGGGTCAGTATGTGAATGTCCAAGAATTGGATAAAGGACTCACAAACGTTTGTCCTACCCAGTTTGCACGGTACTAGTTCGAGGGATGAGAAAAATACTGCCAACTGAAAAAAAAAAATGTCCTACCCGGGTTGCATGGTACTAAGTTTTACCTTAGACACTATATTTGGTAGGAAAATTGATTTGGCTACTTCTAATTTGGACTACAGTGATTTTTTTAGTTCACTTTTTAAAATAACTTTTTTACTACTTATCTTGCAATAAAAAGTCCAAAATACCCTCTGTAATTAGAAGATCCTTGTCAATGCTTTTGTCCTTCAATTTTTCTTCTTTTTGGTTTTTTTTTTTTTTAAATAATTCAAAAACCTGAAATCGTGAAGAAAACGTCTTTGCAGAGGAGAAGTGGAAGAGAAATCTTAAAGCTCTACTTCCCCACCTTGCCCTTATTTTCAGCCAAATAACCCCCCATTAGAAAACTGTAAAGCTCTGTTTCAGCTTTGACGAAAATAGTTAAAACTCGGTGGACTTTGAAAAAGAGAAAAGAAAACGAAGGAAATAAAGATGATGACTTCGAATCTCCTCCTCCTAAAATGGCATCACCGAGGATGTCGCCGAAGTTGAAGAAGAAGAACGTGGAGGGAGAGGGAATTGAAACCTCTCCTATTCGCGTATCTACACTAGTAACGAAAAAGACGACGAAGAAGCCGAGGGAGAAGGTGAAAAAAGAATTTTGACCATGACTCTCATATTTGTGACAAACGGTCACAAAATTTTGACTACTTCTATACTTTAAGTTATTAACAATGAAAAATAAACTTAGTCAAGGTGTCACAAAATTCACACAAAGTATTCTTGAAAATTCAGGCTACTTCTAATCACAATGTTATTAAAGTAATGACATACTGTGACAATCTTAATCTGTCACAAAATACTGACAGACAATCACATGGATATTAATGATGTCACATATATACATTTGTGACTGCCAACATACATTCATACTACAAACTCTGACTTCCAACGTATACTGGTCATAAATTTCAAGCAAATATATTTTTAATCATCTTAATCACTATATCCATAACCTATGACCTTATAAAACCACTACCCACTTAGTTTTAACATTAGATAAGAAGGAGAATAGACCTGAACCAAAGAGAGACAAATGGCCAGAGAAGCTTCCAGCTGAACCCGAAGACACAGATGGTCGGAGAAGCAACGAGCTGAACCCGAGAGAGAGAGAGAGAGAGAGAGAGAGAGAGAGAGAGGCAGAGAAGCTTCTTTGAGTTGAACCAGAGAAAGATGCATGGAGAAACTATAAGTTGTACCAGAGAAAAGAGAGATGGCAGATCTGTGTTTGGGGAGAAGAAAAAGAGAGAGATGGTCGAGTTTGGTTTTCGCAGGAAGAATAGTATGTTTTAGGAGGGAAAATGGTGGAAAAAAAGGGGAAAAGTAGAGAAAAGGAGGGAAAATTGAACAATATTTGACTAAAAATCAATATGTGCCATAAAGGTAAAATTAGAACACTATTTTTCTCTCTCCGAAATGTAAATATAAAAGTAATTTTTTACAATTATAAAAGTCATTTTGAAAAAGTAAACTAAAAAAGTCATTTTGGCCCAAATTAAAATTAACCAGGTCAATTCCCTATTTGGTAGTAAGGATAGAGAGTTTAGGAATGAGAAAAAATATGAAAGAGAGAGAAAATAGTGATAATCCTTAAGAAAGATGACGAGGAATTGGGTATGATAAAACCATCCATCGATCTCTTCTCTTAACACTATTTCTATAACCACGCTTTCAATTAAAATTTAAAATTTAACTACTATTTTTTATATCTATTTTTTCATAAATTATCTTTCAATATAATTTTTTCTTTTCTCTTTCTATCCCTCTTTCATGTTTTCTCCTTCTCATACTAATCTTTCTATTCGTTCTCTTTCATTCTCCTCACCCCTCTTATATCCAAAAGAATATGGGTGGCTCTATTGCCACCCTCATTTTTTCTCTTCTCATCCCCTTTTTAATTAATTAGTTATTCTCAAAAATATCCTCTTGTAAATTGATATAAGTAATCTCATATATTATTAAATAGGATTTTTAGCATGATTAGTCCCTGAATTTTTCGATGATTTGCAATATATACCTTGAACTTTTTTTTTTTGCAATTAGGACCCTGAATTTAGAATTTTTGACATGATTAGCCCCTGAATTTTTCGTAGATTTGTAATGTATCCCCTGAACTTTTTTTTTGGCAATTAGGACCCTGAATTTAGGATTTTTAGCATGATTAGCCCCTAAATTTTTCGCTGATTTGCAATATATCCCCTGAGTTATATGCAGATTTTTAAATAATTAAAAAATAAATCGCAAATCAACGAAAAATTCAGGGGCTAATCATGCCAAAAACTCTAAATTCAGGGTCCTAATTGCCAAAAAAAAAGTTCAGGGGATACATTGCCAAAAATTCTAAATTCAGGGTCCTAATTGCTAAAAAAAAAAATTCAGGGGATACATTACAAATCATCGAAAAATTCAGGGACTAATCATGCCAAAAACCCTATTAAATAATAGTAGACTAACTCTTCACACACTCCTCACATACCAAATATATCACTTACAAAAATTATGTCAGATAAAAAAATCAAAATTTAATTTATATGATTTGATTTCTATGATAAATTATGGAACCAAAAATTTTATTCTATCAATAATTTTGATTGTAATGAAAAATATAGCAGTCTTAAGAGATTGATTTTTTGTTTAACCCCTTAACTTCATTCATAAATGTATTTTTAAATCATAAATGTCTTTTATTGTTAAGATAATTCATATAAAATATATGTAATTTCTTAATCGAACAATTATTTTTTTAAAGAATAAATCATATCATATGCATGATTTCTTGATCGGGTATATATAAGATATATTTTAAAAAAAAAGATAATTCATATACATATTTATCGTAATTAATAGATAGTGTACGATATATATATATATATTTCAAAGATAAATCATTTCTTTCTTTTTTTTGGCATTTTTTCTCTTTGCGGCAACACTCTCTTATTTCATTAGATTAGTTATCTTATAAAGAATTTTTTTTTTTTAAAGGAAAACTGTTGTACTATTATTCAAGGAAAAAGTCTTCAAGTACAACTTTAGAGATACACACTCAGGCATCTCATTTATCCACAAACAAGAATTTGAAATACTAAGAGCAAAATTTGTTAGGCAATAAGCTGCAGAATTCCCAGAACGAGGAGTGTATCTATAACTAACATTTCCAATCTGGCTACAAAAGACAAGAATGTCTTTAACGATTGAACTTTCGACAGCAAGAGTAGAGAACCATTCAATAGCAGAAATCACATTCAAAGCATCCGTCTCAGCACTTTTTAGCAACAGATCAAGACTAATAGCGAGCTGCAGACCTTCTCTAAAAGCCAGACATTTTGCTATGAATGCCTCAGGAGCCAGAACATTTTTTTGCCATTGCTACTCTTACTTCACCCAAATGGTTCTGAAAAAATGACGCCAACTCCAAAATTATCACCTTTGTGTGGGATAACAGCATCCACATTCAATTTCAGACCACTATAAGACGGGGGACTCCATCTTTGTGCAGGTCGGGGCTATTTTGATGAAGATGAATCTATGACATGAATTTTATCTTGGATTCCTCGTGATCTTTTGCTGTAAAATCTTTATTCCTACTATGAATTCCAACTCTATCTCTTTCTAAATATATTAGGAAAACAATACAATATAAATGGAGAATAAGACAAAAAAAGGAAAAATTTGGATTTTTAAATTGTAATGGATAGTAAATGATTAGAATGGTGTAAAAAGAATATTTTTTAAAAAAAACATGTTTACCATTGGGTATTTTTGTACTTAACTAAAAATAAAAAGGTGTGTAAAAAGAAATTTCAAAACTTTATGGGGGTTTAATTAGAAGAAACATGAGGGGAAAAAAAAGAGGGAAGGCAATAGATCTACCCAAAGAATATTTAGGAGTTTTCAATTTGGATTCAAAGTTAGTAATGCTCAGTCTAAGCATCTTCATAATTTCCTTTAGTTTCTTTTATAATATTATTATTTTTAACTTAATATCTTCTCTTAAAGAAAAACATATCTCAATCCTTCATTACATTTATAGCTTTTATGTTAATGGTTGACTAGATTGGAGAGAGAGAGAGAGAAATTAAATAAAAAGGTATCCTAATTTTTTATTACAATTTTCCTTTTCGCAAAAAAAAAAAAAAAAAAGGTCATCCACAAAGAAAGCAGGGTTCTTACTTATATCATGTATATAAAAATTAGGGTTCATGAAAAGTTGGGTTTAAGAAAGGAGTAGCTATAGAAAAAGCATTTTAGAGAGAGGTTTGTAAACAAATTATTTTTCTTTTTTCTTTTTCAAACAATTTGTATACTGAAAAAAAATTTCATTTAAGGTTTTTGTGGTAATAAAAATAATGGTAGATTTATTGCCACCCCTCCATATACTATCACCACACCTCATTTTAGTAATTTTTTTTATTACTAAAAAACTCTTTGATTAAATTAAATTAACTACATAATTTTTTTGGAAAAAAAAATCTCTTCACACCCTCTCTAAACAATTGAAAAAAAAAAAGTTCACACCCGTTGTTCAAGTACAATTAGTCAAAAAATAAGATCATGTGCAAAAATTTAACAAAAACAAAAAAATTGCAACAAGATTCTAGACAGAAATGATATAAACAAATAAAATTATTATCTTCTGTCTCTTTCTTTAACCATCGGCTTCATCCTTTATAACTAAAGGCAAATAATATAATTTGAAAAAAAAAAAAAAAAACCTACTCCATAGCTTTAATGGAGTTTCTTCACTAAGTGTTGTTTTTCATCATGCCTTTCTTTTTCTTTTCTTTTTTTTTTCCTCGTTTCTTTTCTAGAATAATTACCTTCTCGTTTCAATTTTTATCTTTTCATTCAGTTTATATGTTTAGGCTTTTTATCTATTCACAAGATTTGGTTTATGGTGACCTGATTTTAAGATTTTTTTTTTTCTTTTAGGTCTTAACTTTTATTTAAAAGGAAATCTCAATTTTGTGGCCAAAAAAAAAAAAAAAGTAAATAACATATGATATGATCAGATTAAGAATAACCTATCAATCTAGAAATGAGAGATGTAGAAGAAAAGTTTTGGGTAGAAAAAAAACCAGTGGAAGAAGAACTTTTAAGTTTGTTGAACAAGGGTAATAAGCACAAAAAAAGGCCAAGAAGAAGAAGAAGAAGAGAGACAAGAAGATGAGAGAGATCATGAGAGAGATCAGGTGGAGGGAGTTGGTGAGGGAACGGGTGGGAAAAGAAAAGATAAAATTGAATTAATTAAGGGATAATTTAGGAATAATTAGAGTTATAATAAGTAAATTTTAAATCTTAAATTTAAACAGAGAGAGTGACTTAAGAAGTAGTGTGGATAGAGTAGAAAAGGGACAATAATAGAGCCACATAACAAGAATTACTAAAAAGAATGATGGGAAGAGTAGACATACATATGGCAATAGACCTGCACTTCTATATGAGGATTATTTATTTATAAAATTACTAGAAAAAATGTCATAAAATGACCTTATATTTTAATTATTTATTGTGAAACCCCTTATATATATATATATTAAGAAATATAGGAAAACCTCTTTGAGTTTGATTTTTTATTTAAAAAAACCTTATAATTTGAACATTTTTAAAACTGACCTTCCCACATAAACTAGATTGAGGAATATTAATAAGAAATAATAAAATTACCCTTAGTAGATGATAGATTTTAGTTTATATTATATTTTTAATTTGTGTTTGAATACATAAATAATTATTTGGAAACTATTTTATCAATCATGAAATCATTTGAAAATTTGAAATCTTGTATGAAAACTAGTCTAGACCATTCTTAAATTTATTTTAAATCTAAATCTAGCATTTACTAAGGATAAATTTGTCATTTCTATCAATTTCCCTAATTTTAATGATAGGATGAGGCATAATTTAAAAAATAGTCAAAGTATAAGGCTTTTTGTTATGAAAAACTAAATTCAAAAAGGTTTTTGTGATGAAAAATTAAATTCAAAAATGTTTTCTCGTGTTTCTTACAACACAAGAATTCTCGTAAAAAAATTATGAAATACAAGGCTATTTAACGACATTTTCTCAAGTTACTATTATCCATTTCCTTTTTTTAAGTAATATATTGGAGGGTAACCATTGTTTTTTCACTCTTCCCTTTAAGGACAAGATTTGGTGGGCCTAAGGGGATCATCACCTCTTCGCTTCTCCTCTCCTCCTACTTTCCCCTTCAAAAATCTCACTCGTCAAATAAGGCCTTTAGTACTTCTATTTTTTTTTTTAATTTTTTAAAGAAAATAGAAAGATCAATTTTCATTCATTACTAAGAAGGATGGAGAGAAATCCCATTCATTATAGTGATGCTGAAGCATTATATAAGAAGATAATACAATGCCGCCAACTGGGACTAGCTCAGTTGGTCCAAGATTTGAGGGTTGTGTGTGTGTGTTTGGGGGGTCAGGGGTTCAAACCTTGGTAGTGTGTGTGTCATTTTCCTTTAATTTGTAGTAAGTGGTGGTCATTAGTTAGGCCCCACTTTTAAAAAAAAAAAAAAAAGAAGATAATACAATGCCTTTGTTTTTTCAATTAATAAATCTTAGAAAACTCAACATTAATTTTAGAGAAATATGGTAACATTTTGGCGGTAAAACTTGGTGTTAGGTTCATACTATGTTATTGCATTATTTTTATTTTTTTGAGTGGATATGTTATTGCATTATAATCCTTAAGGTATATTGTTACACTTGTGAGAAAATGATTGAAATTTGGGGCGAACGTCAATTGAGTTTGTAGGCATGGTTTGCTGGGAAAGTGTAAACCAAGCATTGACCAAAGTGCTCTCGTTTTCTCAGTTTCACTTTTCAATTTTCTTGGGTGGGTTTATAAACACAAATAATGAATTAAAATATAGAAAAATAAGAGATTTTTTTTTTTTTGAAGGAGAAAAATAACTAGACGATTATCAACCAAATAAGGATCAAATTCGAATTGTTTGAATTTATTCATGTTTAGATTTTTTTTTTTTTTTTGCTCAAGTTAATTTGGTCATGTCAATTCGCGATCTTACAAAGAAAAAAAAAAAAGCGAGGTTACATTCTTGATTTCGCTCCCAATAATATTTTTCTCTTAATTGCTATTTCATTAGGTTATTTTTGTTATTATATTGCGATTAGGTAGTAAACTAGGATTCTCATCAACTCATTAATTATACATGAAATATAAATTGAGTTTGGCTCATGTAGAGGGTAAAACTTGGTAAATATTGACTTTCTAGCTTTTAAAACTTTTTACCCATTTATGGCTGTGTATCCTACGGTTCCTACCCTAATGGCTAAGGTAATATCCATTAGGGTAGGAATGGGTCTTCTGAGGTACCTTGGCAATCAGACCATATATTTCTTCGAATGCGTGACATTGCGCCCCACTTTTCCAATCTAGTTATAACCTATGTGCCTCGAGCTTGTAACTATTTTGCCCATAATCTTGTGGCATGGGCATATGCTAGTAATTCTTTTGGGGACCTGGCTCTTACTGAAGTGCCTGATTCTGTTTATCAGGACCACACCCAGTGGACTCCTTGATGTAGTTGGTAGCCTTTTGGCCTTTGTCTAATGAAATCATCTTTTATCAAAAAAAAAAAAGGTAATATCCGCTTTATTCGGATTTAGAGTAAGATATATGTACAAATTTTAATACCGAGACGAAAATGAGTAGAGTAACAGTTTAGGGATACCCGACCTTACCATACCTGATTAGTATACATACTAAGAAAACTAAACATATAATTAAATATAAATATATATATATAGAATAAAAATGGGCGCGTCTACAGTAGGGGCGCCCCTACGTAGGGCCCTGTCTATTCACCGTTGGATGGGAATCTGTATATAAATAGATTCTCCACAGATTCCCGTTATTCCCCACAGATTCCCATCCAACGGTAATTAAGGCATGACCCTACGTAGGGACACCCTTATTGTAGCCATCCCCAATAAAAATATGTCAAATATATAGAAAAAAAAATAGAAAGTTCTAAATCTATCAAGCATTGGACTAAGTACATTCATTTTCTTTTTACATCACAAAAAAATTATTTTATCATTTTGTTTTTCCTTTGTACATTCATTATATTCCAAAAATACCCTTTTTTATCTTATGCATTCCTTATTTAGCTGTAATAAAATGGAAATAGTAAAGATGTAGCCTAATCTATTATTAAATCAAGTTTTATTATGTTTATCTAATTTTGAATTTTTTTTTAAAATTTTAAGTTCTTTTCTTTTATTTTGTAATCATGTTATTTTTGCTTCACCTTTTTTTCTTTTCGTCTATTTTATTTTTCTCAAAAAGATAAATATAAAAATTTCGTCTCTCCCTTTACATATATGATATATATATATATACATATAAGTTGCCAATCCAGTAGGTATTTTTTTTTAACCTATGTGTAGGTATTTTTTTAGCCGTTGGATTATCATCTAATGATGATCTAACGGTTATAATGAAGTGTATAAAAAGACGTGCATCATTAATGCTATTTCTTTCTCTTACTTTTTATTATAAAAAAATGTACATGATAAATTTTCATTGACCAAATTGATACCTATGCATAGGTAAAAAAAAAAAAAAATACCTACTGGATTGGTGCCCATATATATATATGTATATTATCAAAAGTATTGAACACCCATCCAAGTATGTTTCCTGCTTCTAAATTCTAATATATACACATATAATTCATAATTTAATTTTTTCGTTGCATTTTTTTTAAATAAATCTCCTTTACTCCATGTATATATATTTGACATTTTCTCTTAATTTGTTAACAAAAAATTTCATATTTTTGTTCTAAAAAAAATTACATATTTTTATGATTTTGAAGAATAGAGAAAAAATCCTTCTTCTAAGGTTTAAATATATAAGTGATTTTTTTTTTCTTACCCACTCCTAGCATTCCCACCGTATAAATATAATTGGTGTATTTAATTCTTAGATGGTCCTTTTTGGTAACTCTAATTAAGAGTAAAATTGTAACTAAAATTATGAATGTACTTAATCCAATTGTTGATGGATTTAGAACTTCTCAAAAAAAAATATATGTGCTTATTTTCTATTAAGATTTTTATTTAAATAATTAAATTCCATTTAATTGTGTTGGATTTAGATTATTTTGTATGGTATGTATAAAGATATGCTATAACTAACAATTAAAAACAAATGCATACTTTCATTAATAGAGTAAATGTATAAAATAATAGGGTACCCACACTGCTATTATCCATACCCTACACATTTTCTTAATAGAGTAAATGTATAAAATAATAAATCACTTTTTTAAGCCGCTAAAGTAGTAAAATAGGCATACTCGACCCATATCGTAGCCTCCATCCCTATTTCAATTTTATTTGATATTATTTGTAACAAATAAATATCAAAATATTACATTCAAATGATTGAAACCATCATAGTCTAGCCTTTTAACGGGGAAAAAAAAGAGAGAGAAAGAGGAGGATGAAACTATCATTTTACATAGCCATATAACGGCATATGTTATACTTAGTAATTCTAAATTTTATCAAACTTCTCTATTATTAATACGTAATTTCTGTGATAAAAGATATATGGGTGTTTAATCACGATGTGGTTTGGTCGTTTTTACTTTTTATTTAGCGTGCCAAATCACAAGTGCAATTTATACTTATTCACAAGTTGTGCAATTTGAAATTGTATGGTTGATGCAGAGGATTAGGAACCAAACCGCATCATGTTTACGTGCACAATGGACTTGACAAATTTAGCCAATTAAAATTTCTGTCTGTAGGTGTTTCTTAATTTCACAAGACAAAAAAAAAAATATAATACATATAACTAGTAAGGGGATGACTACGGTAGGGGCGTCCTTACGTAGGGTCATACCTTAATTATCGTTGGATAGGAATCTGTGGGGAATAACGGGAATCTGTGGAGAATCTATTTATATACAGATTCCCATCCAACGGTGAATAGACAGGGCCCTACGTAGGGGCGCCCTTACTGTAAACGCGCCCAACTAATAAAGGACATTCCACAAATATAAAATTAAAAATCAAAACTCTTGATTACGACTTTACATTCACCAGGCCTTGCCGCTGGACTATTCCAGTCGGTAATATAATTTGCACTAAATTAGTTGTGCGCTATCTTTTTCCTTATTAATTAAATGTATCATCACACTATCCTTTTTAAAAATAAAATAATATCTTACTCTTACTTAAATAAGCCTATTCTTTTTGTTTTTGACAAATTCTTGAACGATTCTTGACATAGATGGCGATTTTGACGGATTCTTGACGATCTTGACAGATTCTTGATAAATTCTTAATATTAGCTGCGATCTTTATGGATTCTTGACAATTCTTGGTTGATTCCCTCCCTAAAAATAGTAGAATCTAATGATAATAGTAAATTTAATTAAATATTCGAAAAAAGTGGTTATTACCTACTTATACTAGAGATGTAAAGTGGGTCAGACTAGGCTGAGCCGACCCACATTAGATAAGCCCACACGGTTTTGTACCGTACCTAGAACTGGCCCGGCCCATATTCTTATTAAGGAGCCTGGCATGCCCACAGCCCAGCGTACATTTTATGCTGGTCTAATAGAGCGTGCCTAAGTATGTCGTACTTATGTAGGGCAAATATGGGCCAAAATATGGACATAATTTCTTTGTTGTTGTATGCTTTAAAATATCAAATATGTACTTATGTGGGCTAAATTATGGGCCTAAAACTCATTCTTATTCCTTTAAAATTTGAATAAATTGAAAATAAACAAAAATAAGTAAATAAATATCATTAAAAGTATATAAATAAAAATATTAAATTAAATTTTTTTTTTTAAATTTTAATTAAAAAATATATTTAAAATTATACATAAAATGACTAAATGTATGCTTATTGTAGGCCGACAAAAATGTGGATTAGGTTAGATTGGGCTATATCGGGTTTTTTTTTTTCTTTTGAATGTAGGGCAGCCCACAAAGTCCAACCTCATCGACATTGCTATTTGATATATGTTAATAGTATGATCCACACGACTTTCAAATTGTGTGGGCCTTACATATGGTTTTATTTTTATTTTGAGAAAATTAGACATTATACGGTAATTTAGAAAAAAATTTGAAAAATACGGTGCTTTAAGTTTTTTAAGGTGTGGTACGATTTTTATTAGATAAATACCATTTTTAAAAAATCATTTAGAAAAATACTATTTTTTAAAATAGTAACTTTCTGGTAACAACTAATAACCAAAGGTATTTATAACTGGTATATACTGGTAACTAGTAACCAGTAACAAGTTTCCAGAAACTGATAACCGGTAACTATTTTTAAAAATGGTATTTTTCTAAATATTTTTTAAAAAGTGATATTTTTGTAATAAAAACCGTACGAAAATTTGAAAAAAAACCTGAGTTCCGTATTTTTGTAATTTTTTTAGTTTTTTTTTAGTTTTTTATACGTAAAAGTGATAAAAACCCTTTTATTTTTTGTATATTGCTTTTTTTTAATTAAAATTAACGCGATTAAATACATTTATAAAAAAAGAGGATAAAAAAAAAGTGCCTTTTTCGTTCAAAAAAAATTCAAGGAATTGACCACCGCTGATAATGGTTTGTTGGATATGAAGGCAAGTCAAAAATAGTCAACAGACGGCAGGCTTTAGATTTAGGAAGAAAAGTAAAAATATGGAGAAGAATGTAGTTAGATCGATGAGTTTCTATCGGTACTTTCTTTTAATCATTTGTTTAGTTATATATGCACAAAATGGCCCATTTTAAAATCGAAGAACTAAAACTTGAATTGCGTCAAAAGTTTGAGGCATTAGTGAGACTAACACATTATTAGTGACTGCGAAGACTAATAATATATCAGAGAAATGCGGGACTACTTTGAATAATGCCCCTAGGGAAATGGTTGCATTATCTGAAAGCATGTCTTATTCAACCACAAAATAAAATAATCCATGATTAAATCACGAGGATGTTAAATTATAGGTGTTATTTCTTTTTTCTTTTTTTTGGTAATGGAAACATTTAAATTATAAGGCTTAATTGCAAGCCAGCAAAGCATAATTCTTGGTGTGGGTGTAAAACAGCTTGTTACGTATAGCTAATCCAACATATGCATTTGCCGACAGCACATACATAAATAACACTAATTTGGAATAATTAATTCTGTAATCCCTTGCACATATCTTTAACTTTATATTTTGGAACACATTCACTAGATATGCATATAAATTAAAAGAATTAATTACATTTCTATATCGTGTTTTGACCGTGTGTTTAATTTGTATTTTGTTTTTTTGATTATTATCAATATTGACACTCAGATTTAAACTTATAACAAATTTATTTCTTTTTAGGTCAAACACCAATTTTAAGAATTGAATTTACCAAAATATCCTTTAAACTTTAAGATATATGTTTTAATACTTAATTTAGATTTAAAAGTACTTAAAATTATTGCTAAAAGAACAAATGTTGAAAATATTCTTCATAAACATATTTATCAATTTTATGTAAGTTTTAAATTTGAACTTTTTAGAATAGGTATTCAAACTTTTTAGAAGTATTGTTTAAAAATAAAAATGGGCAAAATTGGTATTTGACCCATAGAGGGTATAAATTTATTAAAAGTTTTAAATCTGAAGGTCAATATTGACAGTAATCAAACGTAAGATATAAACTAAACAAACATTCAAAAAGTAAGATATAATAATGATTATCCCAAATTAAATTTTTTGCATTAATAAGAATTAACTTTTTAATAAAAGAAGCACAAAATAATAAGTTGGATTAATAGTTGCATCCGTAAAACAAGGAAAATGATATTTCTATTTTTCAGACAAGTACCAGCAAGTCGCTTAAAAATTGGTCGCTCGGAAGTTATTTTACAAATAAAAATATATTTATCTTAAGACTTAAAAGTCATTTTACAAAGGATTTATGGCACAAATGGTCTGAACTATTCAACTTGAGGTAATTTGATCCTCAAAATCTAAATTTTAATAATTAAGCCTTTGAATTTCTTGATTTGAAGTAATTGAGTCCATGGATTATCAAAATTACGATATGCTAATTTTTGACATAAAATATACATGAGGAACATGCGGTAGCATCTGAAAGGGTATTTAAGAGAAAATTGATACGAACTCCGCCAACCTGTGATAAAACCCGAAACACGAAGGATGCCTAGGACTGTTCTACAATCAGATTCAGATGGGAAACCTCGACCCAACACCTATAAAGAAATGTGAACCTTGGTATAAGAGAAGACGCCACAATCAAGGATGGAAAACTCGATTAATAAGTCAAGGGATGAACGCTACAGAGAAATTTGATAAGTTAGAATAAGTTCTCAAAGAACCAAAGAGAAATTGCTCTCAATTTTAATGAATTATAATATTCCTTTTCATTAAGCTAATGGCTATTTATATACACAAGGACCACGAAATTGGTAGCTAAAAATCTCCTAAAAAGCTTCCCAAAACAAGAAAAGGAAACTTAAAATATCCTAATTTTAATTCTGAAAGTTGAATTCCTACAATTACCCTAAAACAAACCTACTTCATAATAAAAAAGGAAAGTATCTTAATTGGCATGCAAGTATTACAACTCAACAATAAAACTAATAATAAATAAATAAGAAACGTAATTTAGTTAGTTGCAGCCAATCATTCTTCTTGAGGAGTCAAAATTGGGTAAGTCACTAAAATCAGAAAACCAAGCTTGTAATTCACGCACTCCTTGAACTGTTCCTCTTGGAGAGCTTTTTCTAGAATATTCCAAAGCTTGAATAATTGAAATCCAACCTTGTGGACCATGTATAACATCATCCTTGGGCCTCTAAGAGTTTATCTCAGTTCAAATGCTTTGAATCAGCCTATTGAGAGACTACTTGAACCTTTTAGCTTGAACTCTTGTAACTGGTCCAATTGGAACTTGAAATGGCTCATTTGTAACCGTACCTTGATTTGCATCAAAGATAAACTAAACAAAATGATTTAAAGAGAATAAAAAAGATATTATTTGCATTTTTTAGGATTTTTAGAGTAGCAAATGTGGAGAAATTTTTGTTGTGATTGTTCATTTTTTATGTTTAAAATTCTTAAATTGCCTCTAAAAAATACTTTCATACGCCACTATATATTACTCACGTGTGTTTTGCGTCAAAAAATTTACAACAATTTGTAATTTAGATATTTGAGGAACCTTATTGTTTTAAATCAAAAAATTCAACAACTTAATTATCAAAATTGGAACTCTCTTGAATAGTTTAGGGACATTTGTGCCATTGACCATTTTACAAATGAGCTTTTTGTAATTCAAGCAAACCCAAAAAAAAAAAAAAAAACGGAGGTGAACTTTTTTGTAAATTTAGATTTTTAGCATAAACGGTACCCAAAATTTTACAAAACTACCATAAGGAAAAGACCCCGATCCTCCATCACAGGAAGAAGAATGTCGGAAACTCCAAATGGCAGTTGGCACCAGCTATGAATGATGTAACGGAAAAAGGCGGAGGACAGTTTGGTCTTTAAGTAAATAAATAAATAATGAGAATAAATAAGAGTTTTATAGTTTAGAGATTGTTTTAGAGGAGAGGAGAGTGTAAGATTCGGACGCAAGAGTCGGAAGCGGGGGTTGGAGTCCATAGACTCCGGCGCCAAATCTCACCCACCGAATCATTTTCCTTCGTTTTCTTTCATTTTCTTTCGTTTTCTTTCATTTTTCTTTCCTTTCGAAGACCCCGAACGCCATTTAGACATGCAGAGGTCTCAGGATCACCGGTCAAGATCTGCCAAACCCACTACCATTCACGGCTACGCTCAGTCCGGGGATCTTCTGGGATTTCAAAAGCTCCTTCGGGAGAACCCGTCTCTTCTCAATGAGGGCAATCCTGTTGTAAGATCCTTTTCGTTCTCTTCTCTAAACCCCATTTGGGTATTTTGAGTTTCAGCAAGGAATACGATTTTTACTTGGTTTTTTTGAAAAATTGTTGCTATTTTGGTGTTTTGGGGTATGTTTTTCTTTGTTTGGTTTGGTGTTATTTCTCATAGATAAGTCCTTTTACGAATTGGGTTGTGTAGTTCGAACGAATTAGTCATATGATTTATTGATTTACTTGAGAAATGATTTCGGTTGCTGTGTAAGAGTTAAATGTGCTGAATGCTGTGAATTAGGGAGCATATTTTGCTGTTTGGATGAATCACGGCGAGACATGGTGCCGGATTCAGACATCTAGTCTGAACAAAATATGGCTAGTGATTTAGTTTAATGAGCTGGGCTTTGATCACGTATTTTTATGAACCTAAATTTTTGCGCTTTAGTAATGGAGTATATTGTGAAGTATAATTTTATGGAGACATGAAACTATGCAAGTATTTATACAGATATTGAGTTGGTTTTTACCAACTGCTTCAAATGAGATTGGATGCCCCTCCGAGCCCAAAAATAAAAAATAAATAAATAAATAAATAAAAATAGGGGAGAAAATGCGATCCAGATCGACTGCCAAAATCATTTATTGTGCCTGTTATTTTTGATTTGAATGTTTTTACGAGTTTTTTATTTTGGACTTGAGCTTTAACTTTAAATGCAGATGGCACAAACCCCACTTCATGTTTCTGCTGGTTACAACAGGGCTGAGATAGTTAAGTTTCTGCTCGAGTTGCCAGGGCCACAGAAGGTTGAATTGGAAGCCCAGAATATGGTTAGCAATATTTATGTATTCTTTTGTTTATTTTACCATTTGTCAGAATTGCGTATGATCTGAATTTTATGAATTTGACTCTCCTCTTTGTATTGATCAAATCTTTACTGGGTGTCCATATGTTGAGCTTTGCAGTATGGAGAAACTCCATTGCACATGGCAGCAAAGAATGGTTGCAATGATGCTGCCCGGGTGCTTCTTGCTCATGGTGCTTTTATTGAAGCCAAAGCAAATGTGCTTTTCCTTGTCACCTGACTATTCAACTACGATCAAATTTAAGTATTTAAAAGAGATGTCGATATGCCAGTTTATCTCATGATTCCTGTTTCCATTTATGCAGAATGGCATGACACCACTACACCTTGCTGTCTGGAACTCACTCCATTCTGAAGATTGCTCAACTGTGAAGACATTGCTTGAGCACAATGCTGATTGCAGTGCCGAGGACAATGTACAGTGCGTTGCATATATTTTCATGCTCAGCTTTACTAATATGTGCTAAGTGATAATAGTTGGTATCAATTTTAATTGCAGGAGGGAAAAACTCCCATAAACCATCTCTCCAAAGGCCCCGGTAGTGAAAAGTTGAGGGAATTACTATACTGGCATCTTGAAGAGCAGAGAAAGAGAAGAGCTATTGAAGCATGCAGTGAAACTAAAGCTAAGATGGATGAACTTGAAAATGAATTGTCAACTATAGTGGGATTGAATGATCTCAAAATACAATTACGAAAGTGGGCAAAAGGAATGCTTTTGGATGAGAGGCGTAGGGCCCTTGGTCTGAAAGTTGGCACCCGAAGGCCCCCTCATATGGCCTTCCTAGGTAACCCTGGAACAGGTAACTGGTTTCCTTTTTTTTTTTTTTAAAGAAAATATGGATCATTTTCCATTGTCATTATGCATTTTTACTACCTGATTTCTAGAACCTGAAACCTAGATAATAAATCTGAGCTGTTACATTATGGTGGGAGTTGAAAAGGCTTAAATTTTCAGTATTTCTCTTGGAAAATGTGAATAACTCAAAAATAGTGAAAAAAAAGAATAATGATAGTATAAATTTTCATGTCATATTACTTTTATCTTGATTGGTTAGTTAGAAAACTGACATTACCATTACTGAATCCAACAGGTAAGACCATGATAGCCCGCATTCTTGGAAGATTACTTCATATGGTGGGAATTCTTCCTACTGACAGGGTAACAGAAGTACAGCGGACGGATTTAGTAGGGGAATTTGTAGGTCATACTGGACCAAAGACTAGGAAAAAGGTACAGCATTCTGCCTTCCTTAAATTAGTTGTTTATTTCTCTAGGGATTGACTGGACTTGATCGTGAGATTCTTATTTGCTGCACTGCACAGATAAAGGACGCAGAGGGAGGAATTCTGTTTGTAGATGAGGCTTACCGCCTGATACCCATGCAGAAGGCAGATGATAAGGACTATGGGTTGGAAGCATTGGAAGAGATCATGTCTGTCATGGACAGTGGAAAGATAGTGGTCATATTTGCTGGGTATAGTGAACCAATGAAACGTGTAATTGCTTCAAATGAAGGTTTCTGCAGACGTGTAACCAAGTTTTTCCATTTTAATGACTTCAATTCTGATGAATTAGCCACGATTCTTCATATTAAGATGAATAATCAAACAGAGGAGAGCTTATTGTATGGTTTTAAGCTGCACTCTTCCTGCAATGTAGAAGCCGTTTCAGGATTGATACAGAGAGAAACAACAGAAAAGCAGCGTAGGGAGATGAATGGAGGTTTAGTAGATCCAATGCTTGTAAATGCCCGAGAGAACTTGGACCTCAGGCTTAACTTTGACTGCATTGACACTGAAGAGCTACGTACAATTACCTTGGTGGATTTAGAAGCAGGAATCCGGCTTTTGACACAATGAAACGGATTTCAGCATAAGTTAAAGCCTTCAAGGGAAATGTTAATTCTTTTGGCAGCCCGGTAGAGATTCATTCATATTGAACAGAAGGAATTCTTTCTACAGGTCTCTCTTCACATGTGATCACAAGGATCACATGGTCTTTACTGCTGGAGACTCAGAAGCTGAGATGCTGTGGGGTTTGATAATATGCAGGCCTATTTTCCTTTTCTTTTTTTTTTTTAGTCATGTTATTGATTATTTCATAACCCCTAGATTTTTCTGTCTTTTTTGGTCAATTAAATTCATTTTTTTTACTGTATGCTTATTTAGCAACAATAAAAGGCGTTTTATGGGGAAGTAGGCATTTCGAACTTGTACTTTGGAACTGAATGATCAGATCTATGGGGCCATTAGATTTAAGATATAACGTGAATATTATGGTTTAGGTCACTACTTAGTTTCTCATTGTAAGCTTTACGTAGGCATTTCGAACTTGTACTTTGGAACTGAATGGTCATATCTATGGGGCCATTAGATTTAAGACATAACGTGAATATTATGGTTTAGGTCACTACTTAGTTTCTCATTGTACGGTTTACGTAAATGGGTGTGAATTCTTTCACGCCGTAGCTAACTGTAGAGTGTACTTAGGTGCACTTGGGGATAGTTTGCTTTCCCTTATTCGTCCTCATGCGGAAATTTTCAATTGAATTGTTTCAAACTTCTTTATCCTTTAGGCTCAAACAATTTTGACTTCGTTATGTTATTCTTATGGTTAGGTGGTTAGGTAGATCTTATGCCTTTTTCCCTTTAATCATCTTCTTTGAAGAAAGGACAAAAATTTCGCAATTGCGATAAAAGAAAAAATAAACTAAAATAAACTAAAATTTAAAACAATATTTTGTTAAAATTTGATTAGTGTGAGTAATTTGTGGGATGTATTATACTCTATCCACTACATTTTGTCTGATTATAAACGCTTATGAATTAGCAACACGTACTTTTTACTACATATATATGGTTCATAAAATAATTTGGTAGGTTTATATAAAAAAAACAAAAAAGAAAAGAAGAAAAAAAGGGATTTCTTTGACGTTCTTTTGTTTTGTTTGAAATTAATATCTCCATCATAATCATTGTATTAGATTGAAGGGGTAAGTATCACTTTTATACCTTGTATTTCACTTTTATATTTTGTATTTTGATACTTTGTTTAATTTATATTTTGTGTTTTGACTATTAATCAATATTGACCCTTAGATTTAAAATATGTTATAAATTTATACCTTGACACAGTTAATTTACTAAGATTATTTAATAAATTTTTTCTCGGATCAGTTTTTATATATTTTATTTTTAATTTTTGAAATGACATCTTGATAAATTAACTGTTTTAAATTTATGTCAAGGTATAAATTTATAACGGATTTCAAATCTAATAATCAATGTTGATAATAACCAAAACACAAAGTATAATTTGAACAAAGTGCGAAAATATAAGGTATAAAAATGATAATATCCTTAGACCATCTTTCTGTTTTGTCCAATAATGAAAAGTCATCGACATTTCCATATCCAACTTTGCGTGCAAGCCATTATATAGTATATTGTTTTCACAAGACATGAAAAAATAAACAAATAAATAAAATAACAATAATAAAAAATGTCCATAGAAAAATAAAAAGAAATTGACGCCAAAGAATAATTTTAATAAAAAAATATTGAAATGAGAAGCGGGTAGTGAAGGGATAACCGAAAAAACTAGAAGCAAGCAAAAGGGTCTGGTCTTCAATTTTTGGTTGGAGAAAAAGGCCTTTATGTTCTAATTCTATCCGAAGGAGAGGAGCAATTGCAGCAGAATGGTCTCTGGTTCACTTTCACTATCACTACTCTATTCCACATCTTCCTTTCCTTCCACCTCCAACACTTTCTCCGATTCATCATCTTCATCATCATCTTCTTCTTCTTCTTCTTCGATACCCATTAGAAATAAGCCCTTGTACTCTTCTTCCCGAACCCTAAGATGTTCCAGGCTTCCCAGATTGGCTCTGCCTCCATTGAAGGCTCTTGCTTCCTCTTCTGCTCCACCGCTTGAGGATGACTCCACCGAGCAGTTTTTGCAGAACAATTCCATTGCCGACTTTATGAGATTCAAGCGCGGTGTTGATGGCGGGAATGGGGAGTTGCAGACTGCGGTTGTTAGCTACAAGAAGAAGTTTCCTTGGTCTATTCTACACCCTTTTCTTCGGGTATTATCTGCTTTTATTGGTTGTTCTTCAACTGGGTTTTTATTTTTATTGAATTTAGGTGATGGGTTTTTGTTTTTGGATGTTGTAGGTTGATTTGGTTTCGACAATTCACATCGCGGATAAAGAGTATGTCGACTTATCTATTGCGATTAAGTTGCTTTCTACTGTATCTTTGTTGTTCATAATTTAAATTTTGAAACAATTTTACAATATATAATAAATTGGGGTTTTGCTTTAGAATTTAAAACGAAGTATAAGAGCCTATATGGCTGTTTCTGTATAAGAAATTTGGGAGTAGATATTTATTGGTTTCAAATATGATATGCTATAGTAGTTTGAGAGAGAGTTTTTAAGGCCGACTTCTAGGTAAAGTTTTGTTTCAAGATTTGGTAGTGGCATACACAAGAAAAGTATCACGCTGGATCGTGGATATCAGAATGCTAACGTTTGATTTTTGACTAACGTATGAAAGGTTTGAGAGTGTGCAAGAAATTTAAGCTAATAGGGTCGGGAACATTTGATGACGATTGTGGAAGCTTATCTTTTAGGAAATGAATTGCGGTGTCTTTCCAGCTCTCTCTAGGATTTGTCTTTGGTGATGAGTCATGACAATAAAATAACTTGATGTTTCTTTAATAGCCTAGTTTGACCAAAATTGATTGTCCATATGGTAGGAATTTGAATGATTTCAAATACTATGTCAGGTACTTTACGACCCTTCAAGAGGAACTTGAGTCCTATGATTGTGTCCTTTATGAGATGGTTGCCAGCAGGGAGAGTTTAGAGAATAGAAGAAATTCTGCTGCAACAAAGAAGTTGAAAGCTTCACGCTCACGAGGGTTTAACATTCTAGGATGCATTCAGCGACAGATGGCTCGAGTTCTTATGCTCGATTTCCAACTAGACTGTTTAGATTACCAGGCTGAAAATTGGTACCATGCTGATCTTGACTTTGAAACCTTCAAGTTACTTCAGGTCAGATTCTCTCTGTTCTAACTCTTTTGGAGCATTAATATTCTTTGTATAAACAGTGTCGGATGTTTTGAATATAGGGATTTACTGCTCTTTTAATCAATTGGTATGACAATAGATGAACTAAGCAATGTATACAGCCTTTCCCCCTTTTTTTTGGTTAGAGTTTTGTTGCATTACTTTCATGAGTTCTATGAACAGGATTACTGTTCTTATACTCACTGCAGAAATGGTTCCACCATCCTTTGCTTTTACTATTGTATTTCTTACAACATCTTTGGATGATGGTTTATCCCCTTCCAAGTGAAGGGTTCTAAACATTCTTGTGCAATTTGATTAACTTCTAGAATTACATCTCTTTCAAAGCTCTATCTGATGCCATTCTATCATATCCTTAAGTTGGAGAAAGGTGAAAGCTTTTTCACTTTCGCAAGAGATATGACTCTTAGATCCACAAAAGCTATGATTCAACCTGCTTCAATTCGAGAAGACCTTGGTCCATGGAGATCAAAGCTTCTATGGGCCTCAAGGGTGCTTCCAATGCCACTAGTTGGCCTACTCATTATTGGGGGTGTCTGTGCGGACGTTGGCAGTCAGTCATCAGAGTTTCCGGAGCTTGAGGCCTTGTCTAGGCTAGATTTTGGTGCTGCAATGAAAGTATTCCTAGCAAAAAGACTAACGTCTGAGTGAGTAACTATGAAGTTCTCTTTTTCCTCTGCAAGCTTAATCATTTTTAACGTTTTTCTTTTTAGTGTGCTAGAGGTAGAGATCAATTTCATCTTAAATTGATATTTTGCTGCTGAGATTGGCATTGCAAACCTGGTCATACTTACCACTTTTGATTATGTTAAAACATAAACTGAGTTCATCTATATGAAAGCCTCAAGTGGATATGAGATAATATCAATCTCCAAAGCCTAAAATTAGTATGGCTGGAAAAGAAATAATGGGAGTTAACCTGTGGCTTTACTTTCTGAATATTCCCGAGAGCTGATGTAGGGTATTATCTGTTAAAGGTTCACACAGGTGACTGCTGATGTAGAAGAGGGATCAGTCATAATTGGTGAGAGAAATAGAGCTGCAATTGAGGCACTTAGAAGATCACTTGATGAAGGCCACAACAGGATTGCGATACTCTATGGGGGTGGCCACATGCCGGACTTGGGACGGCGGCTTAGAGAGGAGTTTGACCTTGTTCCTTCTCGTGTGCGGTGGGTCACCGCTTGGTCGATAAGGAACAAGGACTTAAAGAGCAGTTCCCTTCCATTTCTGAAGACATTGGCTGAAGTTTCAGGTTGGCCATTGAACCGCTACCAGACTTTGGCATTGCTTATATTCTCCTCAGTCCTAGCATTGGATCTCTGGTTCTGGGAGATCTTTTTTGGAACTGCGGTTAACTGGGTCTCCCAATTTGCTTCGGATTTTTCCCATTATGTTGATAATGCACAGATCTTAGGATAGTTCCTTGTTGCTATAAAATTCTTATTTTAATTTAGTATTAAGCAATCTGTATATACATTTGTAAATACATTAAACATCTCCATTATGATTAGTTTTAAATATTTGGTCTAACGAAACTTGTTCTGATTTCTTTTGATAATATTTTTCTTTTAAATATGAAATTTAGGAACGTGAAAGAGATAAGAAGAGTTTCTTATCTTGATACTTGTATTTTTTCCCCCCTAAGTCGACGTGTTTCGGGCCATTATGAATGACTTCCTTTTTTAATGTCACTGTTGGTAGTATAGAATATAGATGCTTCATGGGGTGTCAAACATTCTGGTGGAATGACATTTTTTTTTATCTGTGATTTTAGATTTGCTAGGAACGGGTATGATAATGAATTGATTAACAACTGCTGCATCCAATCAAGTCAAACTTGCTAGGAATGACAAGGACAAATTGTATTCCCCCCTCCCGAATTATGGGTCAGTTTGCTAGAGCTGTAGATTTTCAGGAAAACACTTTTAGTTGTGCTGAAAGAAAAATCTGCTGTAGAGTAAAGTAGCTGAGTGTTTGGTAAAGTGCTGTGACTTGAAAAAGCTGTAAGTGTTTGGTAAACTGTATGGTTGAATTGCTGTGTAAATATAAAATGATCAAAATAAATATCATTATATAATTATGCATATTTATGGAAAGAGCTTATTAATATTTTTTATAATTACGCATATTTTGTACATATTAAATATATTAATATTTTTTTTTAAAAAAAGATATGAAAATAAACTCAATTAAATTTATTTTATTTTATTTTATTTTACTTTATTTTCATCTGAATTTAAAATTTCAATAAAGAATCAATTTGGCTACTTCAAAATAACTAATATGAAGAGTATTTTAGTCAATTATGATTTAAATATATTAATATTTTTTTAAAAAAATTGATGGCATTTTTGCTTTTAAGTGAGGGTATTTAAGCCATTATGATTTGTTCATTAAAAGATAGTGCAGATTCCCGCATATTCCAAAAGGCAGCTTTGGCTTTTAGTTGTAATTTTGTCAAAAATTATTGAATAATATGATTTTTAAGTTTTTATCAAACACCTTTTAACCTATAAATTATTCAAAAAATACTTTTAACTTATTAAAAAGCTAAACTAAACCGGGCTTATGAGCATTCTAGACTTTTGCCCTCTAAACTTTTTTCTATTGCATTTCCCCTCTTTATTATTCATTTTGTATGAAATTGGTCCTTCCGTCAAGTTCCGTGTATAACTTGACGCCATTACTGACGTGGTAGGTTTTTTTTTGTTTTTTTGTTTTTTTTTTTCTAATTCTTTCAATTTACTATTATGTTCAATTTTTAAATTAAATTAATGTTTCATCTTTCTTCCCTATCTCTTCCTCTTTCACACTTAACACTCTCTGCATCTCCTTTTTCATCTTCTCAGTTCCATCGCCACTCACCATTTCAAGCAGATATTAGGGTAATCAGAATCAGACAATGAAATTTAAGGGGGGGAAAGGAAAAACTAAACTAACTTAAACCTTTTGGTATATCTATAATCAGAACTAACTTTTGTGCCTTGATGGTAAGGTGCTAGCCATAAGGTGACGTAGATCCAATTGGGAATCCATTCTCGTCAATGAAAATATTCCGTAGTTTCATTAAAATTTGAACTAAAAAATTTTCTCCTTTTTTTTTTCCCCTAATTTGAACTTCTATACCTGCGTCCTTAAATCAAGTATACATATACAAATATTATGATCTATTGATTTTATAATTATTTGTTTTGTTTGATCTTGATTCTAGGCTTTTTATACCATTTCCCTTAACATGCTGTCTCCAGATCCTTGAGCAAGCTTCAACTTTTTTATTTTTAAAATTTTTGAAGGATGAATAAAAGCTTTTATATTGGTAAGGGAGCTGCTAGCTTCATAATAGTCAAAAACCCAATAATTTATCAAGTAGTAATGAGTTGTATCATGTACAAACTCTATGAGTTATTAAGCGATTACCAAGGAATTTAACTATGGCTTCCGTTTTTCCCAATTCATGCTTGAATTGATATTGTCAACAATCATGAGTAGAATTATGTAATCAGGTATATTGAAATCAAATTACAAGATAAGATATCTTTATTAAGTTTTATCCTTTTATTACTAAATTAGATCTCTTTGATTTAGTCGATTTCTGATCTGCAACTTGCAGAAATCCCTATTCATCTTCTATTCCCAAATCATTAAGTGACAAAGAAAAAAGACAGAGAAAAAAAAATGTGGAAAAAAAAAAAGAATTGATAGAGGGTATTTACTGCAATACACAAGAAGGAAAAAAGACTATGGAAAAAGGAAAAAGAATAATGGTTGGAATGAATAAGACTGCTCCACCATTAACCATAGATCTGAGGGTTAAGCGTGAAAGGAGAGGAGTTGAGGAAAGAGAGAGCAAAAATAATTTAAGTTTCTTTTTTCAGTTTAATATAATTTTTTTAAAAAAAAATAAATTAATAGCTAAAAAAGTTAGAAAAAGTCCGCCAAATCAGCAATTCTGTTAAGTTATATACTGTTAACTTATATACGAAACTTATGTATAACTTGACAGAAAGATTAATTTACATTTAAAATGCAGGATAAGGATGTGATTAGATTTGATTAAATTAATATGGTGTATATATATGAGAGAGATTGGATTAGATTAAAATAATCCACTCTAAGAGATAATCTTATCTTCTTGAGAATCTGGGATTGGAAGGAATTATGAATTTAATAAAAAATAATAGAATGTTTTTGAAATAGTAATAAATGGTACTTTCAAAATTAACTTGGTAAAACTAAAAATGGTATTTTTCAAAATATTTTTGTATAAGTGGTATTGTTGCAAATAATTTAAAAAAATATCATTCTCCAAAAATAAGTTTTAAAAGTGGTAATTTTCAAAATATTTTTTTAAAAGTTGTATTTTTCAAAATATTTTTTAAAACGTGATATTTTTGGAAATAAGTTTTTAAAAGTGATATTTTTACAAAATTTGATTTCTAAAAATGGTACATTTCTAAATTAATTTTTAAAAGTGATATTTTTCTAAATAATCAAACCTCAAAATTCGTTATTTACTTAAAACTATGAAACACACCTATCCTAACTAAAAGTAGCATACCAAACATAGGACAGGATTGGACTATAATTCCATCTTATCCTATCCTATTTAATCCAATCCAATTTTTTAAAATAGTCCAATCCTATCCTATCCTATCCTCCATACCAAACGAAGCCCAAATGAATAATACAGAAATGAATAATATAGGGGACAAATGCAACAAAAAAGTTTGGGGGGTCAAAAGTTTGCAATGCTCATAATTCCGGGGGAGGGGAGGATTACAATTTGTCCGAACGACAATGCCAAAATTGGAATGTGTATATCTAGCATACAAAAATGATATTTAACACCACAACACACGAACAATGCTGAGTGGGACCCCTTCTATATTTCATTATTGTGAGGTTTACTCTCAAGTCTCAAGTATATTCAATCCATTAATTAGGCTGGACACAACTACAAAAATAATTGAGAATCTGGGAAAATCTAGTAGATAATGTGGTGGATGACCACTTTTTTAATTTATTTTCTAATTTTTAAATCTTATAGCTAAATGTTCATGTCATTTAGGGTGTCTCTATTGCCACTCTTTTGTCTACTCTATCCACACCCTTTCTAAAACTACCCCCTCATCCAAATTTGAAACTTAATTATTGCTAATAATACCTCTAATCTTTCCTATATCACTCGTCAATTTAATTTTTTTTTATTTTTTTCTTATCCACCCCCCCCCCCCCCATTATTTCCACCCTCTCTTATCTTCATCTTCTAGCCATATGCGCTCTCTTTTTTTTTTTTCTTCTTTCATGCTTCTCACCTTTTTTAATCCAAGAAACACTGATCTAAGAATTCTTCTTATTCCTTTCATTTTCCTATCCAAAAATATATTTTCCATGTGCATCTTTCCAATCCTCCATTTATAATATATATTTTCTAGTTCGATGAAGTTGCATCTTATGGAATGCAAAGCTTATGTTTTATATTTTCTTTTTTTTTTTTCGGTACACAAGAGTTTCATCAAACTAAAACTTAAGATTGGAAAAAAAAACCTTAAAATTAGAGAGCAGCTAAAATTTATCAATTGAATCAAAAGTCCAAATATATAAGTAAAGAGGAAAATAACTATAATTCGAAATGAACATAATTATTTCTAGAAAAGAAGCGAAAAAGCAAAAGAGAACAACATTATTGAATAAAACCTCTACGAGATGAACTATGGAATATTTAATTCGAAAAAAAAGGAAGAGACAAATATATATATTTTTTTATTTGTTGAATTTTTGTTTAATATTTTGTTTGTTTCTATTTTTGTTTTAATTAAATGTTTTCCCATGATCTTAATTTTTTTTAATTGAGGAACGCTTTTTTTTTTTTTAAAGGGTGTGTGAAACATTTTTCCTAAAAAAATGTATATACTTAAAAGTGATTTCATTAAGGGATTTTTTGGTAACAAAAAAATAAACAAAATTTAAGTGTGTGGAGAGTAGACAGAGGTATGGCAATGGACATGGCCTGTCATTTAAAGTTGTCTTTTTATTTTCCTTTTTGCCCTTCCTCTATCTGTAATGAGTTTTTTTTTTTTTCCCCTTTTTACTCTTTTATTTCAATCGTTTTCTCTCGTTCTCTCTCTCTCTCTCTCTCTCTTACTTAGTCGTTCTCTCTCTCTCATTCTCTCTTCGTCGCTCT
Source organism: Trema orientale (assembly GCA_002914845.1). Lineage (NCBI taxonomy): Eukaryota > Viridiplantae > Streptophyta > Magnoliopsida > Rosales > Cannabaceae > Trema > Trema orientale. The sequence goes on along the minus strand of JXTC01000493.1, from coordinate 67,875 downwards.
CTCTCTCTCTCTCTTTCTCTCTTATTTTGGACCAAATTTTTCATATTTTATGGTGTTTTGTGGTTCTTCTCCTAAAACTTTTTCATATTTTCCGACGTTTTGAGGTTCTTCTACGGTAGCATTTTTGGCGAATTCGTTCTTCATCTTTGGAGGTATGTATTGTGTTGTTGATATGAGTTTTGATTTTGATTTTGATTTGATTTTATTATATTGTATCTTATTTTGGGGCTTTTGATTTTTATTGCTAATTTGTTTTACAAGTACTGTTAATTTCTTGTATAATCTTATTTTTTATTATTAATTAATATTTATCTGTGTTATTCTATGTGTTTTTGAATTTTTTTCATAATTGTTACTGGTTCATCATTTTTTTTTTGTCGTAGTGTATACGTTTTTTGTGGTGGTATATGATATTACTATTTGTTACTTTTTGGTGCTAAAGATGTTCACTATTTCAGTTCAGTTCATGAATTCTTTGTCGTGGTTTATGTGATTTTTATGCTGGTATATAATGTTTATTTTATTTAATTTTTATTTATGAACATTTTATATATTTCTTATTTAGTTCATATATTTTTAGTTATAGTATATTTGATTTTTAAGGTTGTATATGGTATTTTTAGTTGTGTTATATAATTTTTGAATTATTTTTCATAATTGGTAATGGTTCATGAATTTTTTATAGTGGTACATACGTTTTTTTGCAGTGGTATATGCCATTATTATTTATTGGTTTTTGTTGCTGAACATGCTCACTATTTTAGTTCTGTTCATAAATTATTTATTACGGTATATGTGTTTTTTGCGCCAGTATATGATATTTCTGTTCTCTAGTTTTTGTTTACGAACATTTTAAATATTTTTTTTTTAGTTCATAAATTTTTGGACGTGATATATAGGATTTTTGAGGTGGGTATATAGTATTAGTGTCTTGTAGTTCTTGCATGTTTGTTATTTGTTATTTGGTTCATATATTTATAGCTGTAGTATATATATGTGATTTTTATGATAATATATTTTTGGTCGTAGTATAATATTGTTGAACATATTTAGTGCTCTGTGTTTGGTTTCTATACTTTTGTTGTAGCTCATATGCTTATGAACCGTATATGCATAATAATGTACATACTTTATTTTTTTTGGAATAATGTCTGGATGACCACTTTTTATTGTGGCATGTGCTTAATACCTTATCTTTAGATTTATGTACCTGATTCACTTTTTTATAGTATGGTTTTTCATCCAGTTGGAAGTCAAACTGACTGGGATTGTTTATCGAGAGCAAGTTGTTCTCTCACATATTATTGAGAAAGCTAATATTGGCAGACCGAAAAAGAAGCAAATCCTCTTTGCTGATGAGTTTCAGAAGAAATAAGTGTAGTATGGTCAATGCAAACAATACAACCACAATTGAAAAACTTGCAAGAATTCGATCATGTAGAATTTCAAAAGCTTTTTAAAGAAGATGAAAACTCATAACTGATCATTAGGTTCTTGTTATTAGAGTTGTAGTGATTTTTTTTATTAAATAGTGTTTTATACTAATTCGTTATCATTATAGTTTCCGGTTTATTCTCATCTGTTTATTATTTTTTAAAGTTTCATTTGTTTTGATAAGTAGTATATCAGAATATATACGTATTATGTAATATATATTAAGAAGTATACAATCAAGAATTGTTCAAACAGAATGGCACATGTGTTTATGTACCTTGTTTACAGATTCATGTACTTAGTTTATTTTTTCATGTACACATAATATGTGAACCAAACATGTAAGTTTATAAACTACTCCAATGGCTTTATGAACTTGATATGTGCATAAGTTTGTGAATATATCAATTGAACACATAATCTATGAACTACACACTTAAGTTTATGAACCACTCAAATATAGTTATAAATTATAGACATATCCCTTCATTCTTGCACATTAACTCATATGTTATTTATCAGTATAGCAAGAAGAAGAACAAGAAAAAAAAAGATTTTGAGGTGTAATAATATTTCAAAAGTATACTTAAAATATAATGAATTCAATGATATTTTCATAAAGACATAATATTTCAATATTCATGAACCAATGATAAAATATTTATCATCTTCACAATTAAATATATTAAAAATAATCATCTTTGTCAAATGAACAAACTTCATTCAATTCTAATTTCCCTCAATCTAATTACACTAAACAAAACCATATCTTCATCATCAATTTCACTTTTCTATTTCCTTATTGCATTCGTAGCCATTTCTCATCTTCTCTTTAGTCCAGTGATGAAATTTTACAACCATCTTTTATCGCTAGAATGCTATTTTATCTTACATTACTTCTTCTAAGCTCGCATCAATTCTCAATGCCTCTATCTCTTGGATGATGAACATTCCACAATCAACTTTGTTTTTATGAAAGAAACTACTAGATTTTACAAGTCATATACCAGGTATAAAAGTACATATATCATATCATTTTCAAATTAGTATAAACAATATATATTATGAGTGTTGATCAGTCTTCAGAGTATAATTTGTGAAAGCACATGCAAATATTGAATTAAATTTGTCAATAAAAAAAAAGTATGCACTTGTATATACAGTTTAAAAACAAAAGTATGAACCATTGAGGAAAAAATATGAACCAACAAGTAAAAAGTATTAACCAACAAGTAAGAAAATATGAACTAGTTAAACTCATATACCAGAAAGTAAAACCTTTTGAATTATGAACTACACATATAAAATTATGAACCACACATAAACTTATGAACCACCTATATAAACTTATGAATCATAATTTTAAACTTATGAACAATGCATATAAACTTATGAACCATAAAGTTATAGGAGAACCAACAGAATTTAGTTATAAATCAGGAGAGTTTAACTATGAACTAACATAATTTAACTATGTACTAGTACATTTTAACTATGAATTAAAATATTAATAGTATCTCTTCATGCTTAAGTTATGAAACATAGTTATAAATTCATGAATCACACATATAAATTTAAGAATCAACAGAGTTTATCTATGAACTAAAAGAATATAGTAGTACAATTTAACTATGAACCAGTATAATTTAATATTGAACCAACATAATTTAACTAATAAACTTAAATTGAAAACTAATTTAACTAATATATGAACCAAGTAACAAAATACTTGACATGTTCATCAAGATTAACCAGAGAAAAAAAAAATATACCATAACAAAAATCATATAATAAGAAAGACATGAACCAAACACAAAATACTAACCATGTACTTAACAACACTAAACCAGAGAAAAAAATATCATATACCATCACAAAAATCATATACACTGCAACCAGAAATATATGAACAAAACAATAAAATATTGAACATACAATAACCACAAAACATGAATACAATATATCATCACAGAAATTATATATACCACAAGCCTAAATATATGAACCGAACAAGAAAATACTGAACATATTTATCAATAATACGCACAGAACATGAAAATTATGTACCGCTATAAAAATTATATATACCACGACTAAAAATATATGAACTAAATAGAAAATATTTTTCAATTACGAAAAATAACTCAGAAAAATATATAAATATACAAATAACCTTATACAAAATATTTATCATAATAGCAACACAAATTAGCAATAAAAATCAAAATCCCTAATTCAATCAAGAAACTAACCTAGAAAAATTGAAAGAAAATCGTACCTCAATCAATATATTTCTCAACGCTGGATGAGAAGCCACAGCTGGAAAAGAAGAACCAAATCCAGAAACAAGAACCTTGGAACCAGAAACAAGAACCTTGGAACCAGAAAAAAGAATATGCGAAAGATAATATATATATATATATGTATGTATATATAGGGGGAGAGAAAGGGGATAAGAGAGAGCGTAGACAGAGAGAGAGAGCGAGGACTAGAGAGAGCCTAGAGAGAGAAGAAGAGAGAGCTTAGAGAGAGAGAGAGAGAGAGAGAGAGAGAGAAAGAAAGGAGAATACAAAGTGTAAAAAAAAAAGGATTCAGCCAAAAATAAAATCAATTTAATAAAAAAGAGCAAACATGGAAATAGAAATGAAAATTTAAATGAAATAGACATTTATCTATAACTATTAAAGCATGGACATATACTAAGTTTTGGACTTAAAAATGTCTATATGCCTACATAGCCCAAAATCTAGAGCTTTAAATATGGTTGAATATAGGTACCATCTCTCTTAGGCCATCTCCAACCCAACGGCGTAATGCTGTTTCTGCCAAAAATAGAGTACTCATTCATCTCCAACCCAGCTGCATTTCTTGCGACAAAATACTGGGAAGCTACAGTGCCACTGTAGATGTGCGCCATTTTGCTTCTTTTTGTTTCTTTTTTGTTGAACTTCCAAAAATACCCTCCTTTTAAATGTTTAATTCCACATATATCTTTGGGCAAAGTTGCTATATTTAAAATGTGTTAATTATTGTAAATGATTTTATATTAATTATTTAAGTTAATTTAAATAAAAATTAATTAATTTAATAGTTTCAATTTGATTATAAAAAATGTTACATATTTATAAATAATTAAAACTATGTATATACGCTTAAAAATTAATAAAATAATCAAATCAAGGATAGAGAGGCTTCTATTGCACTAAGAAATGCATTAATTAATCATTTGTAGGAGTAATTTTTAGAAATTTCTTAAGTACAATCTGTTCATGTATAATAAATAAAACTATTAGTTCATAATTAAATGTAATTTATAATTTTGTAATTTATCTTATATTATTATTTATGTAATTTCATAAATAATTTAATTTCTTAATATGTCGTTAAATTAATATGATTTATATAAGTATATTAGTGAAGTAATTGTTTAAATAAAATATCTATAGAGAGTTAATGGTTAAAAAAGAAATTTAGGTCAAAGATTGAAAGAATATTATTTTTTATTGTAGAGAATATTCTTTTTGGGGGTAGAGAATATCATTTTTGGTGTAGTATTTAGAGTAATGGGTTGGAAATGGAACAAAATAATAAAGTAAAATTACTACATTTTAGAGTTTTGATTGCTGCAAAATAGAGTTCCTAGTTGGAGATGACCTTAGAGAGCATACTCCGAATCTTGTAGTTGAGGTCTTCCTCTTAGAATATAGCTTTTGATCTAGATGGTTATCTGAACCAAGCCATTTGTTTAATCTGTCACATGATTTATGTGCAATACTCTCTTGGGGAATTCTAACCTTGACTCTCTCTATGTTCCTGATTTATTAGTGTCTAGGGACTTCAAAATGCACTCCTTATATATCACCACTAAGTTTGTCTGAAAGTGATTTTTGGTCCAAAATTATTTACTTGGAACATTATAGTGGAAGTAAAGACATGATTTAATTACGTCTAAGAAGAAAATATTTTTCAACATCTTAAGTTTTTTGTCTAATCATTGTGCCTCATTTGATTCAATCATTTGAATGAGTGTATTTAAATAGAAATTGTGTAATGAGTTATAATTGGAATGAGAAATATTTGAAATGAAATAAAGTTGAATGAGTTGTAATTAGAATGAGAAATATTAGAATGGACCATTTAAAAACACCATCTAGACTCCAATCTCATTCTAAGAAACAAAAAACTTATTTCAATAGATGATGTGACTGATGGACCACAAACACTCATTCTAAAAGACCATTTGAATGGAAAAATTGGAATTATTGAAATAAACACCGATTCTAATAAATTTTCTATTTGAATGAAATGTGTGAAAGAGACGTGGTCTATGATTTATGTGTACTGTATGAGTTCCAACGTAAAATACTAAACTATCACATAGCAAAATATGATTGGACTTTTTGGATTGTCCTCTTTGGAAAAATAAATTAAATTAAATTAAAGTAATATTGTTTATTAAATATCCTAAATTTCGTTGGATGAGCTAAGGTAGGGACTGATTCTATGGTTGAGTGCGTGATTGATGACCCTTTATCACTTCATTATGATATTTATGCGATCTTTGAGTATGACTTTAATTAAAATTTAAAGTTTATTTAAAAAAATTAAAATTTAAAGTAGCACGTGGATTGTCTGTTTTATTTTTGTATATAAACAACTCTGTGGCACTGCCAAATAATTTAAACTGTCTCATTCTTCGTTTTTACTTAATATTTGAACGTTTCTTTGGTATAGCTCTGGCCAGGTTTAAACTTGCAAAATTTTTAACCTGTAAGCAATCTTCCATATTAGGAAATATTATTATTAAAGAATGAAAAACAAATTAGATGAAAAAAAAAATTGAGTAAGAAATAGACGTGTCCCATCTACATAGCTGACAATGTTATTTTTTTTCTTTTTTTAAAAAAAAAGGCGTAAATTTTCATTTCTGTCAATCACACTTGAGTAAACAAAGTGTTCAAGTTGCAAACTAAGTTTCGCCAAATATTTTAGTTGTTGCGTATTTACATAAATTTAGGTTGGAGGATGTAAGTGCCTCCAAAACTTTGATGAGTCATCAGATGTATGGAATAGGAGGACAGAGAGGCATAATACGTTGGCCAGCTCAGAACTTATCATTTTTTTTTTAAATTACCAATTGGTGAGAAATTATGATAAGAAGAAGATTTGCACTGACGTCATAATAAGCAATGGAAAAATAGTATCCCATAAGAGGATCTTGAGCTGTCCAAGCACAAAACATCAGTGGATAGATATCAATATAGGTCCAATATGAGACTTGCCACGGTTGTTATTTTATTGATAAGATCCCTATTTCTCTAGTCCTCACTTGGTGTGGGGAAGAGAATATTTTCTTCAAGAGTCGTGTTCACATTATGTTTTCCAGTCAACTCTCTCTCTCTTTTTTTTTCTTTTTTTGAAAGTGAAATTAGTTAATGATATATTTTTTCACATTGTATAAAAAGATAGTCAGTCAGTATAATTTTAATCGCTCATGAAAATTATTTTGCAAATAAAATTTTTAGAATGACTTTTATTTCTCTTAAAGTGATTTTGCAATATATATATATATTTATTTTAATATTTTGAAAGCTAATGTCTGGTAATGGTCGAAGTGAGAGGTATCAAGTAAAGTGCTTGTGGAGATAATTCTTATTCTCTATAAAAGTGGAGAATATGCTTATGTTTGTAACTTTAAATATTCAGTGATTCAATAAAGATCCATCAAAAGGTCAGCTGGTAAAGGTTGATTTTGAAAAAAGAAGTATCCAATTTTAATTTGAAATCTGTTTATGTCCAGAGTCAGAGATAAGGAAAAATTAAAAACTAAAGTATCTTTGACATCGAAATTAAAGACTCAAAATCAAGATCACATACTGCATAATCTGTGTATTTTTCTATTAATTATTATTATTATTTTTAACAAAAAAGCAATATTGACTAGTGAATTAGCCATGTGTAATGCAGATTCTTGTGAAATGTGAATTGAATTACAATAGATCGGTAAGCAATCATTCTGCTCCAGATTCTGCCGAGGACACAGAGACATACTAGGTTGATTGCTAGTTTATATCAGCTAGAGCTGCCTGTATAATTGTATCTGGTGGTCCACTTATGATAGTGTTCATTCCCTTTCATTACTGTCACCTATTGACCACTATGAAGAGGCGTGTGTTGGCAGCATGCGCTTCTCACCACCTTTGGAGAAAAGTAAAAATAGACCAAAGAAACACTTACTAGATTATTCTACTTCTCTTTTGGAGAGATATATATCTCTATCGTAAAATTCTTATTATTCCTGACTTTTATTAATACTCATTAAGCTTTAATTTTTACTCTTATATAAGGAAACATGTACAACGTTCTCAACAAATTGGTCACATTCTTAACAACTAGGTCACCGTAGTCATCTATAATCGGCCTTTTGCACTAGAAAATAGGTTCAAATAACCATTACCCTTACGAGAAAAAAAACAATAGATTGAAAATTTAAAATGGGAATCCTCTAAAATTATTTGGTTAACAAAATCAACCAAATAATCTTTAGAGGATTCCCACTTAACAAAATTTTCTCTCATTTAGGAAGAATGAGGTTATAAGTTCGAGCCCCTACATCATCTTTGAGAATGAAGGTAGCTCTGGAAAATGACCTACCATCGGAATCTCATCTGCCCTCTTTTATTATAAAAAAAAATTTTGGTTAACAAAATCAGAAGAGATAAAGAAATTTACTTCAATGCTAAAATTGCCCCAGTCAAACTAGGAAAAACTAAAGCAAAGACGGACAATATACAATAAAGAAAGATAATAATGAGCAGCATCATATATTTGTCGACTTCAGTCAATATTATATTAGTGTATATAATACACATATATTATATACAATATACATGGATAGACATCACCACTTTGGGGGGCGTGTTCCATAGTGTTCTTGGCACACGCCAAATACTTTTGGCAGCATTGTCTTTCCCACAACCGATTATGTCTCGCACTTCTTCTCAACATCCAAACAAGGACCATCCCTATCACCCTCTTCCTGCTCCTGATTCAGAACCCCTTTTATCACCATCATCTGAAAAAGTAGTTCACCTGAAAGAAGATGATAGAACAAGACCAGGAACCACACCTAGCTTGGAAGACATTGAAGTTGAATCCCAAGAGCACAAACACAACATATCAGAGGGGTCACCACCATCGTCTTCTTCGTCATCTTCTTCTCACGGAAGAAGTGCACGAATCAACGGATACGCTCTTGCTGGTGCCATTTTGGCCTCTACCAACTCTGTTCTCCTAGGCTATGGTGAGTTCTCTCAATCTCCAAGTTCCAATCAAACCATATCAAAAACTTAAGTTTTCCCACCTCCCAAACAAAACCCAGATAACAATCCCTCCCCCCACCAAACAAAAAAAAAAAAAAAAAGGTTCAAATATTTGAACTTACCTGTGTTTATGCAGATATTGGGGTAATGAGTGGAGCAGTGCTCTTCATCAAAGAAGACCTGAGAATCACATCAACCCAAGTTGAGATCTTAGTCGGTTCCCTTAATGTGTGCTCCTTAATCGGGTCTCTAGCCTCGGGCAAGACCTCCGATTCGATCGGCAGACGCTACACCATAATCCTCGCCGCCGCCACATTCCTGATCGGCGCCGTGCTAATGGGTCTGGCCCCGTCATTCCCGTTCCTCCTCGCCGGCCGATTAATCGCCGGCATCGGCGTCGGCTACTCCCTGATGATCGCCCCAGTCTACGTCGCCGAGCTCTCCCCGACCCTGACCCGCGGGTTCCTCACCTCGCTCCCGGAGGTCTTCATCAACGTCGGAATCCTACTCGGCTACATCTCCAACTACGCCCTCTCGGGCCTCCCCGAAACCCTGAACTGGCGGCTCATGCTGGGGCTGGCGGCGATTCCCGCGGTGGCCGTCGCGATCGGGGTCTCGGCGATGCCGGAATCGCCACGGTGGCTGGTGATGAGGGGCCGGAGAGAAGAGGCGAAGCGGGTCCTGGTCCGAACATCGGAGTCGAAGGAGGAAGCCGAGCTCAGATTGGCCGAGATCGTCAAAGCGGCGTCGTTTCACCACGCTTCTTCTTCTCCTTCGAGTAGTAGTAGTAGTAGTGAATGGTACGGACAAGGGGTCTGGTTTGAATTGATATTCAGGCCCTCGAGGCCGATTCGGCGGATCCTGATCGCCGCCATTGGAGTCAATTTCTTCATGCAAGCCTCTGGAAACGACGCCGTTGTGTACTACAGTCCCGAGGTCTTCAGGGACGCCGGGATTGAGAACAGGAAGCAGCAGGTGGGAGTGACCGTCATAATGGGCCTTGCCAAGACCTCTTTCGTTTTGATTTCGGCCCTTTACTTGGACAGGTTCGGAAGGCGGCCCCTCTTGTTGTTGGGCTCAGTTGGTATGGCCTTATCTCTGGCTGGGCTGGGCCTAGGCTCTAAGTATCTCGAGTATTCGAATGGGAAGCCCGTTTGGGCTATAGTGCTGTGCGTGGTGGCGGTTTGTTCAGCGGTGTCGTTCTTCTCTATTGGGCTTGGGCCCATAACGTGGGTCTACTCGTCGGAGATTTTCCCACTGAGGTTTCGGGCCCAAGGTTCGAGCTTGGCGATTTCGGTGAATAGGTTGGTTAGTGGGCTCGTGTCCATGACGTTTCTCAGCATTTCTAGGGAGATTACGTTTGGGGGCGTGTTCTTTGCATTGTCTGGTGTTATGGTGGTTGGTACCATTTTCTTTTACTTCTTCTTGCCTGAAACCAAAGGGAAGAGCTTAGAAGAGATTGAGGCTCTATTTGAGGATCAAGTAGAAAATGACAACTATAAGCTTCGTCCTTCTTAGTTCAAAATCTTGTGTTAGGATAATATGATTTTTCTATGCTGCCTTTCAAGTGAGATTGATGGGCGATTTTCTTATATAGGTGTGGCCTCATTTGAAAAAGAAAAACAAAAGGAAAAAAACCATTCTTTAGAACATAAAGGGGCATTGGAAAAATGCCCGGAGTCACACAGTAAGTTTTTATATATATAATAATAGAAATATGATTGTATCATGATTCATTAATTTCAGTGTATTATTCTTTTTAGTGAGGGGAAAAGACCGGTTATTGATATTTATACAAAGGAATATTTGATTGAAGAAATTGAAACACTAGCTTTTGAATTTGTGAAGGGCCATTTTGTTAACACCATGTTCTTTAACACTTGCACAATGCCTCAGCCATTGCAGCATCAACTAAAAATTGAATGAGTTAAAACGGAATTTGCATATTTGTACATGATTTATATATCAATATTCTATATCTTGTCAAAAGAATGAGCTGGACTTTTTCTCCATTGGAAGAAAATGAGAAAACTAGAATATGGAGTTTCCTAATTGAAAGACATGGTGGACACATTTCTGTTGCCAAAGCCCCAAATGTATCTGAGACTTTCTTTTGAGGTTAATATAAAATCGGGCATTGGTTGTTTAATTAAAAACCATACTCGTAACCTTCAGGAAAAAAAAAAAATTCTGAAGTGTGACCATTTTTTAATTTTAATCATGTCATTTGGCTGTGCAAAATTATACCTGCAAATTTCAGAATTCTGCAAATTTGTATATTTGATGTATAAATTGAGTCATTTGTACTAATTGTTTTAAGTTTTTTTCAATAAATTTTTTGTGTTAGTAAAGCATAAATAAGATATCCTCAATTCAGATTCAATGTTTAACGAGAAATTTGTTGATCAATTTTATATGCAAAACGTACAGATTTACACAAATTTAAAATATGGAACTAAAAGAGATGGTTAAATTTATAAAAATGCTATACTTTAGGATTTTTTTTTGGCAGATAACTAAAAAAAAAAAGAAAAGAACAATTAAATATTAGAAAATTTGCAATAATGATGTTTTAAGTAGCTTGGATTCTCTCCCTATCCAGGAAAAAGAAATAAAATCTGCCGGAATAATTGTTCATAAATGAACCTTAAGTCAATTAATGCTTCACAAAAGGGCAAGTCTCTTGAGGTTTTAGATCACCTCAATGGTGTCCATTATCTATAATAAGTGTAATCTCATCAGCGCATTAAATACTCTGCACGAAAATGGTAACGTATACATGTTATCACCTTTTGGACCACTGCCAATTGGACAATGTGACATTCTTATCTCTGTAGTGTAAATAGCATTAACAAATATAACGTTCAGCAGGTCACAGTTCTCCACATAAAATTATATCAGAATCACATATAACGATATATGGATATAAGTATTTTTTTTTCCTATAGATTAATATCCCTAATTCATTGATAAAGATTTTTTTTAACTAAATAAAAAAGAAAAAAAAAAAAAGACTACTAGCTTGCTAGGTAACATGTATGAATAAAAGACAAAGTTTGGAAGAACCTGGCAGCTTAAACTAAAGGCGCAATATTTAAGTCTGTTGCGGAACGTGTTATTCGTTCCTTAATTGCGTTATGCCAACTCCAGTCTCACTATTTCATGCAAAATTTGGCTGTGATCTGCAACCATAGAATATACCCCTTGTTTACATCCCTAGCTCTCCACCTAACCCTATTTATTTCACTCTACCTTTCCCATGACCCAAAAAAAGATAAACATACTGAATCTTGAAATAGTTTTCAGTTTTTTCACATAGGAGAAGAAAATGGCCGAGTCCAGTACTACTACGACTACTACTGTATTCGAATCCCAATTAGATCAGAATTCGATGGAGGGTAATTACAGAAAAGCTGCTGAGATGAACAAGTATACTCTTCTCTGCGCTCTTTTGGCCTCCACAAACTCTATCCTGTTGGGTTATGGTCAGCTCGTATATATGCTATTTCTTTTCTTTTCTTTCTTTTGTTTTTCGGTTTAGATCCCATTTCTCCGATTATTCTATAGTTTTTATACTTACAAAATACGAGTACTAATTATGAATTATTTATATATGTTTAGATATAGGAGTGATGAGTGGGGCAGTGCTTTTCATCAAAGAGGATTTGAAAATCTCATCAACCCAAGTTGAAATCTTGGTAGGAACCTTAAATGTATTCTCTTTAATAGGATCACTTGCCTCTGGCAAGACCTCGGACTACATAGGCAGGCGTTACACTATAGTCTTGGCATCAGTAACATTTTTAATGGGTGCACTCCTCATGGGCCTAGCGCCCTCCTTCCCATTCCTACTCGCGGGCCGGGTCGTCGCTGGCGTAGGCGTCGGCTACGCCCTCATGATCGCTCCCGTCTACACCGCCGAGCTCTCTCCCGCCATGTCGCGGGGCCTCCTCACCTCCCTCCCCGAAGTGTTCATCACTTTTGGTATCTTACTAGGTTACGTACTCAATTATGCCTTGTCAAGCCTACCGGGACGCATTAATTGGAGACTAATGCTAGGGCTCGCGGCGGTGCCGGCCATCGGGATCGGTTTAGGGGTCTTGGTTATGCCCGAGTCCCCACGTTGGCTAGCCATGAAAGGCAAATTCAGTGATGCAAAGCAGGTCCTTAGTAAGACATCATCGACCGAAGCTGAAGCTGAGTTGAGGTATGAGGAAATTGTCAAGGCTGCTTCTTTGGGCTCGAGTCAGGCCCATGAAGGAGATAAAGGAGAAGGTTGGCATGGCCAAGGGGTTTGGAAGGAGCTTTTAGTAAGCCCACCAAGGCCCATGCGTCGGATGCTCGTGGCCGCAATTGGGATCAATTTTTTCATGCAGGCTTCTGGAAACGACGCCGTTATATATTACTGCCCTGAAGTGTTTAGGGCCGCCGGCATACACAAGAAAAAGCATCTTTTTGGTGTTAATGTGCTGATGGGCCTTGCCAAGACGTCCTTTGTGTTGTTCTCGGCCCTTTATTTGGATAAATTTGGAAGAAGGCCTCTTTTGTTGTTGGGCTCGGTAGGGATGGCCGTTTCGCTGGCAGGACTAGGCCTGGGCTCGAAGTTCTTGGAGGATTCCAACAACAGGCCTATTTGGGCCATTGTACTCTGCATCCTCGCCGTGTGCGCTGACGTTTCGTTCTTTTCAATTGGGCTCGGCCCGGTCACTTGGGTTTACTCATCGGAGATTTTTCCAATGAGGTTGCGGGCCCAAGGTTCGAGTCTGGCCATATCGGTGAACAGGTTGATAAGTGGGGTGGTGTCAATGACATTTTTGACAATTTCCAAGGAAATAACATTTGGGGGAATGTTTTTTGTGCTAGGGGGAATTATGGTGGTGGCTTCGGTGTTCTTTTACTTCTTTCTGCCCGAGACTAAAGGGAAGACCTTAGAAGAAATGGAGACTATTTTTGAAGATAAAAATAGTACAACTAACAGTATTAGGATAATGGAAATGGGGCAGATATAGTTCTTTTGTGTAATAGTAGTGTCTTAGGAAGCTCAAAAGTACAAATGTGATTTGAAATTGAAAAAATAAAAAGAAAGAATAGCTAGTATTAAAAATAGTGACAAGTTATCAACTAGGATGTGCTGAAACTGAAAGTCTAAGTTAGAATTACCAATTTTATGCGTTGGAGGAAATAAATTGGAAAAAGCCAAATATAAGTGGACTAGAATGACTTGAATGATTGTTTGAATTGAGCCATATTCTTTCATATAATTTTTATGTGTCAATTAGCATGCAGATCAAGCTTACAATATTGAGACGACAATAGACTTTTCCTTTCTTTGGTCAAACCATAAATAGCATTACAGGACAAGAAATATAAACAGATGTAGATATAGAAGACAAGCAAGCAAGGAAAACCACACACAGAACTACGTCTTTTCAGGCAGTCCCAAGACCTTACTCAACGTACAATACCCCATGGCAGGCTTTTGGTTGTGATAAGTTGATATATGTACTAAGCAGAACAGCTAAGTAGGGCCAATAAGGGTGAAACCAAATCAGCCAATTCAAAAAACATACATATATATAGGTAGATATATATGTTCCGGTAAAGTAATGTGCAGGGGTGGTACAGGTGGGGATCAGGGCAGAGGCCAGAGGAAGGGTAAGGGTGTAGGATTTCAACTTTCTGTTGTACCAAACATATATTGATATGTCTGGCATATTGGGGCCAAGCAATATATATATCATCACGGACAAAGTTTCTACAGTACACTTAAGTAATTAATAAGAGAACATTACTCTGTATATTTCTAATCAAACGAGTCTTAGTATAGTTGCTTTCAAGGATGAGGAATTTGCAGTGTGGTAAAATAGGATTAATTTTTTATTTTTTTAAAAAAAAAACCTGAATTATGGTCTTTTTGTAATTTTAACTATTTTTTTTAGCTTGTGCACAATTATGCACCCCATTTAATAACTTTGCAAATGTCTATATTCTGTTTACGAATTAGGTGATTTATCCTAATAGATTTTAAGTATTTGTCCGTAAAAATAAGAGTAGAAATAAGATATCCTTAATTCATATTTGGTAAGAAGAAATAAGATATCCTTAATTCATATTTGGTAAAGAACTTTATGGTCATTTTTGTATATCGAGGATAAATATTTGGGAATTATATTTGCACCCTTATATGGCATATATGCACCCCCTAATATTTGTAAAATGACTTAAACGGACAACTTAATAACCATCCAAATAAAAATTGACAAAGGCACCCTTCTTTTCTCTTTATTCTTCTGCCTTTCCCATTTCTTACTATAGTTTTTTTTTTAAACTCCATCTCCTTCATATATATATATGTTTCTCTGTTGCTGCTATGGCTAACAATTGTTGAAGAAAGTTTTCAAAAATAAGATCAAATTATAACAAACAATTAATTTAGAAAATGGGGAGAGTCGGAGAAAAGAAAACCTAAAAACATGTTCTATGTTTTAAAGAAAGATTCAAATTGAAAAAGATATTTTTTCTTTTCAGTTATTTATTGGAAATCTTGAAAATCATTACAAAGTAACTATGGCGGCAAATATAATAAATTTGTTTCAAAAAAAAAAAAAAAAACCTTTTGTTGATCACCATTTTAAATGCTTTTAATTTTCTCTTTCTGGATACATTCTTTTATGATTTCTTTTATCCTTTTTTCTTTGAATAAATGCATTCATATATTCCTTATTTTCTCGTTCTTTACCAAAACGAGAAGAACAAACTTATATACGAAGCCATGGTTTATTGAAAAAAAAAAGGAAGAAGAAAAGAAAAGAAAAGAAAGAGAAATATATAAATATATATATTTAAAATAAATTAGACCCAGTAGAGATATAGAAATGAGATAGGTCAAGTAAAAAAAAACATCTAAGATATAGGTATTAGAAGGATAAAAAGAGGAAAAGAGAATTATTAAAAGGGATGCTCTTATTGAAGAATTTATTAAAATGTCTTTTATAGTCTTTTTGTTAAAAATACCGGTGCATGTGGGTGTCAATATAGCTCTCCTAAACACTTACAGAGATTTTAAATATGAAAATACAATATTAATATTGCACAGATCAAAAGATAAAGTTAAAATTATAGATGACCTTAGTTCATGATATTATTTTACAATTAACTCAATAAAATATAATATATACGTATACAATATTGACAAATCAAAAGATAAAGTTAAAACTATAGATGACCTTAGTTCATGATATTATTTTGCAATTAACTCAATAAAATATAATATATATGTATGAATTGCTAATATACCTTTGCACCTTGGGTAAGATATTCATACAATTTCATTATGTGTATACAACTAGTAGGTCTTCTATGTCACTGAATAACTTTTTATTTTTTCTTTTTAAGAAAAATCATGAGTTAACTAAATTGTTTAGTTAATTAATTACAAATTACGGCACACGGCACCTAGTCGATGTTGCACATTTTTTAATGTCTATATAATGTCAAATTAAAATCTAAAAATCAAATATTATACAAATAGATTTGATGAAGTTTGATGAAAATTCAACAATATTCAGAAAAACACTATCTACAAATCTATAAAGTATTTTTTTAATCATACTCTAATGTACTGCATAATTCCTCATATTTATGATATATTGAAATAGTATGTATTAAAATATATGTCATGTTAATGTGTGTGAGTTTTGTGTGTCTTTAGCATTATTGTATTTCAAAAGAACTATTGATAATATATATATTTTTTCAACGTATTATCAAAGTTTTTCTATAATTGTTTAAAAATTGGATTGTATAAACAACGACAAACATGAGAAAACAAAACAAATATATTGGAGCAAATTCGGGACAAGAATACTTTATCACGGGTCCTGATCGATCAACGTGTTGTAATATTGCATGCAAAAGCTAGCTCTAGTCGAGTACATTCCACCTTTTTTTTTAAAAAAAAATTTATTTTTGGGTAAACGACGAGTACATTCACTTAATAGCTAGGCATAGATCTATAGTGAACTTTCAAAGCACTTACCATCATGTAGGCCCTATATTTATGAATGGCATCTATTTCATTGTTTGAGAAGATCTGATTTACCATTCGCTAAAAAGGAAATCAAAAACGAAAAAAGAAACAAACCGAAATCCCAAACGGTCAAACGATAAACTATGTGCATGATATTGCATGTATCAATTAAAAAGAAGTGAATATATCATATTCATATTTAATCATTGATCATGATACAATTTCAAATTAAGATGCATTTATGAGGAAAAAGGTTGATGAGGGACTTCCAAGCTTGCCTCATACTATTTTGTACAGAGCATTTGTCTTGTTACTCTAATATTATTCTTTTCTAGTAGATTTACCCCTTTTTGGACTTACAGATGTGAAGGGTAGTGCCGAGTTACCATATGTTCACAGTCATTGTAAAGGACAACCCCACATGGTATAAAGTGACATAAATTATACCATATTGCTCAAAAGTCAAATAATCCAAAAGTGACACACTATATATATAGTATAGTATCGATCCCATATTTCAAAAGCGAGTTGGAAATCCAAAATGGGTTTGAAATTTTCAGAGCTTTTTTATTTTTCAAGCAGTTATATGACCAAAAAAATTGTAATAATTAGGACTAAAATGAGGAAGTCCATGGCATGTGAATGGTTTTCTTCTTGTCATTGTTCAATATTACACTTTGAAATGCCGAAACCAACTACCCTAAACTGTCTGTTAGTCCTTGGTTTGGCATTTCAGTAAAGGGCAAGAGCTGCTCTCTTCGGTTTGTATTCACATTGTTTGGAAGCTTCTAAGACTTTGAGATTCTTTTGAAAGTGATTATAGTAATAAGATTTCGTAGTGATTTATGACTTGAAAGTATATATATATATATTATAATTAAGATACATGTATATGTTGATCTCAAGGGTTTATGATCAGCCCGCCCTTTTTGGGAAGTTGAAAATTGATCTTGATAATGAGTAGTGGTGTATAGTAGTAGTACTGAGTAAGATTCAACTTCTTGGGTTTTGGCCGAAGGAGTTTAGGCCCCTTCTGCCTTGTCTTTTAATTAGCAGTGTACGAGTTAGAGCCAGACATGAGAAAGTTGACAAGAAACTCTTATATAAGAATGGATACTTAGATTGAAACACGTAAAAGGCCATATATTAATATCACATATTTGGCAGTATGGGCCAAAAAAAAGTTGAGAATATTACCTTTGTCGTCCACTTGTCTAAATCTCACATTTCAAAACTCTCTCTCTCTCTCTCTCTGTGAATTTATGCCAACATATATGTCTGTGTTGACTATTGAGGGATTGATACTACTTGATCTCCAAGGATCCTAATTTTCTGCTTATATTTGCAGTTTCTTTTTTTACTCTTATTATAAATGTCTATAGGAGCTAATATATATATATATATATATATATATATATATATATATATATTTATATATATATTAATATGAAGACAATCTAATGTTACTTAAAAAACAATATTGGGGCTAGCTAGCAATATAAATTGAATATATACACATATTTTATGTGTAGTTGTGCAAAGAGAAGTGGAATAATACTTTTTTTAATCGAAGAAATATACATAGATGTTTTGTACAGACGTAGTGCGTTACAAAAATACAGATATTGGCCGAAGATCCCTCCCTATGTCCATGCTTTTATGAAAATGTAATTAATACTTAAAGCACTTATTCGAATGGTGGTTATCCTTGCAAACGGAGCCGACTCAGGGAAATTGAAAAGAATAATGCTATAGGGTACCAGTGGTGCCCAGCACCACAGTGATGTGTCAGTCTATCATTGGCTAATCATAATTATAATTTAAGTGGGGCCTATGTGGGACCCAGTTTATTAATTAAATCATCCAGTGACAAACATACATGTCACTGTAGTGCTGGGCACCACTGGTGTCCCATAGCATTGCTCAATTAAAAATGGTCAAGTCCCCTTGTCCCCACTCCACTCCAAAACCTTTGTTTGGACACGTTAATGTTAAGGGTTAATAATATTAATAACACTGCGTAGTTCTACTTTATTTTCTTAATTTTCAACTATAGTATGGTTCATGAATTATATAATTATTGTAATAACAATTTTTTTGTCACAAATTATTAAATATTTAACAGAAATAAATAAAGCACATAATTTGGTAACTGTGGTCAAGAATAATATTCTAAATTTTTAATTTACAAAGTAGACTACCACAATGACCATTTTTTTTTTCATAAACTGTTAAATTTTTCATAAAAATGAGTCTTTTGCAAACTGCACAGAGTAATAATTATGGTTAAAAAGGAGATTCTGACTCATAAAAATAAATAATGCTAACTATACGCTTTGTCAGCGATTATTTTCTGTTAAAAAATTAACAATTTGTGACAAATGAGCCATTTTTATAATAATTACATAATTTAAGGGTTACTACTATGTAAGTTAAAATTTAGAAAATAAAAAGATATAATGATTATAATTCAGAATCATTATTATATTTAACCTTAATATTAATGTTGAGGACGTCATCAAGATTATTCTGATGACCATGAACGAATATTGTTATAATATGTTTAAATATATATATACACAATCTTTGCGTGATCCGCTGGGAAATCCTCAACAAATTTTTTTATTATATATCATATAATATAAATATATATGTGAGATAAGAGCTAGATAAAGAAAAGAAAACACGATAAATTATACATCGCTAACTCGTTGGCAAAAAAAAAAAAAAAGAAGAAAAATACTACGAGTTTAACTGTACATAACGTGATTAAATCAGGCTCTAATGACATGAAACATATAATATTAATTTAAAAGGTCAAAGTTCCCGTGATTCTTTTTAAGAAATAAATAATATACATGTCACGAAAGTAGCACCAGTACTACTGCAGACATGTATAAATCTACACATATATTATTTTTCCTGCACGAGCGAAAAAAGAAGATATATTTTGTAGGCACTTTTTTCATTTATTTATTTTTTTCTTTTACGTTGTTTGTTTTGTTTATTAATCTCAGGACTCACGGTATGAGTTCACTATTACTTTAATTAGTAAGTTCTGCCAATCTTTTTTCTTTTTCCTTTTTTTTTTTTTTTCAAAGGCTACTTGCATAGTTGCATGTATATGGGTTAGTTATCTAATTAATTACTCACGACGCACTGCAAATTTATTGACATTTGTCTCATTATTTAATTCTTTGTACTTTCACATTTAATTTGGTTTCGCCTACTGAAAGCGACATAATTATAAATTCTACGCTCTTTTGCTCTACTAATCTAGGCAATCATTTTGTAAATGATTTTATGTCTGATTGAAAAAACAGCTCAAAACCGGAGTTAATTTACATTTCAAAAATCAATTTCTTTTAAACCAAATAAGAAAAAAAAAAGCTTGCTGTATAGCCTAGCTAATTAACATGACATTATTAGTTCTCTGATCAGTTGTACTTCATCACTGCTCAAATATGTCTGACTTTGTCTTCTGTAAATTCTGAAGTTTTTTTTATTATTATTTTATTTACTGGGACCGGATTAGGTAAAGTAATTAAAAGGGTTAACTTTAACTTTGGAATTTAGCTTTCAAAAAAAAAGTTTGGAATGGAGGAAGCAATTACTGAACATTTTTAAATGTAACTGCAGCTACTCTAAAACGTCAAGAAACAAAAATTACATAAAAGAATAATATTATGGGCACCAACAATAATGTGTCAATTTGTCAGGCTAATCATAATTATAATTCAGATGATTCATGTGAGACTCAGTTTATTAATTAAATCATCCAGTAATAAACAGATATATCATTGTGGTGTTGGGCACCACTAATACTTTATAGCATTGGTCTTACATAAAAGGTCAAATTAACAAAAATAATTAATTAAACTAATTATTCAAAAAAATTCTTAATGAGGACAAAGAAGACGACGAAAAACAGCCATAAAGTATTCTCAGACCCTTTCTATAAAATCATTTAAATGACTTGCACTTTCGGTTCCTCATGCATTTATAGTTACTCTTTCTCTCTCTTCAAAAAACAAAATAAACTCTCTTTCTCATAACTCTCAACTCTGATCCTTCTCTTTCTCGATCTCTAATGGAGAATCGGTTCAGGCTGAAGCTCTCTCGCATGTTCCGGGGCTCCTTCGGGTCATGCCGGACCCGAAACCTGTCTGACGTAATCGAAAAGTCAGTTCTTAGGCCGGAGGAGAGCCAGAGCTTCCACATGATCGAGCCCAATAACGTTCCCTCAAAGGTTCGACCTTTCCCTTCCATTTGTGGACCCAACTGGTCCGGACCCGCCCAACAAATCGACACCAGCTGTATCATGTCCACCATGGACGTAATGCTCCCGAGGGCCAAGCTCTCCGAGCGGGTCTCGCCCTTCTTCAAGGTCGATTCCTACGGTGGCCGGAGGTGTCCCCCTGCTTCCCCTGTTTTTCCCCCGAACCCATTTTACGAGCTCAGAAGCAGCAATTTCAGGCAGAGGAAGAGCAAGAACTCGGCGAAGATGATGAGCAAGAGGAAAACGACGAAGACCCAGAAGAGCCACAAGAGCAGAGATTACTTCGCCCCGTTCAGTTCTTCTTCTCTGGACAGTAATCACAGTGGGTGGTGGTTCAGTAGCGACGATGACGACGACGGAGGCGAAGGCCAAAACGGCGACGTAAGAGAGGACGAAATGGACAACCTGTTCTCGTCCAGGAGCCTATCTTCGGACTCGTCGGAGCCTCGCCGGCGCCGGCGGAATCGCCGGAATGGGGAGCCGGGTCGGCGAAGGAGGGCGAGCTCTGATGTGGGTCTGGTCCCGTTGCAGGGGAGAGTGAAGGACAGCTTTGCGGTGGTGAAGAAATCGAGTGACCCCCATAACGATTTCAGGACGTCAATGGTGGAGATGATCGTAGAGAAGCAGATCTTCGCGGCCAAAGATCTTGAGCAGCTCTTGCAGTGTTTTCTGTCGTTGAATTCGGATCATCATCATAAGGTCATTGTTGAGGTTTTCACAGAGATTTTGGAAGCTCTTTTCTCTAACTGGGGTTCTTGAAGTTGAAGAAAACGATCTCTGTTTTCTTCAAATATGTGCTATTTTGTGTTCTATATTAATGTTACTTTTTTTTTTAGATTAGTTAATTCTAACTTTTGTTAATTAACTAAATTAGAGTTGTATTATCCATCATTTTCTAATCACTACTAGCTACTTTTTTTCTTTTTCTTTTAGAGCAGTGTATCTCATTGCGGTGTTAATGTAGAATGAACTATAAAGTGGCCTTTTCATTTCTTCCTTTTGTAATTATCTGAACTAATGCCTTTTCTTTTTGTTATTATTATTATTATTATTTTACTATGTTTGATAAGATGTAGTGAGGAAAAAAGAATTACAAGAGTTGGCATTATATTGCTTTGAAAGTACTGAGCATTTTGATTTTGTGGACGTTTCTTTTGATATGATTTTGAAAAAGAGAGTTTTGATTGAGAGAAAGAACGAGGACAAAAGTCTTTGGATGTTTCCTTTCAACTTTTGATCAGGTTGGGATACTTTTCAACTGGGAACTTGAAAGAGGGAAAAGTGTTCAAAAGCATAAAGTTAGTCCTAATTTCTCGTGTGATTGGACTTTTTGAATTGCCATTCCTACAAATTTTCACTAGAATGAATAGAATAAACGAAAAGAAAAAAGGTTGTCAAAATTTCAAAATGGAAATTAGGGTGATTGTCCGTTTTGGGCACAAATTTAAAATTATTTATTTATTTTGAAGTGTATGTCTATCTATATTAGTTAATAAATTGAGTATATGAACTTCTATATCCAATATGAATAATGCTATGAGCCTGGAATAAAAATTTTATACCTATGGTATTTCATCAATAAATATACCGACTACCAATGATATTTTACCTGATACGTAGACATAAGGTAAAAGATTAAAAAAAGACATTTATTTTATTCACTTTGAAAAATCGGCTCTGTAATCTCCTAAGGGCCTCTTTACAAAATGCTCCAATGAGAACCACTCATTAGTCCTCTTTGATTGAAAACATGTTTAAGAGGTAGTCACAAGTAGCAATAAACAACTGGCACCGAAAATTAAATTTTAGGATGGCACTTATTGTTATTATTAGATGTAAGGTATTTTTTGAACTATCCTGTTTGGTTTCGAAATTCTTTTACTATAGTTTAATAACCCTTAACATAGATTCATATACATGCTCCATGGTATTAATTTAATTATCCTAGAAAGTGGAAACTAGTTCACAATGCAAATTTAGTAGTTGGAAGTTTTAGGCCTTTTTTTTTATCCCCTTATGATTAATGACAACTTAATCGATTACATAATATAGCATGTAATTGTTTTTTTTTTTTTTTACTAAGTTCGAGCATTTTCTTAATTATACTCACTTTTCTTGTGGTCGGGTATCTCATTTCTCTGCATTTTAACTTATTGATCATTTTAAGCTTTAAAACTGTCAGTTCTTTAAAAAAATAATAAAAATAAGTGACTTTAAAATTTCCAACTTGTACTTTGATGATCATTGGCCTATATAGCTAAAAATTTTAAGACCAAAAAAAGGGGGGGGAAAAGAAATCTATTTACCTCCTTAAGGAATCCAGTGGGTACATGGAACTGACAATAAATCTAAACACAAACTTATAACTTCGCTCCATTTCATTAACTAATAAGATGCATGTATTTATTTATGGACTATGAATATATGATATACATATATATATGCTTTGCACAATTGCACCCATTCTATCTATACATATACATATTAATAAATAGGAAAAAAAGCTTTATTGTAAGTTTAAACGACAAGATGATGCGTTTTTTATTTCTTATTATTTATTATTTCTTATTATTATTATTATTATATTTGTTGGTATGGATTTTGGTCCGTGAACTAACACGCGCTACACGCCCTTGAGTCGTTTTTCCTCAAGAGAAGCCAAAACTCAGATTTGATGTAGGTGTGGTCTGTACAATCTTGAAAAAGGTCATAGATGGACTTTTCACCAACTAGTAATAGGTGGTACCGGTGTGGTACCTATTGACGTGTGAAAGATGTCCCATCACCACCATTAGCTCATTTTTCTAAGCATTTAATGCTTTGAATGAAAAGCAATATGATGGTCATATACATAATGATGTGTGAGATAATTTTGGACACGGCAACAATATATAGGGCCCGTTTGGCACAGCTTTCAAAGATCTTTTAGGGCTCAAAAGATCTTTTAAAAGTGTTTGGATGAATTTTTAGAAGATCTTTTTATACCCAAAAGATCTTTTTAAAGAAGCATGGACCTACCATCTTTTTTAGGAAGATCTTTTTTTACTTTTACTTCAAGAAGTAAAAGCTATCCCAAACAGGCCCATAAAATGTGTACAAACCGTGTGTGATGTGTGTGGTATATTAGGAAATTTTAAGGGAAAAATATGTAAAGGGTTGGTGAGCCTCAACTATAAATAGGGATCC
>JXTC01000493.1:0-34489 GCA_002914845.1 Trema orientale | reverse complement strand
GATCCAATGATTTATGTTTGGAAGTTAGAAGGAAAGTCGGTTTTTAGTATCTAAGTTTATGATTTATGATAGGTGCTTGTAGATAGGTGATCAGTTTTCTCATATTTTTACCATAGTTGTAATTTCTAAAAAAGCAAAAAAAAAAAAAAAAAGACCTAAAAACTAATTTATTGTAAAGTATTATGGGTGTGAGGAAAGAAATTTTTAGAAAAATTTAATAAGGGATACTTTTGTACATAACAAAAATTTATAAGATATGTGAAAAGAAATTTTAAAATATTAGAGAAGTATGTTTAGAAAAGAGAGTTGAAGAGAAAAAAAATAAGTAACTTTATTAATGCACGCGTCTTAGACTCTAGAAGTTAAATTTTCATGATTCTTTTGGATCACAAGGAGATGGAACTAAAGAGCACGAATTTTGTTGATTAAATATGCTAAATGTTTTTCCTACTCGGAATTTCTATTATACCTTTTATTGATACTGAAAAGGAGAAATTCAAACTTAGAATCCTCCATATTGAAGAGATTTAGTTACCACCGGACTATATAGCCACGAAATTTCTTATGTTGTTAATTGCAAAGCTAAGATATAGTTTGTGACTCTCCAAGCAGAACAAAATATGAAATTCAACTAATTATTTGTAATATGCATTACAGAAGGACATGCTGTCGGCTGGACCAGCAAGATTCTTTCTTGCTCCCTCATTTCTTTTGTGTACTTTTCTTTTTGCTACCGATCGAGTACCCACCCCCTATACAATAAACATCGATCTCGGACTGGGTTGACCCCTAGACGAGCCATTTTGCTATTAGTGGTCTGGCACATTGATTATTTAAGAACTACAACAAATTTTGTTTTTAAGTTTTGTTTCTTGTTGTCAAAACCTTACAAATTAATTTAGCCATATGGATTGTTTTTCTGAATACCAAATTTTGGGAGACAATTCATAATAAAGGATGTGTCGTAAAGGAGAAAAATAATGGATTTGGGAATATTTCCAAACATTCCTTAAGCAAACATCTCATTGGATTGAGTAAAAAACTATCTTAATAAGTTTTTTGAATGTACTGATCTGAATTGTCATATTTGTAAACAATAAGATTAGGTGTATGAATGCGGTTACTTGCAAGAATTTACGAGATTAAAGCAATTATGATTTATGTCCACATAAAAAATCAGTTTCCAGATTGCTTTTTACATCATTATATATATATATATATACACACACTGCTCCATGTATCATATTAGAATATTTGTGCTCTCTTTGAAGGAAGAAATTGAAATTCATACAAGGTTACAACTCAGCAAGACCAGCCTTTTGGTATAAGTAGGCGAGTATAATAGGATTAATTTCTTGAAGAATTTGTCCCATGTGGCCTTTAATTAGTAAAATTATTTTTTATAATGGAAATCTACTCAATGCGTGATTAACGGGATAATTTTGACTTGTGCAGCAAAATGACTTATCACACAATCAATGTCTAGCCAAAGCCAAAGTAAAGAGGCATTGGAAATATTAGTGTATCTGATTACTAAAGTTTTGTTCAATTATTTATTTATTTTTTTTAGGAAAACAATAAAATTTGTTGAATATGAATATCCTCTATAAAAATAGTACTATGACAAGCTTTATATCTTTTCTAGTTATATATGGACCACTCTATATTTCTGGCACAAGTACTTAGAGATGTCAATGTGTGGGTCAGGCTTTGTGGGTCGGCCTCACAATCTGAAGAAAAAGCACGATATCGGCCCGGTCCAGGCCCACATTACGTAGGCCTGAGCCAGCCCGTTACATATAGTAGGGGCCAGGCTGGGCCTTAGTCATAGGCCCATAAGCTTAGCCCGGCACGACCCACATTTCTATCGGCCCCACATTTAGTCCTTCTATATATAATTTTAAATATATTTCTTAATTAGAATTTTAAAAATCTTAACTTATTTATATGCTTTTAATGTTATTTATATACTAATTTTTGTTTATTTTTAATTTATTCAAATTTTAAAAGAATATGAATGGGTTTTAGGCCCATATTTGATATTTTAAAATACAAAATAACAACGAAATTAGGCCCATATTGTAGCTCATATTCGGCCCGCATAAGCACAGTCCACTTAGTCCTGCATAAAATGCGAGCTGGACCTGTAGGCCGTGCTTAATAAGAATATGGACTGAGCCGGCACGACCCATATTTTAGACAGACCGAGCCTAAGTACAGCACAAAGCTCATGTTTATTAAATATGGGCCGGTCTACTTTACATTTTTACAAGTAGTACATGAGTACTAATGTTTAACTTGGACTTACTAATTGAAAAATATATATATCCCAGTTGATGAATGGTAAAAGTGATTTAACTCATTGGGCATAATGCTTTGTATATAGTTCCAATGTAAACTCACTTTAATTTATCGATCCAATTAATTATATATTCGGCTCGTCATTGATTCTCCCGTGAATAAGGACTATATATATACGTACACTTATCCAAATAATCGAATATATTCTGCTTGTACCATATAATTAATTTGTCTATGCTCGGAGTGTGTACCATACATTGAATACGTATGTAACTACGAAAAGTACCAACAAAATAACCAAATATTTTGATATTGGCTAGTCTATATCGATCATCGATGGAGAGTCGACCAAGTCTAACAACCAACCCGCTCCTTTCATTCTCCTAAAGAGGCTACACACCAACTCCACCTTCTAAAGTAAAAGCAACGAAACCTCATCTTATTACTATATTCAAATCACACTTTCTGGCTATCTAGTACTTCTCTCTCTTCCTCTCCATTATATCTTCCATTTCATGATGAGAAAGAGAGAAGGGACCCGTTGGGGAAGCAAATATAGAAGAAAGGAGCGTGTGAAGACAAAAGATTAAAATTCAAAAAAGAGAAATTAGTAAAGCTAAAGAGGTACCTTCTCTTCTTTTCTTTGCTTTTTCTCCATTGGAAAGTTGATTATCAAAACCTTCTCTATTGGCTCCTCCACCTCTTTTTGCACTCTATAAATTTTAAAGTTCTACTCCGAAAAATCAGAATCCGAAACCCGACACCAAATTGAGATATCTTTGTCTCCTAATTTAAAAAAAAAAAAAGAAAAAGAAAAACCCAACAAGTAGTACTCTCAATATGCTGCTCATGAGAAACTCCATTTCCACCACCAAGAAGTTCTTCCAAAGAACCTTAGGTAACTTGAAGTCCTTCTTCACCGGCGGGTCCTACCAAAAGCTACCGAAATCCCCTCGCCGCCATCCCTTCTCCGGCAATTCTACTACCGCCGCCGCCACCGCCACCACGATCAACATCCACCAATGGGATTCCACCACCTGTACAAAGAAGAGGATCATTACCTCATCCAATTCCACTAAGCAAGAGAAATCAGATGATGATCATATTAGTACTACTACTACTACTACTACCAATCAAGTGGAGAAGAGGAAAAATGATCAAGCATATCCCAGAAAGGTGATGATCATGAACAATAGTAGAAAGTTAGTAGATTATAACGACTGTAAAGATCAATTGGGATCAAATGGCGAGGGAATAAGGAAATATAAATATTGTTTGGTGGAGGAAAAGCTGAAGGAGCTAGAGATGTTGGACTTGAGCAATGTGGACCATGTTTTGGACATTGAAGAGGTCCTTCATTACTACTCTCGTCTCACTTGCCCGGCTTACCTTGAAATCGTCGACAGGTTTTTCATGGACACGTTCGCCGAGTTGTTCGGCTCTTCCACGCCGGCCCACCGCGTCAACTCCAGGCTCAGGCCACCGTCGCTGATGATCAGGTCCTAGATCATAAATACTTAATTTCCACACAAAAAAAAAAAAAAGAAAGAAGATTTTATTAAATTTGTTTGTGTACGTACGTAACTAGTAAAATATTGATGTTCTTGCATATATATATATATTTGAAGTATCCTCTCATTTAATTCGATTTGTGTTTTCTTTTTTTTTTTTATTGATTCGCTTAATTTGTTCATTTTATATTTAATTTTGTTCGTTTTGTGTATTAACGTTTGTGCTGGTGTGTTGTCTAATAATGGTTTTGCCTTTCAATTAGATTTTTTCTTTTAAAAAAATGCCCAAGAAATGTTCCCAATGTAAAGTCAGTTGGGATAACAAATACTTGCAAATACTTTAGTGCACCCTCTTCTCTGTTATTGGCTTATTGCTTGTTCTTTTTAATTACATGGTGTACGGTAATATGAATATCTATCTGTGACCATTCTTTTAAGCAGATAATCAGTTTATCACTTTGGCAAAGCATACAGGGTAATAGATCATGTACTAACGAAAACAGGGTTATATGTCAAACTCAGAGGGTCGAAAATTCAGGGTATATTTGTTAGGAAAGAAAGAAGAATGGAAGGAAAAGATAAGTGGGAAAAAGAATATAGTGAAATTATAAAATTGAACTATTTTAGATTATGTTAGTTTATTTTGAAAAAAGGGTAAATGAGTAATTATTCTCCACTTTTCTCTCTAATTTGGAGAGAATAAAAGTAGTGGATCCATAGGTATTTTTTTCTATCTATTTTTCTTTTCTTTTATACCAAGCACCACGTTTCTATTTTCCCCCCAACTTTCTAATTCTCTCTAAGGTTAATAATAGTAAAGGCCTATGAATTATGCAATTGTTACAGTAGTGATCCACTGTCACAAGCTATTAATTTTTTTAAATACTTATGGATAAAGCATATAATTGGACATTATTTATTTCTATGAGTCAGAATATCTCGTTCTCAATCATAGTTACCAAACTGTATATACATATTTTGTACATGATTCAATTTTGTTAAAAATTTAACAGTTTGTGAAAAAAGGTTATTCCTGCAATATTTGCACGAGTCTTGGTAGTATAATATGTAAGTTAAAAATTTGAAATTTTATTCTTAACCAAAATTATCAAACTGTATGTTTTATAATAACTTATTTCTGTTAAAAATTTATCAGTTTGTGACAAAATACTCATTATTACAATAATTACATAATTTAGAGACGAATACTGTGAAAATTGAAAATTTAAGAGCCAAAATGATACAATGAGTATAATTCAGGAGCCATTACTATTATTAACCATTCTCTCTATACTTTCCTTTCTTTCCAGTTTTTCTTTCCACCATGATCATCGTTTCCCCTTGCAAATGAATGTGGAAAAAATACTCTTAAAAAACGAGTATTTATTAGAAAATATCATTTTTGTTTTTCACATCAATTTAAAATATGGCCATTAATTTTTATATCTATTTAATAGATGTCCTTTTTTATATTATTTTGCTAAATTGTCGCTTTTTAGTGATCAATTTTACGTAAAATCTATCAATTTTTCGTTTGTATATCATTTTAGATATATTTACCATTTTTTATTAGTATATCAATTTTATATAAAATATATTACTTTTGATAGTGTGTTACTGATATATTTCTTATAAAACTGATTTATTTCGACATTTGCTGATAAATTTGGCAACTTATAATTGCATTTAAAAGCAGCTATGTTTTAAACGGTGACCAAAAATTTGGCCATTCGGCAAAGAAGCCCTTAAAAATGTCATATGGCCCAAAACACTTCTAGTCCGTACAATTCTCAACATGTTGGCCTATTCACAACAATAAGGGAAATTGACGCAAATAGTCCATTTTTGAGGCATTCAGATTTTTTTAAACCATTTTTTTAAAATGACTTATCTAGGCCAATTTATGAAAATAAAAGTCCAAAATGCCCTTCTAGTATAGTTCTGTGATGTTTATATTTTATTATTTTTTTGTAATAAAAATTTTGAAAATCGTAAACCCACTGCCCTATTATCCCACTACCAAAACTATTACTACAAATCCAAAGTACACACTACACTCTCCCCTCTTTTCGACCAAAAAGAAGAAGCTCCTCCATTACAAAAACTGTCTAAACCTTATTACCGACTGTCAAAACAGCTCCAAATCCCATTAAAGAATATCACAAAAACATCTAAAATCGTCACAAAACCGCCCCAAGGAACCCCCGAAATTTCTTCCTCCATCAGTATTTGCTATGAAACCCTCTTCAGTACATTCTCCCCTCTTTTCGACCAAAAAAAAGAAGCTCCTCCATTACAAAAACCATCCAAACCCCATTACCGATTGTCAAAAACAGCTTCAAACCCCATTAAAGAACATCACAAAAACATCTATCATCACAAAACCACCCCAAGGAACCCCCGACATGTCTTCCTCCATCAGCATTTGCTATGAAACCCTCTTTAGTTTTACTCGAACCCCAACAATGGCTAAAACTAGGGGTACTAAAACTCAGGGGACTTCGAGAAAGAGAAAGGCGGTTGAAGATTCTGACTTCCAAAACCCTCCGCAAACGAATTTACCCAGGATCTCGCTGAGGTTGAAGAAGAAGAAAGCGGAGGAAGAAGGTGCCGAAATCTTATCTACACCATTGGTTGCAAAACAAACTGCGAAGAAAGCAAAGAAGAAGGCTGCGTCTATGGTAAAAAAATTAGAGCCTAAATAAAAAGTAATTTCGGATCTATTTTGAGAAAAAAATTTAAATTTTTTTGGTTAATTTGAGAAAAAATTTGAGTCACAAATTAAAAACCCTAAGTCACAAAGAATGGGTACCCTGAAACATGGTTGCAAATGTCATACTAGTATCTTTTTGTAGTGTTATACTGAATTTTCATATTTTTTTTTTCGTTGATGGTAGTCACTAGTAAGATGGTTCACATTATATACTACTTAAACATTGAACATTAAAGGGTACTCCTATAAATTGATGCTATGTAAGTTATAAGAAGTGCATTATATTAATTTAGCAGAATTTGTTGAGTATACATTTATCTATTGCACAAATGGCCTCCATAGTGATTATCACAAATCATGCATATTGTGGGACTGTCACAAATTTATAACAGGGAATAATTGTTGAATAAAGTGATTATAGGTTGATGGTGTGTAAGTTGTGAGATACTTATTCTGACTATGTAAGATAATTTTGTTCCATTACATCATATTTATATAAATTTTGTTCATAGATATCGCTAGTTTTGTGACTATGATGTTGGAATTTGGACTTAATACTTAGGAAAAAAACATGCATGCATGCAAACTATGGAAAACATAGGATCACATTATGAATGAAGTGAAAAAATTAACAGAGTTAAGTTTTAAAATTTTTACATGAAAACAGTTTTTATAACTATAGAACATGCATACATCATATACAAGATCATGTATAACATAAATCAAATCTAGATATATAAACCCTAGAGATGAGATTAGGTTTACCTCTTGTAGTGTGCTCCTTCTTGATCTCCTTGTTGATGGTGATCAAACCTCAAACCCTAGATCTTCTTGTCTATGCTCTTGCTTTTGGTCAATGAGATGAGTGGGCACCAAGTTGAATCCTTCGTTAGAGAACAATCAAGAGTACCTTCTTGATCCTTTAGAACACAAGAACTTGAGATGAGACTGTGAGATGATAGGGAAATTTTTCTCTCTCTTTCTCACTATAGTTGGCGCAGAGCACCTCTCTTTCTCAGCCTTAGCCGATTTTTCTCTCTTTCTCTCTTTGCCTATGCGTGTAGTACCTCTAGTATTACTGTGTAGTTTTTTCTCTCATATATCTTATATATATGGGGTCCCAAATTGCTAATACCAGTCTAACTAGGATTGGGCTTGTTCTCCAATTTGGGCTTTGGGTGTATTTTTATAAATATGTCCAACTCATGAAACTTATATATAAAAATATCAACTTCTGTGTAGAATCATTATTTTACACAATTTCATGAAATTAATTTCACAAATACTACAAACTAATTAATAAGTTTTATTGAGTTAGACAAAGGACTTAATTGATCCAAATAATCTAAGCTCCAATAGTATAATAAATACATAATAACTTTTATTATGTTATTTATATAAATACTATTAGTAAAAAGGACACTCCACTAAAGGCCTAATACTGCACTCTTAGATTAAATGTCATGCCTTTTATAGAGATTTAATCAACTAACCTTGATTAATCGATCCGTCTAGCATATTCTATATCACATACAGAATCCCTATATAATGCCGTAGTTGGATAGGTAAAATTATCATAATACCTCACTAAAACTTATTTACTATTAAGTTACCATCTTTCTATCAAGGAATAATGTTGTCAATAATTTTATTCTCAATGGCCATTTAGACAAAATTATCAACCAATTCACAAAATGAATACTAAGATCTTAGATTTAATTATTCTATGAATCTTAAAAGAACCTAAAGTGGCATTAATATATAGTGTCCTTAACTATTTGGTGTTCCCATCAATTCATAAACCATAACCTCTAACATGCCAGAGTTCGCCTCTAATTTCATAGAGACTAGTCGTTTAACAAATTAAAAGGCTACAATCCATGAAAGCAAGTTCGATCAAATATAAAGGATTAAGATCTACATGCTAAGAGCTAGTTTGTTGCAATATAAGAATTGAGTTTACAGCACTCCAATTCTTTATATTGCCTGGTCCAGTTCAATACACATAACTTATTTATGTTGTACTAGTGTTTCTATGAGAAATCAGACACTTCAATAATTTGAGACACATCATTCCCGTTAAGATAGACAAACACTACAATCTTTAGTAAATAAAGTATTCAATCTTTATTTACAGATTGTGAACTAATTTATTTAGACTTAGATAAAGAAGCAAGTCTCCCTATAATTAATATTTAATTATGTTTGTTTCTTTATACACAAGTAAAATCATGGAATCTTTTTCAGATAAATAAACTATTCAACAGAGACAGTTTAATCCAGCAAATATCATAATTGCATGTAAGAGAAAGTTATTTACACTAAGAGGGTAAAATTAGAAATCTGCTTTTTAGGGTAAATATCCCAACAATCTCCCACTTGTTCAAAAAGTAGTTACTCGAATTAACATATTAAAAGCCCAAAAATATTCCAAATGACTGAAATTAATAAAAACAAAAACTAAGTATTCAACTAACAACTTAAATAACTAAGAAAAGTAATGAAGATTATAAGCTCTTTCTTCATCATTTTCTTGACGGACTTCTCTCTTATCTTCCAAAAAGTCTTCACTCCTGCTGATGAAGGTAGTATTGGTAGATTATCTGTAAAGAATATAGCCCTTCTTTTTCTTTGGATAGCCAAGTAGAAAACACTTTTCTGAATTCTTGTCAACTTCATCTCCTACTTTTTTGCACGTGTATACTTCGCAACCCTATACCTTTAGATACTCTAAGCTCTCTACATAGCCTATCCATATTTGAAAAGGTATCGAAGCAACTCTATCTGATGGAGTAAAGTTGCGGATATACGAAGCTGTCTTTAAAGCATAATCCCACTATCTTTTGGACAGTAGCGACTCTTTGTACATCACCTCTATGGTATGCTTGAGTCTGATGTTGTATCTCTCAGCAGCTCTTATACGACTATGCTCATAGATAGTCGCATATTCATAAGGAATAGTAAGATTTGCTAGTGTTGGCCTCAGCAGATTTCGTAGAGAATCTATATTTCCATATTCAGTTTCAATCTTGAACTTCTTGACCTTGGTGTCGTGTTGCGTCTGCACCTTTCTCTTGAACTCATGGAAAGCATCTAAGACTTTATCGTATTTTTTGAGAAAATAGACTTGACTGAAGTCCGAATATTCATCAACAAAGGTGATAAATAATGTATGCTTGTTGTAGGAAACTACCTCCATAGGTTTACAAATATGCACGTGAACGCACTCTAAACATACCTCAGCTTTTTCATAATAAGTATCAAGATGATGCTTGTACTTTACAGGCTTCTTGCAATCCTCACAGTCTATGTCATTGCTGATATCTACTTCAAGTAAGTGACCCAGCTCTATACGTCTGCGAATTTCTGAATATGGCATGTGTTCGAGTCGCTTGTGCCAATCGATGGTATTGCGCTCCTTCCTAATATCTTTCACCATCTTTTAGAGTTTACTAATAATCATAATCGAAGATGATGTACTTTGTGACTTCGTGGTAAGGACATAAAGTCTATTATGCATTTCTGCCACACAGTACAATAGATTGTTATAGAAGACGTGCAACTTCTTGTCAAACACGAATTGGAAGCTTTCTTTGTACATCTTCGATACCGAAAGAGCATTCATACTAAACTCTGGTGTGTAGTAGCAATCTTTCACGATCATGGAGCCATCATTGATCTTCAGGTAAGTATCGCCTATGCCTTTAATTCAAACTCTTTGATTGTCTATGACTTCCACACAATGACTAGCATCAGTTAATTGATTTGGTTCAATGAACCATTTCTTGTCGTTGCAGATAATGATACTAGATCCTAAGTCCACTAGCTAGAGATCTCACATATCCTCAGCAGAGAGTGATTTTCTTGGCCTTCCAGATAATCTAACTACCGGAGAAGCTCCTGACCTCTTTTCAGTAGAGGTATCCTCATGTTGATTATCGTTCAAACTCTTTGAGCGCTGAGATGTCTCCATAAATGTCCTCGTTCTACACCTTGTATTGTATTCCTTTGTCTCTTTCCTCTTTTTGGAAACCTTGTCCATCTTATGAATCAATATTTCCCAAAACTGCAAAATAATAAGATTCTCAATTAGACAAAAGTCATAAAATAAATCCAATTCATAATCGAATTTAATGAATTCAATTCACAATTAAATTTTGTAACTTTAATTCTCAATTAAACACATAGGAAAAAATAATCAAGTACAAATATCTTTATTTCGATTGAATTTTACAATAAGATAAAAAATACCTCAACAAGGGTATTAATTATCAAGAATAAACTTTGACAAAATTATCAACTCTTGTGATTTACCAATCAAAGTAACTGATTTAAAATCAGCAGACAATTTGTGCAAGATATTGTAGTACACTTAGAGTAAAATAAGAAACATGAATGTAATGACATATAATCAAACAAGAAGATTGTATGTTATGTTCTTATTGGTCATTTGGAAACTAAGGATAAACTATGGACATGTATGCAAGTTATAATCCTCTTAGTACTCAACTAAGTTTGCTAGCTTATTTGAATATAAAAGAATTTAGAATACTTAACATTAATTCTATCAAGATAAAATGCTTTTGTAAGAATTCCTAAGACTGTCACAAATATTCAAAGTATTTTAACCTACCATAGATCACAAGTTACCTACGGGTAATTATGTGAATCTACAAGTTAAATGTGAATAATTCACTTTAGACAAAAGGACAAATATCTCATATTTCAGTTTGCTAATTACCCCGCTTATCGGTCCATAGAATTACTAATATAGCTTCTAGGGGAGGTTAATATCATCTTATGTTGAGTGTGTAACCATCATTTCAATTTACAAGCTTTCTTTGTAATACAGTCTCCTACAGGAGATCAGTACGTAAAGTCGACTAGTAAATTTATCCTAAGAGATTCAATACCAGTAATACCCAAATGAAAACCTTACTACGGGAGCTCGGCAAGATTCTGAGACGAGGCACATCTTTAGAACTATTGAACCAATGATGGAGACCGTGGATATCTCATATCCGCTCCCACTCAATCTTTTAAAATTTAGGGATCCTGATTTTACCCAGTTATCTAACTTATTTAGTAACCACAAAATCAATTATGTATATCCAATTATGCGACTTAGAGAGAATGAGCTAATTTAAGACATTATGATATACTACTCTAGACACGGTGCTATGACCGAACAATTATTATCTAAAGGCAAAGTGCTAACACTATATTATACATCTCATGTATATTAAGGTAGACAATAAAAGTATACAGGACATAACAATCAAATAAGAAGGTGTGGATTTTAAATCATTTAAACAAAACTTTTCCAGAAGAAAATTCAATTATTTGATCAACAATCTTTCAACAATAGATAAAAAATTGAAAACAATATTTAAACCAAGTTCTGTATTAAACATTAGTTTTGAAAAATCTAACTAAGAAACTTTAACCGCTAAATTATTCAACCAATAATTTTAAAGATTCTTAGTAGTAGAATTTAATCAAATTAAATTCCAAGTGCATTTATAAAAATAAGTAAACAGTTATAAAAATATTTTCTATAAAGGTTTTATAAATAATTATAAATGCAAGTAATGAATATAAACAACTTTATAAACATTCATTAATTTTCTCAAAATTAATCTATTCAAAACTAAAAAATGGTTTAAATAATTTTGGATAAAAATTTTAATCAAAAATTTAAAATCCTCCCACTCAATATGACAGTCATATCGAATGTATCTTGTAAAACATAATTATCTCATAATTATCAAACTCTATTTTGTCACATAAAATATTACCATAATTATCTCATAATTATAATATTTTAAAATATTTTATTCTCATTAAAATCCAGTTCTAATTTCCTTATAAATCATAAAAATAAATAATTATCCTTATAGTATTATTATCCTTTTAATTAATATAATTAATCTCATTAATTAATATTAATTGCTAATCATATTAATAATTATTAAATAATAAAAATTAGTCACATTAATAATTATTAAATAATAATTCAAAAATTAATTAAATTCAATAATTAATGTTTTCTAGTAAAACATACTATCCTATGTGTAAAAATTAAGTTCATAACTAATTCTTGTCTAAATTTAAAAATATCAAATATTTTTAAAATATTGACTTATTGGAATAATTTAAATAATTATAAAATAAATCACATTTATTATTTAATTATTAA
This sequence comes from Trema orientale, assembly GCA_002914845.1. NCBI lineage: Eukaryota > Viridiplantae > Streptophyta > Magnoliopsida > Rosales > Cannabaceae > Trema > Trema orientale. The sequence goes on along the minus strand of JXTC01000493.1, from coordinate 21,765 downwards.
TTAATTAAAGAATTAATTAATTTATCTATTCTTATCTTAATCTCATTAAGATACTATCTTAAACTCATTAAGATCTCAAGAATAATAAAAGATAATTATTTTTAATTATTGAAATCCTATTTCTGTATTTAGAAAAGATTAATATCAATATACTAAATTAGGAAACAATTAAAACACTTTTAATTAATCCTAATTAATTAGAAAATTATAACTCATATAATATTTCTATATTTATCTAGTATTTATATCTAATTATAATCAAATAATTCTAATAAGTAAATAAAGATCATATCTAAATTTACTTATAATAGAAATATAATAATAATTAAATTCCTATAATTAATTAAAATTATTTAATTATAAAAGGATATAACTTTCTAATTAATTAATCAATTAATTAATTACATTAATTAGTTGACAAATTAATCTCGTTAATTAGTAGAGTTACTAATCTAATTAGTTATCTCTAATAATATTCTAATTACTATAATTAGATTATTTACTAGATAAATAGTTATTACAATTAATTATTGAATATTAATGTAATTAAATTCAAATCTAGTCTATCCTAATTAATCTCATTAATTACAAATTTGAATAATCTATGGATAATAATTATTTAAATCTAATCTGATTAGATTTAGTTTCAAAACTATATCCTTATTTAAATTAGAGAAAATTACTAAATTTAAATTATTCAAATTTAAACTATCATGATTTATGGATAATTATCTAATCATATTTAATCATATTAAATATTAAATTAATTTGAATAGTTTGTTATCTATTTAAATTCAAAATTTAAATCGATAGGAAATCTTATCTAATTTCAAAAATTAGTAGATATCCTATTTAAATTTAAATTAACTATTAGATTTATCATGATAATATCTAATCGTTCTTAATCTCATTAAATATCTAATTAATTTAAATAATCATTATCTATTTAAATTCAAAATTTAAATATAGAGATAATATAAGAAATCTTATCCAATTTTAAAAATTAGTAGAAATCCTATTTAAATTCAAATTTACTATTAGATAATATCCTATTTATTTAATTAATTCAAATTTGTCGTTATCCTAAAGTAAATCAAATTTAAAATAGGATAATTCAAAAATAGATAACTATCCTAATCTGATTTGAATATTTTCCTATTTCTAAAATTTAAATTCAAATTAAACAATTATCCAATTAATTAACTAATTAATTAATTTGGAAATTAGTGGTAGTGGCAGAAATGCCACGATTGTTAGCCTATGGGCCGTCACCGCCCGAGGAAGGCGGCGAGAGGTGGAGCAACGGGTGGTAAAGGGGCAGGGTCGCCTGGCTTGCCGTGCGCGCATTGGTGCAGCAGCCCCACGCCCGGGTGCGGCATAGGCCGCACGCAGGAGGCGTGCTGGCCGCGTAGGAGGACCGCGCGCTGGTGCAGCAGCCCCTGCGCCATATGCATGTGATGAGCGCGCACCCTGGTCGTGCGGGTCGCCCGCATGGTCTGCTGGCCACACATGGCCAGCTCGTAGGCATAGCACGAGCCATGTGCTGGTGCCGTGCCCTGGCGTGCCACACGCAGCAGCCGTGCACGCAAGCCACTTGAGCAGCCCGCGAGCAGGCCATACGCACATGCGGCCATGCAAGCTGCGCCCTGTGCCCACGTCGGCAGGCCACACGCAGGCAGTCGCGCGCGGGGCTAGGGCATGCAAGAATTTTTTTTTAAATGCTGGAAAAGTTCAAACATCAAAAAATCTGGAAAAAATTTCAGATTTTCAAACTTTTTGAAATATGTTCATGAATCTATCAACCATAGAATTCAAGAACACCCAAACCTAATTTTGCTAGAATTACAATCCACATGTTTTTTCACCATGCAAAAATTAATAGTATACGTAATTAAATATCATTCATCATCGTGAATCATTTCACTATCATAAACAAAAATTGCTCAAACTCAATCACATAACCTAGATCATACAACTAGATCAATATTATACTATACATATAAACCATGCTCTTGATACCAATTGTTGGAATTTGAACATAACACTTAGGAAAAAACATGCATGTATGCAAACTATGAAAAATACATGATCATATCATGAACGCAGTAGAAAAATTAACGGATTTAGGTTTTAAAATTTTTACATGAAAACAGTTTTCATAACCATAGAATATGCGTACATCATATACAGGATCATGTCTAACATAAATTAAATCTAGATACATAAACCCTAGAGATGAGATTAGGATTTACCTCTTGTAGCGTGCTCCTCCTTGATCTGTTTGTTGATAGTGATCAAATCTCCAACTCTAGATCTTCTTGTCTATGCTCTTGCTCTTCGTTAATAAGATGAGTGGGCACCAAGTTGAATCCTTTGTTAGAGAACAATCAAGAACACTTTCTTGATCTTTTGGAATATAGGGACTTGAGATGAGACTGTGAGATGGTAGAAAATTTTTTCTCTCTCTTTCTCACTGTGGTTGGCGCAGAGCACCTCTCTTTCTCAGGCTTAACTGATTTTTCTCTTTCTTTCTTTGTCTATGCGTGTAGCACCTCTAGTGTTAATGTGCAATTTTTTCTCTCATATATCTTATGTATATGGGGCCTAAAACTGCTAATCCCAGTCCAACTAGGATTGGGCTTGTTCTCCGACTTGGGCTTTGGGTGTATTTTTATAAATATGTCCAACTCATTAAACTTATTTATAAAAATAGCAACTTTTGTGTAGAATAATTATTTTACACAGTCTCATGAAACTAATTTCACAAATACCACCAACCAATTAATAAGCTTTATTGAGTTAGACAAGGGACCTAATGGATCCAAATAATCTAAGCTCTAATAGTATAATAAATACATAATAACTCTTATTGTGGTATTTATATAAATACTATTAGTAAAGAGGACACTCTACTGAAGGCCCAATACTACACTCTTAGATTAAAAGTCATGCCTTTTATAGAGATTTAATTAACTAGCCTTGATTAACTGATCCATCTAGTATATTTTATACCGCATACAGAATCCTTATACAATACCGTAGTTGGATAGAAAAAATTACCGTAATACCCCTCCAATACATATTTACCTTTAAGTTACCATCTTTCTATCAAGGAATAATTATATCGATAATTTTGTTCTCAGTGGTCATTGAGATAAAATTATCAACCAATTCACAAAGTGAATACTAAGATCTTAGATTTAATTATTTCATGAATCTTAAAAGAACCTAAAGTGTGCATTAATATATAGTGTCCTTAACTATTTGGTGTTCCCATCAATTCATAAATCATGACCTTCAATATGCCAGAGTTCGCCTCTAATTTCATAGAGACTAGTCTTTTAACACATCAAAAGGCTACAATCCATGAAAGTAAGTCCAATCAAATATCAAGGATTAAGATCTATGTACTAAGAGCTAGTTTATTGTAATATAAGAATTGAGTTATGACACTCCAATTCTTTATATTACCTGGTTCAGTTCAATACACATAACTTATTTATGTTGTACTGGTGTTTCTATCAGAAGTCAGACACTTTAACAATTTGAGACACATCATTCCCGTTGAGATAGACAAACACTATAATCTTAAATAAAGTATTCCATATTTATTTATAGATTGTGAACTAATTCATTTAGACTTAGATAAAGAAGCAAGTCTCCCCATAATTAACATTTAATTATGTTTGTTTCTTTATACACAAGTAAATTCATGGAATCTTTTTCAGATAAATAAACTATTCAACAGATTCAGTTTAATCCAGCAAATATCATAATTGCATGTAAGAGAAAGTTGTTTACACTAAAAGGATAAAATTGAAAATCTGATTTTTAGGGCAAATATCCCAACATACGAGTCATAATTTGTGATGGTTTGGCATATTGGGTTATTTTCTTCTTTTGGAATGGTTGGCATAAATTCTGTGACTAGAAGTCATAATTTTTGATGGTTTGCAGGGCTGTAGTTTATTATAATTACTATACTTCCTATTATTTTAAATGTAAATTGGATATGTATTTTGTAGGTTTGGAGTTTATTATGGGAGTCTGAAGGGAGGTAAGGGAAGATAAATATTTTTGGGCACATTGATACATGCATAGCATACATTAACTAGAAGTTGTCTGAAGCACAAAAGAGGATGTTCTCTGAGACTTGTTTTGGGTATTTTTTAAAGGAGAAAACATTGGCTTCTTCTGCACAAATAGTACATCATTTGATAATGCAAGTGGCAGAAGTTAATGGAAACAATGACAAGGATAAGATATTCTTCGAAGTTTGTGGGAACTTGAGTAGCTTTTTGATCGAAGAAATGGCCCTTATTACTAATTTAAGGTGTGATGGAGACACGAAAGAGAGTTTATGAAAAACAGACGGTATGAAGCGTATAGGACCCACATACTTCGGTGATAAGGACATATCAAAAAGGCATTTTATGAAGATTGTCTTTGATACATTTCCTATAGACAATAATGAGGATAAGATTAAAGTAGCTTTATTGTATTTGTTGTCTAATGCTCTACTTAATAACAGCCTCTCTGTCCAATTACCTAAGTTCTATATAGACTTTGTTAATGATTTAGAATTATTCAACAAATAACCATGGGAGAAACTTCTTGGGGATGAGACATGTGATCAGATCTTACTCCGTGCTGGAAATGAAAGAAAGAAGGACAAGGTAGAGAAACATTACAATCTTTTTGGGTTTCCAATGGCACTACAAATTTGGTCATACCAGACAATCCCTTTTCTTGGACAAACTTTTGCAAAAAAAGAGAAGTTAGACTACATCCCAAGGATTTTAAGTTGGACAACTGGCATAGCACCATTTGTAGACGTCTTGGAGAGGACCATCTTTTCCAATCCTAATGTGAGTCAGTCTGACTTATATTAATTTTATTTCCATTACGTATGGAATGGGATTTACTATATCTACTTAAATTAACCCGCCTATTGATACAAATTTATTGACTGTTTGTCATAAATTTATTGATTATCTATCACAAATTCATTGACTTAGTCATTTAATTTGCTTTGTCATTGTTATATTTTCAGTTAGAGATCGTGCCAATGACCCCAACGGATGCAGAACTTTAGCACCCGCACATCAAAGCTATGTTTGAAATAGTAAAGGACAAGCCCTCTATTTTGAAAGGCAATTCTACCCTAGTTGATGATCTTGATGAAGAACCCCACCGGTATGGTAACATGCTTGTATTTTTGTGTGTTGCAAAGAGTCAGAGTTTTGTTGGTGAAGATGAAGGGAAATCAACATTTTCAGTGTAGGATCTAAAATCAAGGATTAGTAGAGTTGAGGAGGAGTTGTGGATTGTAAAAGATGAGGTTCGAGGTGTTCAACGGGAGCAAAAGCACATATTGGCCATAATGAGAAACTGTGGAAAGGTTTTACATAAGATATATGGCGAGAGTAGAGAGCCTATCATAAGTTTAGGTGATGATGATGTTGATGTAGGGGTTGGAAAAGAAGCTGACAATTTTATGACCAGTGATACAGAACAAACGAATGGTGTGGATGAATCTGTGAAGCATGTTGGTAATAAAGAAGAGGAGAAAGTGACTGGTGTGAATAATGAAGAGATGAAGGAGAAGATATGAGAGGAAGAGGAGGAGCAAAGGAGACAAGTTGCACTAGACATTGAAGACCTAGAAGAGGAGGATGTATATGATACAAATCCATGTTTTCGACTATTGATGCAGCTAAGCTTCAAAGTTTTGCAGCTGATCTTGACAATGCAGTTGAAATGGTTGTTATTAATAAGAGTCCTACGTTTTTAAAACTCTTTAGTTGATTTTGTGAAGGGAGTTGATGAACAGCCAACAAACATCTTTTCTCCCATACTTGCAGTCCTCGATGTAAAGGTTAGTTAATAAATTATGAATGCAAGTCACACAATTGTGACATAGGGTCACACTTTTTAATTCACCTATTTGCCACTATATGCTTGATTTATGTAGATCCTTGTGGTTGAGGCAAACAATGACCCACCTGAACAAGTTGTGGTAATAGGGAAAGAGGAAGAAAAGCTTCTCTTAAAGGTCAGAATAACACCTATAAGTTAATAAATTATGAATACAAGTCACACAATTGTGACATAGAGTCACAGTTTTTAATTCACCTATTTGACACTATATGATTAGGTAAATTATTACATTGTTACTGTCTAGCACAATTATGTGACGTTGAGTCACTTAGAGGCTTTCCATTTCCAATTACTATTTTTTTTCATATTGTGATGGAACAGAAGAAAAGAAAAAAGGAGATCCAGAATATACGATGGACCGGAAGGCAAACAAGGCCTAGGATCAGATTTTTGCCTTCTGGTAAATTAGAAGAAAAAAAAAGAACAGAAGATCCAATACCCGCCATTAAAGGGGTTTCAAAATCCAAACAACCAAGGTCAAAGTGGGCAGTCCAGAGGAAGTGTCCTTTTTCATTTGAGCCTGACGAAGCACCCGATGATCAGCGCATTAAAACTTTTGATCTCTGGATCATTGAAGGTCTTGTTAAACAGCACCAAAATCATTAAGTTATCATATTAGAGCAAATTAGTTGGCATGTTAATTTATCATATTGTATAATTCTCATAGTATTGTTTGACATGCTCACTTCACTTCAATATAGGAATATAGTTGTAAAGTATGTATTTTATCACAAGTGGCTGACGAAGACACTAGATTTTGGTATTATCATAACTAACAAGAAGACATGGCTCACCAGAGCAATGGTTGACAGATGAGGTAGATTTTGTGATTGTTTGTCATATATTTTATGATTGTCTGTCACATATTTAGTGATTATCTTATATATAAAGTTATTATCTATCATATATTTTGGTACTATCTGTCATAATTATGGTTGAATCACTATTTATGCCATTTTGTGCAGCATGTAGGTACTTGCTTTTACTATTTGAGGAAGAAGCGCAAGTACGACATTAGTTGGTTCGGACAGGTTTTCATGACCACTGACTCCTATTTTGCCAATTATCTTGAAAGTGGTTGAAAAGATTACAAAACTTCTTCTAGTGGTGAAATTGATTGGGATAGACAAGCAGCTGTTAAAGATTACATTCTTGGTAGTCACTTGGCCTCGAGTGTTCCATGGACTGAGATAGATGTGGATTACATTCTAGTGAATGATGCGATTCTTCAGCACTGGATTCTTCTCACCCTTGATCTAACAACGAGGATTGTCACTGTATATGATTCCATAAGAGTGAGGAGGAACATGACAATAGAGTGATGGAGAAGATAGAACTATTGGTTACTTATTTGCCAATTCTGCTAGATAATCTTGGCGTGTTTGCTGAGAAAAAAAATGATTAGGGTTTTGCACCTTTCAAAGTTGAGCATTGCCAGGACAATCCTCAGCAAGAAAATACGTATGTAAACGTCTTATCTGACTTTGTTTGTTTAAATATTATCAAACTTGTTTTGATTTTGATTTTTAATTTTCTCATCTATAATTCTAGTAGAGACTGCGGTGTATTCGTAATCAAGTATGCTGAGTATCTCATGCATGGCTGCTCAATAACAGAAGTCACTCAAGAGAAGATTAATTTCTTCCGTCGAAAACTTGCATTTGAGCTTTACTATCATGCCATGGAAAAGGAGGAGAATGAACTCCTTAGTGATGTAGAGTGATGATGAAGCTTTTACTAACTTTTAGAAGTTGTTACTTGTCTACATTTTGAAACTGATATGAACTTAATTTAAAGTTAAATATTTGAATTAATTTTGTAGTTGGCCAACTTACATAGTGGCCAACTAATTCAGGTACGATAGTAGTGTTAATTACGTAGATTTGTTGACTATCATTTGTTACAGTTTATCACATATTTGTGACGAAGTGTCACAATTGAAGTATGTTCTCTGTAATTTTGAACTGTTCACCTGTCATATATTAGCTAGCCGTCACAAAATATGTGACTCATTAAATAATATCTCAAGCAAGATGGATATGTTTAATAAAAGTTGATCATAAACTAGCAATTTAATACATTCGGAACTATCATTTTGACACAGTTATCACAAATATATTACTCTAAGTCAAACTAACATATAAAATATCTCAGACAAGCCGAATATATTTAACAAAAATTGATCATAAACTTGAAACTTGGGTATATATAACTAGGATAATAAAATGCAACTACAACAATCCATTAGTTTTTCTATTCACCTATGACTATCACAAAATATATGACGCTACATAACAAATTGTCTGATTTTGTTTTCATTTGATTTACTATCACAATAACCACTCATATATTCCAAAACAACAATATTCATACACCACTTGTATAACAGCTCCCTAGTCCATGATTTGTTGTATGTAACGGGATTGAATTCTTGCAAGTCTGCCTATTGTGCCCACCTTGGCCGCAACGTGAGCATTTTTGTCTGAGAGCCTCTTCACTATTTGAGGGTATCCTTTTATTCTCAAGCCTACCAGCTGATCTAGCTCGCATAATTGGTGGTTTCACCACACGACCTTTTATTTCATCCACTATTGTTTAACAAGAAGTGTCAGCAAGAGGATGCACAATCGGGATTGTTCTTCTAATCCATCCCCAGCACACTCGGCTACAAAAGAAGTAGGCCAATCCTCTCGTACTGGAATCTGCTGATGACAGCGCTGACTTTGTATTGGCGGCATAAATAGCCCTTGCATTGTCATCTGCTCGTCAATTATATCTATGCATAGAGGGAACTTGCTCTTATCAACTTTATTCTTTTTTAGCTCCATGTAAACTTTCACAGAACGGTCATTTATAGTCTTAATAGGAGTAACTCTGGCATCAACAACATACTTCATCTCTATAGAATTATGTTCAGGTCTTAGCTAAAGAGCCTCAAACATAATTTCTAACAAACCTCCGTAAGTCACACTTATTGGAACCAAAATACCTGTAGTCTCCATCCTATGATAGTTATTGTGGTCTCAGGTACTATTGTAATTCAGAAAATAAACAACACTATCCATATCTGCAAAACATAAAATTTAAAAATTTAACACGGATCAGCAATAATGTTCATAAATATGCAAACCAAATATTGACTGTCAGTCATAATAATGTGACTGCTTGTCACAAAACTTACAAACTCTGCATCATACATAGTCACACATACTCTGCATCCTTTTTTTTTAAAATTAAAAAATAAACTTACATACACTAGCTTCTTCTAAACCAAATGTAAATATTAAACTATGACATACTATATCTTCGTGTCACAAATTTGTGACAAATGGTCACAGTCAAATTTGGGTCCATTACGGCAACATAGATTTGGCCAGGTCCAGTAACAAAATGAAGAAAATATTGACTGTCAGTCACAATAATATGATTGCCTATCACAAAACTTACAAACCCTGCATCACACATAGTCACATATACTTTGTGTCTTTTTTTTTTTAATTAAAAAAAAACTTACATACACTAGATTCTTCTAAACCAAACGTAAATATTAAACTATGACATACTATGTCTTCATGTCAAAAATTTATGACAAATGGTCACAGTCAGATCTGGGTCTATTACGACAACATAGATCTGGCCAGATCTAGTAACAGATCCATACCCACTTACTTCTACCATCTTCCATAAAGTAACAATTATCCAGTTACCTCCAGTAAGAACAAATAAGTGATCGGCAACAAAAAAAACACATACCTCTTCTTCCTAGAATTAATGCGACCAGATGAGACGATGCGAGAGTGAAAGTGAGAGATAAAGCCATCATACGACAGCAATGGAGCCATGTTGGGTAGACGACAATGGAGCTATAGTGGCCGGAGTTGACACAGTGGTAATATGCAGCGATGGTCGAGAGAGAGATGGAGAGTGAGTTATGAAAATGGAAGTGAGCAGATAGGGAAATAGAGTACAAGTGGGAGTGAAGATGTTGGGGAAAAGTGACGAGGGAATGCATTTATATATCCATAGACCTCCACCGAAAAAATAGATATTTGCAGCTGGGCATTTTCGGAAAGTTGAATGTTTCTCTCTCCAAAATGAGCTAAAATTGTCAGAAATTTGGTCTAAATAAGTCATTTTGAAAAAATAGTTTAAAAAAGTCCAAATGCCTCAAAAATAGGCTATTTGCGTCAATTTTCCCAATAATAATTGGGAACCCATTATCTATTTTTGTGCCTTGTTTTATAAATACCCGTTTCTTATTTTCTTTCAAAAAAACCATTTTTCAAACACAAATTTCATATGTAAAGGTTATGTGGTATACATTTTCAATGTAATGTTTTTACTATTTATAGTATAAATTTATATCTATGGTATACATATTTTTAGGTATAATTTTATTCTTTAAATATGGTATATATTTCAAGTACTTTTGTTATACTTTTTTTTTTGCAAGAAGGGTATTTGTGAAATAAAAATAAAAAACAGGTATTTATGAAAATATAATTAAGAAAACAAGTACTTATTCCTTCACAATTTCATTTGAACCTCGAGAAATTAGATCCAACTCTAAAAACCTTGATTTAATAAAGAGGTGCGGTGGTAATATCACTTTAAAAAGGGATTAAAGACTATGAATATGAATAGAAGTCGAATGTGGGTGTAAATACGAAAAGTTGGGGAAGTTTGGGGTCAATTTCGAAATGTTAAAGGCTAAACTGAGAGAAACTTGAGAAACTAGAGTCAAATGGTGGTTTTAAAGAGATAGGTACCCTGCCCATAATAGCTACATGTCAAAAGTAAAATCCCCAAATTTCCAAATCCCTAACTTTTTCCCATCCTCTCTCTCCCCTTACAGGACAACCCCCAGCCAACCACCCTTGCTGCCATCAATTAGGCATTCCTCTAGCCGTGAGTTCTAACTAGCTGCTCTCCTCGAGCTTCGATGAAGACACATCGCCAGCCTCTGCCTCATGCCGCATTAATAGACGTGAGAAAAAGGATTGCATATCCGTGCCCATTCACGACCATTTCTAGCAATTTCACCGCTGTTCTCCATCCTTGCCAGCAAGCTCAGCCTTCCTTCCACCTAACCCAACATTTCTAGCCCTTGATTGCTAGTGATTTGTCTTCGGTATGCTTTTGAAGTTTTTGGACAAATTTCCTAATAAATTATGGCATTTTTGCAGTTACTTTTGGGTGAAAGTGATATTGACATTGTATTTTCCATGGAGATTGTGTGAATGAGGTTATTAGATGATATGATTGATAATTGAAGATTAAAATCTAGTTTAAGATGTTTTTGAGAAAAGTTTGTATTTTTGGAAATACTTACTGAAAAATGGTATATATGTAATCAGATCAAAAGTTTTGGCCATTTTTGAAAAGTTTGGTATAAAATGGTCAAATTTTACTTGGGACCTCGAAACAAAATTTTGACTTCAAAATTAAGCTTAGTAAGGTTGATAAACGAGGTTTGATATACAACATTGGTGTGTTTTGTAGCAGGCATGAGTTTCGAGATGTTGAGGCTCGAGAATTACCCCGATTCACATGTCAAGGGTTAGGATTCACTGCAGTCCCGAATTTGATGGGTCATATACCTATCCTAATTATTTTAGACACTAGGAACGCCATGGGGATATCTGTTTTCCATTTGAAATTACATTTGAGGAGTGACCCTCAAAGGCGAGTGAATTTGGATCCTAACCCCCCCTTTAAAACGCCAGACAACCCTCAGAATTTCCACATGCCTTGGAAATGAATTTTCATTACTAGATTAAGGTAGGAACTCGATTACTTGAACTATATAGTGATTTTAAGTACAACTTTACTTTCTATGACATAATATGGAATTTTATGAAATGGTTTGAAAAATGTGAGCATAAATTATTTTGATCTTATAATTGATATTATATTGCGAAGGAGACACGTCACACTGATTAGCGTGCTCTATATATATGTTTTATGCACTGATTTTTGTGGGAATAAATTTGTGGATTTTGACAATAATAACGGTTATATTACCGAAATTTTTGGAAATACTACACGAATGTCCTTGTAGGACATGCAGACTATACATGCACAGATGTCCAAGTGGGACGTGCAGATATCTCATATCACGAATGACCTTTTGGGGGATATACGGACTATTTCATGTGCTATTTTTGGATTAATATTGAATACAATGTGTTAGAATATTGTTTGTAAAATCATTAGAAATATTTTGCTGAATCACTAACCATATAGGACTTTGAAAAAGTAAGTATTTTGTATATATTGAAAACTTATAATCAAATCTCTACTGGGTTTTAGCTTACCCTCCTTCCTTTCCCTCAGGTGGTCGGCATCCAGTGTGATATGGACAAGGAGGCATTGGAGGCTTATTTTTTATTATTTTTTCTTTTGGTAAATTGCCTATTAGATTGTAGATTTTGGACTTAAGTAGGAATTCAGATTTATTTATGATTATGTAAGCTTCATTATAGACTTAGATATGATTTATATAAACTTATGTCTATGGATGGTGAGAGATGAATATATGATGGATGATCTTAGACAATTATTTTTATTTTAGTCTATGTTTAAACGGTGATGCATAACTGTTTGATTATTTTACTTAAATATTTTCTAGAGGCCATTTTGGATATTTACATGTTTTTAAAACTTTTAGATTATTTTTTTAAAACTAAACTTCGGTATTTCTAATTTATGAAATACACATTTTGCCACTAATTCTGGCTTCAAGTTGTGACAACAACACCATTTTTTTTAGCTTATTTAGATATATTACCTATTTCTAGGTATACATTTCATATATAAAATACTAATGTTATATCTTTATAGCACATAATATATATCTTTGGTATATACCTCTGCTATATGTTATAAAATCTATACACATTTTTAGGTATATATTTTATACATAAATTATATAGGTATACATTTTGCCAAAAAAATATGTATGAATCTATTTAATATAAAAAATTGCGTACTTATACAAATAAGCTTTAAAGATAGGTTATGTAATTTTTTCTTGATGCATTGCAAGCCACTAGAATGATTTTTTTTTTTCGAAATTCACAAAAGTGAAATTAATTTGTATTAGTGATCTGTATCTTCTATCCCACACTGAAAAATGTTCATTTCTTTATCCTCATTATTCGTATACCAGTAAGACAAATGAATAACTTATACAGGTTTACATGCTATGGTCAATTAATCACACTATTAATTAGAATAGGAAATTTAAACAATAAATCACTTACCTGTAGGTGCCATCTTCATTCCAAAATAAAATAAAATTTGTACAAAACGAATTGTTAAGTGAATAAGCAAGTTCACGGGGATTTATCCATTGAAAAAAAGAGAGGAAAAAAAACCCTACCTAGACTACACAAAACCCGTGACATAAAAAATTATGTTGAGTTAAACTCATAAGGAGACGGCCTAAGCCCTAAGCCTAATATTTAGTCATGATCACTATATCACAAATTGAGCTTATAAGTTAATAAAGCTACAGTCCAAATCCTTTTATAGAATATAAAAGTAATCAATAGTAACCCAAAATGTCTTTCTTAGAAATATGTCATTCCTATGTCATAAGTTGACCATAGCTAATTTTCTCTCATATAAGTTAACACAGCGGAGTTTTCACAAATCAATGCTTACTTATTGCCGACATTGCAAACATTAAGGAAGTAGGTGGTGTCAGGAGATCTAAGCTACATAATGTTAGGAAATTGTATTTCCTATATTTGGCCACATATTTTAACAATTGTATTGAGACATATTATTCTTAAGCAGACCCAATAAGTGTTTTAATAAGGCTGGGTCAGGATATCCAACTGGGTATAGATACCAATGTGGATACCTTGTTAATCACCCAGTTGGGTGTGATGGATACCCAATAAGGGATTATATAAAGATAATATTAGGGTTATGGTCCTCACCACCTTTTCACGTACGCTCAATTTCTCTGTGGCTTGCCATCAGTTACAGAAAGTTCCATCTGAGTGTTTTAGGAATTAGGTTGTGTGGAAGACCAAACCCTCCAGCAATTACAGTTGATTTCTTACGCTTCCGCCTTCGGTTCAACGTCCAGATTACAGCTATACATCATGGACTCAGGTATACTCAATGAATCTCTGCCTATCAGTTTTAACATGAATGATCTAGGATTTGTGTTTGGTGTTTGCAATCCAATATTCATTCCTAACAAGTGGTATCAGAGCGGGATTTTATGTTAAAATTGATTAGATTTTTATGCATGTCTGTAGTTTTCGTAATCTATGCCTATTTGGATTTCTAGGATTTAGATTATACGTGGATGATTTGTAATTTTATATGATTTATTGAGTATTTGATGCTATGAGGGTTAGGTTTTAGGTTTTAGATCGTTCATATTTCGGATATAGGGCCAAAAACATCATTTTCGGATTTATTTTGATGTTTGAACCCATTTAAGTGGATCTGGAATTTTTTAGATTCGTACTGTGAATAGTGTTTTAGCAGACCGATTATGATTTTCGGTCTACCGAAAACACTATTTACAGGATTGATTTTCTGCAAAATTTTGAGTTTTCGATCGAATTTAGAGCTAATTTCGGTCATTTTTGATTTAAATCATAGAGTTTCAACCCATTTTCGTCCTACTAAGGACTAGAACGACCATCACTTTGTCAGTTGAAAGCCCTATTTGGTTCTAGGGTTGATAAAGTGACGAGCCAATTTCAGGAAAATCGAATCTGACAATTTGATCACTGTCAGATTCGGTCGACCGAACGTGGCTTTTCGGTCGATCGAAAAGTCATTTTTAGTCGACCGAAAGTTGCTGAGAGCCATTTTTATTTCTGTGGTTTTCGGTCAACCAAAACTGGCAGAATCAATCGACCAATTTTGCCAGCCAGTCGACTGATTCTTCCAATAAGGAAAATTTTTCAATTTTCGGTTAATTTCAGTCGATTTTCGGGCATTTCGGTTAATTTTCTTTGCACCATTTGTCTTGTATGTTAGACTAAACATGATAAAGCAACATGTTGTCAAAGTAACCTCTGTAGTGTAGTTTTGTTTAGTCTAACGTATAAAGATGTTGTGAGTTTGTCGTTAATGCGGATAACTATTGGCCCAAAAGAAGGTGGTCATTTGGCACGACAACAAACACATCTGTGATAATGAGTATATGATAGTTGTTTGGTTTCCATGTAGATAATAAATTAGCTCAAAGGAAGGTTTATTGTTTGACAGGATTTACCGTCCGTATTTGATTATTACACCTGAGAGTACTTGCAAGTTAATACGTCAGCCCAAAGGAAACCTTATTAATGTTGTGCTAGGTATCTTGTGATGGTAGTCCACCTTATGTGATTATGTGATATTTGTCATATTTGCATATTTTGTGATTATATTGTATGCTTATATATGACACTTAAGTTGTGAGCATATTTAATTTATGGTATTATTTTGTTCTCTGTACAGTTTCTGCTGCTAATTTTTCTGTCAATTTAAGTACCATTCCTGTGCTTACAGGCACAAACTTTACGTCCTGAAAAAAAAATGTCATAATCGTACTGGGTTATATGAATCTTAACCTGGCACTCAGAAAGGACCAACCCGCTGCTCTTATGAAATAAAGTTCCACTGAGGATAAAAGGAACTTTGAGCTTTGGGAAAAGTCCAATCGTATGAGTGTCATGATCATGAAGCGCTCTATTCCAGAAGTCATGCGGGGCTTTTTGCCAAACGAGGAAAATGTTAAGGATTTTCTTATTGCTATTGAGAAATTATATCTCAAGAATGAAAATGGTGAGATGATTACTACCTTAGGGAAACTTATCTCAATGAGGAACAGTGACAAAGGAAATATAAGGGAGCACATCATGTAGATGTCTCATTTGGCTGGCAAGCTTAAGGAATTCAAGTTAGAAATTTATGAGGATTTGCTTGTGGCCTTGGTTTTGCTTTCTCTTCCTAATCAGTATGGGAACCTGCAGACCATATACAACGCCCAAAAGGATAAATGGAATATTAATGAGTTAATAGCCATTTGTGTTCAGGAGGAAGAGAAAATTAAAGCTGTAAGGCCTGAAAGTGCTAACATGACCATTACCTCTAAGGCAAAGAAGAGAAAAATGGATAAGGGTAAGGAAGCTGCAGTGGCTCCACCTACTAAGGCATAGAAGAAGCAAGATGAGCAAGGTTACTTCTTTTGTGGAAAGGGTGGACACCTGAAGAAGGAATGCGCTAAGTATAAAACTTGGAGTGTTAAGAAGGGTAAGCTTCTCATTTATATTTGTTCTGAAATTAATTTAACTTCTGTACCTAAGGAAACTTGGTGGGTAGATTTGGGTGCTACTACTCACGTTAGTGTTTCCATGCAGAGTTGCCTGTGGAGCTGGAAGCCAAGTGATGATGAAAGATTCATCTATATGGGCAACGACCAAACAGCTTCGGTGGAGGCCATTGGGCACTTTAGATTGTATTTGAATACTGGAAAATATTTAGACTTATATGAGACTTTTGTGGTACCGTCTTTAAGACAGAATTTGATTTCAGTTTCTGTATTGGACAAATTCGGTTATTCTTGTTCTTTCGGAAACAATTTATTTAGTCTTATACTTTATTCGAATATTGTTAGTACTAGTGTTCTTATTGACAATCTCTATATGTTAAATTACCAACCCTCCGTTAATGAAACTTTGCATGTTAATTCAAGAGGTACAAAACGAAAATTAACTAATGAAGACTCATTGTTGTTGTGGCACAGACACTTAGGACATATTTCTAAACAAAGAATTGAACGTCTTGTATCTGATGGGATCCTTGGTCCCCTTGATTTGGCAGATTTTAAAGTCTACGTTGAGTGTATAAAGGGAAAACAGACAAACGTTAGGAAGTTAGGTGCCAATAGGAGCTTTGGCGTCTTAGAACTGATACATACGGACATCTGTGGTCTATTCCCTATGGCTTCTTGGAATGGATAACAGTATTTTATCACGTTCATGGATGATTATTCTCACTACGGGTACATATACTTAATTTATGAGAAATCACAATCACTAGACGTATTTAAGGCTTATAAAGCTGAGGTTGAAAATCAGCTTGATAAGAAAATTAAGGCTGTCAAATCTAATCGTGGTGTGAGTACTACGGTCGGTATGACGGATCAGGTGAGCAACGTCCAGGGCCCTTTCCTAAGTATTTAGAAGAGTGCGGCATCATCCCGTAATACACTATACCTGGGAAACCTAGTGTGAATGGTGTTGCTGAACGACGCAATAGGACACTAAAGGATATGGTAAGGAGTATGATCAGTCATTCCATCTTACCAGAATCATTA
This sequence comes from Trema orientale, assembly GCA_002914845.1. Classification (NCBI taxonomy): domain Eukaryota; kingdom Viridiplantae; phylum Streptophyta; class Magnoliopsida; order Rosales; family Cannabaceae; genus Trema; species Trema orientale. The sequence continues at coordinate 4,490 of JXTC01000493.1, read as the reverse complement.
TAGGGAGACGCACTCAAAACTGCAGCATATATCCTTAATAGAGTACCAAGCAAAGCAGTAGCTAAAACTCCTTATGAACTCTGGATTGGGCGAAAGCCCAGTATAAGTTATTTACACATTTGGGGTTGTCTAGCTAAGGCAAGGCCTTACAGGCCCAATGAAAAGAAATTGGACTCAAGACCAGTAAGCTGCTACTTTGTAGGGTATTCTGAAAGATCCTGAGGCTATAAGTTTTATGTTCCCATAGCAAAGTCTTTCTATAGGAAATGCCAAATTTCTTGAAGATATTGAGTTTGGGAGGGAAGATAAGGTTAGGGACATTGTTTTTGAAGAGAAATTCGTTTCTCTTCCTATGGTTGCTATTGGCAATGATCAGGACACTCAGGATCCTGTTCCTGATAATATCATTGTTCAAGATGCAATTGCTCCAGTTCAAGACAATGTTCAAGAGGTTCCTGTCCCAGTTGAGATAAATGCTCTTGTAGAGTAAACTCAACAGCCTCAAGAACTAATGCCTTTAAGGAGGTCCACTAGAGAAAAGAGATATATGATTCTGAATGATTATATCGTATATCTCCAGGAACATGAGTTTGACATTGGGATAATGGAAGATGATCTAATCAACTTCACGCAAGTCAAACAAAGTTCCAATTCTCAAGAGTGGATTGATGCCATGAATGAGGAGATGAAGTCTATGAGAGACTACGACATTTCAGATCTCGTCAAATTACCTGAAGGTTCGAAGCCCATTGGTTGCAAATGGATATTTAAGACCAAACGGGATTCGAAAGGTAATGTTGAGAGATATAAGACATGTCTTGTCGCTAAAGGCTTTACTCAGAAGGAATGCGTTGACTTTAAAGAGACCTTCTCTCCGGTTGCTTCAAAGTACTCCTTTAGAGTTATTATGGTACTTGTGGCTTTTTATGACCTTGAGCTTCATCAAATGGATGTTAAGACAACGTTTCTCAATAGTGACATTGATGAGACGATATATATACTGCAACCAGAAAACTTTGTATCAGGAGATCCATAGTCTATGGTCTGCAAACTTAAGAAGTCCATCTATGGTCTCAAGCAGGCTTCCCATTGATGGTATCACAAATTTCATGAGGTAATTCTCTTGTTCGGTTTTGAGGTGAATCCTGTTGATGACTGTGTATATCATAAGTTCAGTGGGAGTAAGTCTATCTTCTTGGTACTTTATGTTGATGATATACTGCTGGCAAGTAGTGATATAGGCTTATTGCACGACACCAAGAGATTTCTTGCAAAGAATTTCGACATGAAAGATCTTGGAGTCGCCTCTTTTGTATTAGGTATACAGATACAACGAGATTGCTCTTGGGGTATCTTTGAGTTATCACAAAAGAGCTATATCGAGAGAGTACTCAGTAGGTTTGGTATGGATAAGCATGCACCAATAGACACTCCAGTGTCTAAGGGAGATAAATTTAGCCTCAGCCAAAGCCCCAAGAATGATGTTGATAAAGAAGCCATGCAACAGTTTCCTTATCCTTCAGCAGTAGGGAGTCTGATGTATGCTCAGGTATGTATGTATCCAGATTTTGCATTCATAGTTAGCATGTTAGGCAGATACATGAGTGACCCTAGAGTGGATCATTGGAAGGTAGCAAAGAGGGTTATGAGGTACATATAGAGAATAAAGGAATATATGCTCACTTATCAGATATCGGACATTTTGGAGATAATTGGGTACTCTGACTCTGATTTTGCGGGATGCCTAAACAGTAAGAGATCCACATCGGGCTATGTCTTTCTTTTAGTTGGATGAGCTATTTCCTGGAAGAGTGTCAAGCAGACACACGTAGCTACTTCCACTATAGAGGAAGAATTCATAGCTTATTATGAGGCGTCTAATCAGGGAATATGGCTATGAAACTTTATCACCAGGCTGCATGTAGTAAATGGCATTGATAGGCCATTGAAACTTTATTGTGTTAATAACTCGGTAGTCTTATATTCCAACAGCAATAGGAGCTCATCAAAATCAAAGCACATTGACGTTAAGTTCCTAGCTGTTAGAGAAAGAGTACAGAGTCATTTAGTGTCAATTGAGCATATCGGTATAAACTCTATGTTAGTGGATCTGCTCACCAAAAGTTTACCACCTAAGATTTTTTACGAGCACAATGCTCATATGGGTGTTGTATTTTTGGATGGTATGCAGTTTTAGTGGAATTTGTAAGTTAGTTTAGATGCTTATTGTGTGATACTTGTTTATGTTTGTATACTGCAGTACTTTGGTTATTGATGATAGTTTTCATTGTAGACTCTGTTCATTATATATTATATGATGCATTTCATATTTTCTTGCTTTCCCATTGTGGTTAACAATAAAGTTTGCGGTAATGCACTAAAGGGGAAAGACTAAGGCCGATCTCAATAAAGTTTCGGATAGACCAGTTGAAAATAGATACGGTAAATCACATTGCGTATAATTTCTATGCCATATTCCATACTCGATCTGTGTCATTCGGGTGTATTAGTACGGTGATCATTGAGGGTTCTAGTTGCCATCCAAATAAGTGCAACGACGAGTGCTTTGATTTCGTGCTGACATGTCTGATAGGCGAGATTGCAACTTCAGGGATATTCAGGAATAATATGGCATATTCATGGCTATACTTTAGTTTGCAATGCAATTGTATTTGGTTCATATGTGACCCAAGTAGGAGATTGTTAGAAAATTGTATTTCCTATGTTGGGCCATATATTTTAACAATTATGTTAGGCCATATTATTCTTAAGCAGACCCAATAAGTGATTTAATAAGGTTGGGTCAGGATATCCAACTGGGTATAGATACCAATATAGATACCCTATTAGTCACCTAGTTGGGTGTGATGGATACCCAACAAGGGATTATATAAAGATAATATTAGGGTTATGGTCTCCACCACCTTTTCACGTACACTCAATCTCTCTGTGGCCTACCATCAGTTACAGAAAATTCTATCTGAGTATTTTAGGGATTAGGTTGTGTGGAAGACCAAACCCTCTAGCAATTACAGTTGATTTGTTACGCTTCCGCCTTCGGTTTAACATCCAGACTATAGCTATATATTATGGACTCAAGTATACTCAATGAATCCCTGCCTATCAGTTTTAACATGAATGATCTAGGGTTTGTGTTTGGTATTTGCAATCCCATATTCATTCCTAACACATAATTCATCATACAATAATTCATGACCAGTAACAGCAAAATTATAAATTGACTTATAATTTTAGTACCAATGAGTACAATTGACAACATTGTCTTTTAGACTATTTGGCGGGTTGTGGCTAAGATAATACAACCACACTTGGATTCTCATGCTTGTCCCACAACGAATTCTTTCTTGCTCTGTATCACAGGTAGCAATAACTATACCAATCCTCCAACTCTCTTTTTGCACATTATTGAAAGGAAGTCTTGAGTTGGCTAAATTTAGTAGAGGGAGAGTTAAAAATGTTCCTGGACAAAGAAAGATTCATTTAAAGGAATTTTTATATATACAAGATAATCGATCTATCAACTATGTGGACTACTTTTAGAATAATATTTGTCACAGTAGTATAGCTTCAATATTATATTTTATCGACGCCAATTTTTCTATTAGATCTCTAGTCTTTTTTTTTTTTGTTTTTGAAATGTTTAGATCTCTAGTCTTATTCTTATCATTATATGCTATATATTTCTTTCAAATAAAAAAAAATTCCTTAATTAACATTACAGGTCGTAGGCACCGCTCTATAAAGAATAGGTCTTTTCATAATGATGAGGCTTAATTAGCGATTGGCCGGTTCCTACTTTTCATATTTCGCTCTATCACAATTAATTTCACTCGTGGACTTAGCAGGTCTAGGTGATTTCCAAATCCATCAAGCCATAAGATCATATTTATGTATCCTCTTTTCATCTCTTTTAATTGGATCCATCAGTGACTCAAAGGTTTTATATTTGATTAGTAATAGTAGAATCACAACGAGTTATTCACATCAACAAAATATTAATAACTATGGGCCGTTTGATTAAGCTTTTTGAGAAGCTAAAAACATTTTTTCAAGAAATTTTGGGTATAAGGGTGTTTGGTAAAGCTATTAAAAGTGGATTTTTAAAGAATTTGGCCCATAGCTAAAGCTAAAAGCCTAAGCTGATCCTGTGACATCCCCCGATCCCACATGCGCACGTAAGGATATTCGTAAAAATATTTAGTGAGATCGGGAGGCGCCACTCGACTTACGATTGGTAAAATCGAAGAAAAATAAAACTTTTAAAACTTTCTAGGAGGAAAGAGAAAAGTTCACTCATAATTATACATACTCCAATATATACACATATACACCCTGGCAAAGTGGGCCTCTCATAAGGTATACATAATGTACACACTCAAAAATAGCTTATCAGGAAACCACAGCGTCAAAAATGCTCATATACACAAGCCGCGATCAGAAAGTAGGCGCTCCTCCTCTAACTCACATAG
>JXTC01000492.1:86771-225333 GCA_002914845.1 Trema orientale | reverse complement strand
CTATGGACCTGTAATTCAAGCTCCAATAAATTATGACAATTAATTAAACTCTTTAATTAATTTGTCTAATTTATTAATTCTAATATTACTCCACTAAAAATCTAGAATTGCACTCTTGAAATTACAGAATTAATTTACTCAGAAAACAGCGAGCAGTCCATCGATTTAATCATTACATGTAGTTCAATCCTCCATAGACAATTCATAATTGGAGCTAGGTTATATTCCGTTTACCTCTCCAATTACATCTTTATCCTTGTGTACCATTGATTCTCTAATGAACAATTAATTTATAAATCTATTATAAATTGAGTACTCAAACTGTTCAAGTCCTGAATCAATACACAAGGGAATCATCTTTCTAGCTTCCTAATGTAAGGAATGGATTTCATATCTGTAAGCTACATTCCTAGTTACTCATCTCATCATGCTCCCAAGATACAAGTATTTTGATCTGTTTAAAAAATAAATCTTTAACAAGTATGTCAAAGAACATAATATTATAAATAGGAGTCTATAACAACTCAGGATTAAGATTGATCTACATATGATCATCTAGTGACATTATTTGAACTCTCAACAGTTAACAGAATTTATGTGAGATACAAATCATGTCTGGTCCAGTCCTATATAATCGAATTATATAAAGTACCTCCATTGTGATGTCAACACATCAATAGTCCGGATAAGACTATTACATTCTCAATGTTAATGAACCGTACTAATAATATTTAATTAAAGATCCCAAACTTTAATTAATTATTATGGACTATATTTAGTTTATTATCCATAAATTTAATCCTCATGTATATAACACTTATATACTAAATTTGTGGTCACATAAATAAACTAAGAATTTTCTGATATTTAAATACATACCAATTATGCATAAATTCAAATAGAAAAATGTCATTTAATTAATTCAGCAAATATCCAAAATATACATGCTTTTAGGGCATAAACCCTAACAGTGATAACCATGTAGACCACTTGATATGGCAGTATGAGGCCTCTGGAGAATACTCAGTGAAGAGTTATCATCGTCTTTGCAGGAATGAAGTTATTGGTATGCTGGGTTCTTCCACTTCTTTCCTTTCCAAGTGGTGAAAGTTTATGTGGGCTCTCAATATTCTACCGAAGTCATGCTTGTTTGTCTGGAGAATTTTTCATGAAGCTCTCCCATCTGCAAAAAACCTACACAAAAGGAATATAAACATATCGAAAGGATGTAGTCATCGTGGGAGTATGGATTAGTCTGTTTCTCATGTCATCTTTCTCTACCCAACATCAAAAGCTGTTTGGAAAGCGATGGGACTTTGGAGTTTTATCAGGAACAAAGTTTCTCCAACTTCTACAGATATTTTGCTCTAGTTATATGATGAGGCAAAGGAATTGAATTTCCGTAAGACTCTTGTGTTGTCTAATTATGGAATTTATGCATCCTCTTTTAATGATTTCATAGCAACGAGAGTAATTCTATGATAATGTTGTGACGCATGTAAATTTATAAAGGTTAATTCTATGAATTTTCAGTGGAATCGAAACTTGGACATAGCTTGGAAGAGCTAAATTTCTATGTTGATTATAACTGGCAAGCCCTAAATTGAAATTTAAATCTAACCTAGCTCGTTTACTCTTTTGAAAAGTAAGAAAACAAATTTTAAAAGTTGGATTCTAGAAAAAGGGCAAACATGAATGACTAGTACGATAAATGCGTTGATTCTTGACTTAGGGGCATTTTTGTCATTTTGTTTAAGATAATGAAATTTTGAGAAATTGATGATATGAACATATTAAGAATGTAATAATTGTCCTATGGTTAAAATTTGGTACCATTTGGAGATAAAACAAATAAATAGTGAGAATGTAAAGAACATAAGGGTGAAATTATAGAAAAAAATGAAACTGGAATTTTATTTTAATGGAATTGCTGAACATTAGTATTATTTTATTTCGAAAATGGTATTATAATTAAGTTTAGGCCAATGGGAAGAAAGTTTAGTAGAAGAGTTTATATTACACAAATGGGGACTAGTGGAATTGGACAAGTGGCAATTGCCACCAATATAAACTAATAAGAAAGTATTTGAGTGGAGGACTCTTTTACCACAAATTAGCAGCCCATGACCCTCAGATTTTCATCCATATCAAGGGAGAAGAAAGCCTTTTGCTTCATTTTCCGTTTCCAAGCAAACTTTGCCTTTTTAAGTTCCAAAATTTCTTCTCAATTTTCTCTTCTTTTTCTCTCAAGCCAAACACTCAACCAGCCTCTTAAACCTTGATTTTCCTTCCTCCAACCTCTTATATTTTTGTAGAAAATTAATACTTAGAGAAAGTAGTTCATCATATGTGAGAAGTAGAGTCATCCAAGAGGTGTAGTCTAGACATGTAAGTATGGTTTCCAAGTAATCTAATGTGAGTTCTTGAATCTTTTTAAGAGTTTAAGTTTGAATATTAATCTTAGAGATTTGAGTAGTGATTATGGCTTGATCATATATGAGGTGTGAAAGCAAGAAGTAAAGCTAGGAGCTTTTAAGGAGTTTAGAAAAAGCTCCGAGGAATAATTTATGGTACTTTGAGTTTTGCTTTGAGGTTTGATGATATTGTTAAGCATTTTGGCAATGGTTTGCCTTGTTTATAATGAAGTGCCATATTAAAAGAAGGTTGAATGGTTGGTAATTATCTTGTTGTAGTGGTAGAAAGTTATAAAGAAACCACAAAGGTAAATATTCTATACTTTGCAATTTTTGGTAATTGTGGTTATTATTTGAGGTTATAACCCATGGTTTGTAATAAGTGTGTATGAGTTGTGATAGTCACAATTATGTTTTATGCTTGATGATATCTAAAATATGTTAAAGGCCTTGCATGTGAGTTATGAGATGGAAAATGGCAAAATAAGTTGGGTGGGTAAATGTTAAAACTTAATAATGGTCTAAACTGGAATTTCTCTGTGGATTAAATGAAAAAATCTGAAATGATGTGATGATTTTTAGAATGATTTATAGATACTTTTAGAATAGAGAAATGTGTCGATACGATTTTTAACGATTGAGTTATACTCTCAATAAGGTACAAACATCGAATATGTCTATTAAGTTTTAGCTGCGAACAATAAAATATTTTTATCTTAAAACTAGATAAATTGTTGAATTTGGTTTTAAAATTTGGTAGGCATATGGTAGACATGCCAAAGTCTTCATATTGGTATAATTTGCTAGATTTAAGCATAAGATGGACCCGAGGTGAGATCCACAATGTGGATCACTGAAACTGTCTACACCTACAAATGACCTAACTAAGTGTTTTGAATTTAAAAAGGGTCAAAATGAATTTTTCAAAACTTTAGGGTAATTTTCGTAACCCCTAGATTAAAAGTGGAAATTTTTGGTTCAAGTTTTAGCACTAAAGGATTTATGGTTAGAAAGTGGTGATCATGGAGTTTTGGTTCAAAATGTGAGTTCCAGACCTGTAATGGTCTAATTTTTAAAAATGTGATAAGATGTTAAATTTTGGGAGATTCTAACTAATTTTCCCTAGAAGATATTTTCGAAATGGAACCAAGGATTCCTGGATTTTCTAAAAAGGAATTCTGAGTAACATTTTAGATTATCACTAAAATCAGGCATTGAGATAATCATCAAGACCTACTGAAAGGTCTCAGATTGTTTTCAAACTCAGTTTAGATCTTTAAACTTGTAAATGGATTTCCAATAGTTTTAGAGAAGTATGATAATTCGTTTAGTACCAAGCAAGGCTAAGGTACGATTTTGAACCGAAAATATATTTTTCGAGAAAATCGCGTATCGGTAACGTGAACGATTTTGTTAAAGTGGCACTTTAGAAACGCACTAAACGAGAAATTAAAGTAAAACAAGTTAAGGATAAATTAAGGGCTTGGTTGCAACTAATTAGGACTAAATCGAAATTCTAGAAATGGTATTCTAATAAGTTTAGTTTCGATAATTGATATGTGGTCCTATATTATGGATACAATGAGACTAAGTGCGCAGAAATTGAGAAAGGTGATGAAATTTGGAGTGGTGCGTAGCTAAGACTTAGACAAGCTAAGGCCACCAGGTAAGTGCAGTTGTTTGACTACACCACGTAGTACAATGTGTATTATATATGTCATAGTGCGAATGAGGTGCCATGAGATTATTAATAATGTCGAACGTACTCGTAGTTATGGCTACACTTGAACAATGACACAAACATACACATATTGGCCATAGAAAGCCTGATGGAATACAGTGATGCTTGCGATGAGTCTCTATACCATGATTTACCATGTTTCAGTGATGCTTATGAAGAGTTTTTAGAATTAGAATTCCCATATTCGTTTACGCAGGAGTGGCAATTTGGGTTATGACATGACGACACGACACGAACACAACATGATTTTTTGCGGGTTAAGGTCGAAGAAAAAGGATGCGGGTTGAAATTGGATTGACCCTCCTGACACAAATAAAAGAATGGGTCAGGTTCAGGTCAATCTGCTTGACCGGAACTTGACCCGTTTGATCCGCCAAAAAAATATATACATAATTAAATTAAAAAAATATTTTCTTATTTAATTTGTACAATGTAAGTGTTTAGGATTATAAGTTATTAGCTATATTTATAAATTGCCCTTAATTTATTTGTTTTTAAATAAGACTATAATATACTTAGTAAAAGAAAATATAAGTAGAAAAATATGGGTCATAGTGGGTTGACGGGTCAAAATAGGGTTGTGGATTAGGTGTTATTCATTAAAGTGAGTTACATGGGTCGGATTTGGGTCAAGCCGTTTAAGGTGTGGGTCGAGTTGGTATTGATATTTTTCTGACACGATCGGTTACGGGTCGGGTTCAAGTTGACATAATTTGTGTATATATTAGACTTCCACTCAACACGAATCGACACTACATTTATGCTTATGATCAGTCATTTGGATTGAAATGCTTCTTAACTGATGATGCATGTGACAAGTCATTAAGTTTAAAATATTTAGCGATACTTGTGATGAGTAGCTAGAATTAGAAATATGGATTTTGCAGCGATACTTGTGATGAGTCGCTAGGGTTGAAATGACTTATTAACTGCCAATGCTTATGATGAGTCGTTAGATTTAAAATATTCAATAATACTTAGAATGAATCACTAGAATTTGAAACATGGATTTTGTAGCAATGCTTATGATGAGTCGCTAGGGTTGAAATGACCTGTTAACTTATGATGTTTGTGATGAGTTATTAGGTTTAATATATTCAGCGATGCTTGTGATAAGTCGCTAGAATTAGAAACATGGATTTTGCAGCGACGCTTGTAATAAGTCGCTAAGGTTAAAATAACTACTATTCTCAGTACTTGTAATGAACCGTGATAATTTTTGTGAATCAGGCTGACAATTGTTAAACGTGATATATATTATATAATTATAAGTGTTGATGAATTATTTCTATAGATAGTGTAAACTGTTTGATTTGAAAGTTTAAGCCTTATTATGAGTTGATGATGGTTATGATATGATGTATATACTCTTGTACAATTGCCCAAGCTTACACATGTGATTATTGCCCATGGAAAGCCTATTGTTAAGCAATGCCGGCATACTGGGTTACTAATGTGATTAGAGTTTGGGGCAACATGTTGGATCGTCAACGCGATTAATATACAAGATTATTGATAAGTTAGATCACAATGGTTAATGAGATAGTGAGATTGATTTCACTGTGAGTCAGGCTGGCAATATGCGTGTTTTATGAATGGCTTATAATTGTTGAAATAACTGTGTTTGATAATTCCTTAAGTTGATATAGATTTAGTACAATGAATTGCGAACAACTAGGGATTTGACCTGATTGTAAGTTATGATAATTGTATTTAGAGACCTATCTATTGTGTGGATTATTTAACATGATCATTTGATATTAATTTAGTTGTGTTAGTACTTGTTTTACTGCCTTATTAAGCTTAAATGCTTAATGAGTACTACTATGTCGTAGGTAAATGAAACGATAAAGTTAGTTAGTGAGCTGGATGTGTTGTAGTTGTGCGATGTATATATAGCCCGACCTGTCAGTGTTTTGTGAAAGTACTTTTAAAATATTGTAAATGATGTGTTGGCTCATACTTTGGTCATTTTGTAAACTTATATTTCTACTATAAGTACTAGTTTGAAGGTATGTTTTCATGTTTAAGTAAAAGTTTTTGAAAAACTATATTTTTGGAGTTCTCTAGTTAACATCTCTCTCGTCGAATTTTCTGTTAAATGCGTTTTGAGCCTGTAACAACGACGGGGATAAGACAGAAGAAGGGCCAGCCACAAAGGCATAGATAAGAAAAAGGATAAGAGGAATTCTATCATACATGGTTGGTTATATAATTTTTTTTGTTTTTTATTATACAATGTCTTTCTAATTTCCTTGTACTAAGGTTGAGGATGAAACTGTATTTAGCAAAGTTTTTATCTATTTATTAGATTAATTCTCTTTTACGTGTGCTTCAATGATTATAATCCTTGCTTCTAAAGATAATTAAATTAAATTTTCTTTCATCATTAATATCAGGTATTCTTGATTGTTAGAAATTTTTTTTAATTAATCTTGGCTTGACTCTTTATAGATTATTATTGTTTCTTTGATTCTTTATGATCTTATTATTAGTATGCTTAGACACATAACACATGAGGCAAAGAAGAATATACAAAAGATTTATTAATTTTATACTTAATTTATATCTATGAGTAGAGATAAAATATTGATTCAAAGTTATCACTCCAATTACAAGAATTAATTAATAAAAGGCAATTGCTAAGTTAAATAGTGGTGGATTCTTAAACCTTGGTAATTTAGTTTCTTGAATTCTCATTTCCAATTACTCATTTTAATTTAATTTGCTTGTTTAGTTTTTGTTCTTTTTCTACACAACTTTAATTATCTAGTTCGCTTTTTTCGACAAGGTTAGATATAGAATTTGCTTAGATTATATTAGACTTTTCTAGATTTTAGCAGTTTCTATGGATTCGACTTCGTTGCTTATAATTTTATACTTAAATAGATTCGTGCACGTATGAGTATTTTAAAATTTCACAACACACATCTCGTGTAGCCAAAATTCTACCTTAGCATCATTAGTAATTTTGTAGGAGGAATTGGAATTCTATCTCCACCACGACATTTATAAACAACTTTTTGTTCAAATCAAAACGACTTCTCTCAACTCCAATTAGCTTATATAACTTGTACACAAGGCTTAGATACTTATACCTTTTCACATGTCTATAGCCTTACTTTATTTAGCAATAAAAGACCACGAAGCTTTCTTCTATGGAAACTTCCATTCTCCGTTATACAAAACTACAATGTTGAAATGTGATGACTTTGCTAATCAACAGAAAAATAAAGTCAGAAAGGTCAAACAAAGCAAAAATACAGGAAAAAAAAGAAAAAAATGATTCTTTTAACAAATATTATGCTTTCATTGAAACACCATCAAATATCAATCGAAAACTATCGAAATTAATCGAAATATCATCAAAGCCAATTGAAAATATAACTACAAGAAAGTTAGCTTTCCTTGACGGGCTAGAAAAACCTCATTAGGAAAAGAGAGAATTGCTGATGGGTTGGGCTCAATCCCAACAACAAACGATGGCCCAACAAATCCACTTTTGGGCTCTTTTTGTTGACGGGCCATGCGTCAGTGTATTGACCATATGTCAACACGTGTTTTACATTCTGTTGGCAAAATGTTGGGAGGAAAAAACTGCTAGTATTTCCCGTGGAATTTGTTTTTGGGTTTATTTACTAAAATACATTTGCCGACGGAGTTGGGTAACCCATTGGCAAATGCAGTTTCTTTTTTTTTTTTTTCCCCTTTTTAACCACATCGTTTGGGACTAGGGTTATATCATAAAACCCTTTTACCCATCTCACCCATCTCATCCGTTGGTGCTTATGTCTCTTTCACCCATCTCATCTCTTTCTCTCTCTCTTTCACCCATCTTCCTCCTTCATCCTTTAATTCTCTCACTTAAACAAAGAATAGAAATAGACCTAAAAATCCCCAAGAAAACCCCTCTGAATAGATTGGGTGTTGGTTTCAAAACGATTTTCGCAGCAAAAGATTGGCCCAGGAACGTTCAAAAAATTTTCTCAAAACAATTGACTATATGAGTGCATAGTATTAATTCATAGCAAATAGGAACATACAAAGAGAATAGATCTAATACCTCTTGTAGCCTATCAGTGGATCCTAGCTTTTTTGTCTTCTAAACCATGATCTTCCAATCCAAGCCTCAAGCACAACTGGATGAACGTGTGGGCATTGCGTACAATTTCTTAAAACTCACACTTTAGGCCCTTGCAATATTCTCAACACATGAGATTGCAAGAGTTTGTTCTACAGAGAATAAGAAGAGTCTCTTCTTTTTCTCTCTAGGTTATGGAGGCTCTGTAAAAAATAATACATAGTGTATCTCTATTTTTTCTGCTAGGGTTTCCTTTATATATATATATATTTATTAAACTATTTAATTAATAATATATTAATAAAATCATATTAACATATATATATATATAAAACGTTTTCGGCTGAAGACGTTAAGCCGTAAGTTTTTTTTTTAAATGTAAGTTAATATATATATGTTTAAATTAATTAATCTAATTAATTAATACATATATATATATCTCAAAAGAAAAAAAACTTTAGTCAGTTTTCTAACTTTTTAATTTATCTAATTATCTGATGATTAGATATTTTTAAATTCAAAATTTAAACAAATTAGGAAACTTATCTCTCCATAAATTTAAATTAATTAATTCAAAATTAATTAATTAATTAATAACAATTATTAATTACATATAGATAAACTATATATCTAAATAAAGTATGCAGTAACAGAAATAATATAATATCCAATACAGTATTTGTAAGAGGTGGAATTTGGGACCCATAGACCTGTAATTCAAGCTCCAATAAATTATGACAATTAATTAAACTCTTTAATTAATTTGTCTAATTTATTAATTCCAGTATTACTCCACTAAAAGTTTGGAATTGCACTCTTGAAATTACAGAATTAATTTACTCAGAATATAGCGAGCAGTCCATCGATTTAATTATTACATGTAGTTCAATCCTCCATAGACAATTCATAATTAGAGCTAGGTCATGTTCCATTTACCTCTCCAATTACATCTTTATCCTTGTGTACTATTGATTCTCTAAATGAACAATTAATTTATAAATCTATTATAAATTGAGTACTCAAATTGTTCAAGTCCTGAATCAATACACAAGGGAATCATCTTTCTAGCATCTTAATGGAAGGAATGGATTCCATATCTGTAAGTTACATTCCCAGCTACTCATTTCATCACGCTCCTAAGATACAAGTATTTCGGTCTGTTTACGAATCAAACCTTTAACAAGTATGTTAAAGAACATAATATAATAAATAGGAGTCTATAACTACTCAGGATTAAGATTGATCTACATATAATCATCTAGTGACATTATTTGAGCTCTCGACAATTAACAGAATTTATGTGAGATTCAAATTATGTCTGGTCCAGTCCTACATAATCGAATTATATAAAGTACCTCCATTGTGATGTCAACACATCAATAGTTCGGATAAGACTATTACATTCTCAAATATTAATGGAACGTACTAATAATATTTAATTAAAGATCCCAAATTTTAATTAATTATTATAGACTATATTTAGTTTATTATCCATAAATTTAATCCTCATGTATATAATACTTATATACTAAATTTGTAGTCACATAAATAAACTAGGGATTTTCTAATATTTAATGATATATCAATTATGCACAAATTCAAATAAAAAAATGTCATTTTATTAATTCAGCAAATATCCAAAATATATATGCTTTTAGGGTATAAACCCTAACATTGGGTTCCTTACAATCCCTCTTAATTACCCTCACTTACCTCCTTCATCCTTCAATTTTGACATTTGGTTCTTGGATAGTGGTTGCTCCAAATACATGACCAGTGATTATTCCTTACTCTCATCATTTATAAAAAGGAATGGAGGACACGTCACTTTTGGAAACAATGCTAAAGGCAATATTTTGGGTATAGGTAACATTGGTTCTACCTCTTCTCCTATTATTGAAAATATTTTAATTGTTGATAGTCTTAAACATAATTTGCTTAGTATAAGTCAACTTTGTGATAAGGGTTATCGAGCGATTTTTTAGCCTTCCAAATGCTTGATTGAGGATACTTATTCAAAAGAAATTATTTTTGAAGGTGAAAGGAAAGAAAATGTTTATACTATTGATATTGAAAAATATTTTAGTCAAGATAAATATTTCTCAGTTTTAAAAGATGATTCTTGACTTTGGCATAGAAGGCTTGGACATGCTAGCATGAATACGATTTCTAAACTTTCTAAGAAAAACCTTGTTAATGGTTTACCTAGTTTACTCTTTGAAAAAGACAAGGTTTGTGATGCATTTCAATTTGGAAAATAAGTAAAAAGCTCTTTTAAATCCAAAAATGTTATTACTACTTCTAGACCTTTGCAACTACTTCACATGGATCTATTTGGACCATCAAGAGTAGCTAGTCTTGGTGGAAAACACTATGCTTTTGTGATAGTAGATGACTTTTCAAGATTAACTTGAGTTTTATTCATTGCTTATAAAAATAATGTTTTAAATGTACTTACTATCTTTTGTAAGAAAGTGCAAAATGAAAAAAGCTACACCATTACATCCATTAGAAGTGATCATGGTGGTGAGTTTGAAAATAAGGAAATGGAAGCATTTTGCTACAAAAATGATTTTGATCATAACTTTTCGGCTCCTAGAACTCCACAACAAAATGGAGTTGTAGAAAGAAATAATAGAACCTTATAAGAAATAGCAAGAAGTATGCTAAATGAAAATGGTTTGCCAAAATATTTTTGGGCCGAAGCGGTAAGTACCGCTTGTCATATTGTAAATAGAGTTATGATAAGGCCAATTTTGAACAAGACATCTTATGAGCTTTGGAAAGGTAGAGAACCCAACATTGGCTATTTTAAAGTTTTTGGTTGTAAATTTTTTATTTTAAATACTAAAGATAATTTGGAAAAATTTGATTCAAAATCTGATATTGGTATTTTCCTTGGATATTCTACTATTAGTAAGGCTTATAGAGTTTTTAACAAAAGAACATTGGTAGTAGAAGAATATATGCATGTTATTTTTGATGAGTCTAACACTCTTCATGAGGAGAGAAAATTGGATGATGATGATGTTATAGTTTTGGAACCAAGCTTGAACGAACCAAATGCAAATGAAAAGTCAAATGAAGAGAAAGGCACTCAACTACAACAACAAGATCTTAAGGAGGAAAAAGAAAGCGACAATTGTAATACTTTCTCTCTTCCTTAAGATTTAAAATTCAAATTTGCTCATCCTAAAGACCAAATTCTAGGTGACCCTTTACAAGGTGTCAAGACTAGAGCATCACTTAGAAATATTTGTAATAATATGGCTTGTATCTCCCAAATTGAACCAAAAAGTTTTAAAGATGCCAAAAATGATGAATCATGGATTTTAACTATGCAAAAAGAACTAAATCAATTTGAAAGAAGTGATGTGTGGGAATTAGTTCCAAGACCGAAGGACCAATCGGTTATTGGGACTAAATAGGTTTTTAGAAATAAAGTAGGTGAGCATGGGGTGATTGTGAGAAACAAAGCTAGATTAGTAACTCAAGGTTTCAATCAAGAAGAAGGTAACGATTATGAAGAAACCTTTGCACCTGTAGCAAGATTAGAGTCCATAAGAATGCTCTTAGCATTTGCATGTCATAAAGATTTCATTCTATATCAAATGGATGTTTAGAGTGCATTTCTAAATGGATACATTTTTGAAGAAGTTTATGTAGCCCAACCCCTCAGTTTTCAAAATCATATGTATCCGAATCATATTTTTTAATTGAAAAAGGTTCTTTATAGTTTAAAACAAGCTCCTAGAGCTTGGTATGATAGATTGAGTAAATTTTTGATTTCAAATGATTTCACTATGAGAAAAGCAGTTACTACTCTTTTTGTAAAAAGAAAAAGGAAAGAAATGATTTTAGTTCAAATCTATGTTGATGATATTATATTTGGTGCTACTAATGTGTCTCTTCGTGAAGAATTTTCTAAATGTATGCATGACGAGTTTGAAATAAGCATGATGGGAGAACTCAATTTCTTCCTCGGACTTCAAATCAAACATAGCAAAGAAGGCATTTTTATCAATCAATCCAAGTACATCAAGGATATGCTTAAGAAGTTTGATATGAAAAATTCCAAATCAATGAGAACACCAATAAGCTCTACAATCAAGCTTGACAAAGACGAAAATGGTAAAGTAGTGGATATTACTAAATATCGAGATATGATCAGCTCACTTCTTTACTTAACAGCTAGTAGACCGGATATAATGTTTAGTGTTTGTCTATGTGCTAGATTTCAATCTAATCCTAAGGAATCACATCTTAGTGCAGTAAAATAGATTTTGAAATATTTGCATGGTACTATGAATCTAGGATTATGGTATCCAAAAGGCACACACTTTAACATCACAAGTTTTTCGGATGCGGACTATGCCAGTTGTCAAACCAACCGCAAGAGCACTAGTGGCACTTGTCATTTTCTTGATTATTCACTTGTGTCATGGTTTAGTAAGAAACAAAATTCTATTGCTCTCTCCACTATTGAAGCTGAATTTATCTCTGCTGGTAGTTGTTGTGCTCAAATTCTTTGGATGAAACAAATTCTCATGGATTTTAGAATGCATTATGAACTTGTACCTATTAAATGTGATAATACTAGTGCTATTAATTTGTCCAAAAATCTAATTTTGCATTCACGAGCTAAGCATATTGATATTAGACATTATTTTTTTTTCGTGATCATATGTACTTGAGTTTGTTTGCATGAAAAAACAATTAGCCGATATCTTCACTAAACCTCTCAACGAGGATCGTTTTTGTATGATTCGTAGAGAACTTAGAATGATTGATTATAATGAGCTTCTTTGATGTTTTTCTTTGCTCAATTGTGTTTGTTTCGTGCTATATGCTTATTAAATTGAGTAATTGTTGCTGTTTTTATTGTTGTTTTAAACAATTTCAACTTCTCGGTCTGCCGAAAAACTATCCCAAAAAGTCGGTTCTCTCTGGAAGAATCAGCAGACCGAAACTAGGTTTTCGGTCTGCCGAAATCGCACAGTTCCACATCTATTTAAGCCATTTTGATGTTTTTCTTCACCACTTTTCACATTCTCTCAACCAAAACCTCTCTCTTTCACACCTTATTTTCATCTCTTCTCTTTTCCACTAAATTTTCTCACCAAATCTCTCAAGTTTTATCCAACTGGAGTTGATTTTATCGCTTTTCTACTCTTGATCTTTGCCTTTCACATTGTTTTGCATCAAAATCTGATTCCTCTTTCTTTCAAACCTTAGAATTCCGAAAATCCCTTGTGTTTGTGTTTCTATTGTTCTATGGCTCCTAGAAGAGAAAATCCAAGGTGAAAGGGGAAGGAAATTCGCCCTGAGGAATAAGAATAACGCACTAAGGTACGGTTAGACACTCTTCTTCTTGAATCCCCTGCCCTCATGACCAGGTATAAAGAAATCTTTTCCAAAAAGATTATCATTTGGGGTAGAACTTTTAGTTTTAGGGATTTATCCTATGTCAATTTTCCTGATTATGTTGAAAACATAGGATGGACTGATTTCTACTCCATTAGGGAGACAGGGTATCCTATGTTAGTTAGAAGTTTCTATGCCTGTGCAAACATCTCTAGGGGACAACATGCTCTCTTTGGTTCCCTCAAGGGCATAGATTTTTCCATTACTGAACAACTCCTAGCTAATATCCTTTATCTGCCTATGAGTGGTTACAAATTTCCTATTACCAACACTTGGCCTATGATCGAGGATTTTGATCCTCAACAAGCCCTGCTCCATGTCTGTTCCCCTGATAGTTTTCAACCTAAGCCTCATGTCACTAATCTTACCCTAGAGGCTAGGATTATCTTTCAATTCGTGTCTCAAAATATGATTCCTAGAGCTAGTCATAGGGATGCACCTACCTTTGGTGATATCTGTTTTGTTGATTCCATTCTTATTGGAAGAAGGCTAGATTTACCATTCTTTATCCTTCATGAGATGGTCAATGCTATAGAAAACAGGAGATCTTCTCTTCCCTATGGCTTTCTTCTCACTCGCATCTTCCAACACTTCAACATTCCTACCATTAATGAGGCCGAACGCGAACTCTGGTCTATAGATGTGGAGATCAACAACAAGACTTTTAGTCTTATGGGTTTTACCTTTATCAACAATACATGGGTGGCCAAGACCAGATAGGCACATGAGCAGGATGTAGGCACTCCACAAGAAGCTGGGGGAAGTGGTGCTAGGGCTGCAGAAGCTGCACCTGAGGAGACTCACGTTGAGGAGGCTCCTGCTCCACAAGAAGGCGCTCTCACTCAATCTTTTGACTTTACTGAGGCCTTCAACAATCTTTCTGAACGCCTCAACACCATCCAGCTAGATATACAACATCTTCATGACACCGAGCTTGAGTATTACCAGATTCTCTCAGCTGATGTCAACTCTGTCTGTCAGACGTCTGAAACTCAATTCCAGATCATTCAAGATCAGTAGGACGAGATGATGAGGATGATGCAGTTTTACTTTGGGCGTTTCCCTCTTCCTTAGTTATCTACTTTTATGTTCTTACTCTTAGTGGATTGATGGTTATTTCTTGTATTGAACTTTCTGTTTATTTTCTATGGTTGCTTGTATGAACTCCTTATCTGCTTTGCAATGGATTTATGTTTGCTTTACAATTCTCTCTTGTAGATTATTTTTGATGATATCAAAAGGGGGAGAATATGCGTGATTTAAATTTTAACTGGTATCCATGAGTGCTTTCAACAAGTGATATAAGCTTTACTTCTTATTCAAAATATGCACATTTTACAAGTTTAAGAGGGAGTTTTCACTATCTAAAATTAAGCATATTTTGAAGGGAAGCTTTCAAAGTCAGTAAGGATGCTTATCTCCACTTATTTTGCATTCCTTACTCCCTTTTTAAATCAAATGTTTGTTATCATCAAAAAGGGGGAGATTGTTGAGTCATGCTTTGTATCATCAATCCTACTCTTATATTTTAAAGTTAACAAACATATGATTAAGAACTAATAATTTACTTGAGTGTGCAACAAGTTAAATTGAAAGGATCACAAGACATTCAAGATAGATTATGGAAAAGGACTTGAAGACAAAGATCAAGAATATAAGACTTAGATCAATAAAGGTTTTACACTTAGTTCATGTACTTGAATATTTGTCTACACTTTATATGATCTTAATGGCTTAAATTTTTTATATAATTAATCTTTCTCAAAGTTAAACTGTCAAATCTATTTATTTCAAATTAAAATATAAAATTTATTTTATACAAGCTTTTAAATTTATTTATGAATTTCTATAGTCTCTATATTATATATTAAATCAATTTATAAAGTCACCTTTTGGAAATAATTAAAAAAGACTCGAAATAAAATTGAAAAACTACTCTCGGATAGAATCGGCAGACCGGTGGCCAGAATCAGTCCACTGATTCCTCTGCTTTCCATTTTTAATGACTTTTTAAAATTCGACTGTTAGAACCGCACTTTCAACGGCTAATATTTTCGGTCTACTGAAAGTCTACCGAAAATGACAGATTGTCTGTCAAACGGTCTAAAACGGCTAGTTTTCATTCTAGTCTTTAAATAGAAGTCTTTTTAATACTTGAAACAATTTTTGAACATTCTTACATTGCTTTATACATACTTTCAAGTTGTTCAAATCATCTTTTGTAAATCAATCTTTCAAATTCACTTTTTTACAAAAGTCAATTGAGTCAAACTAGATCATATCTTGTGTTCTCATTTATTCTCTCTAGGCTTACCTTGTATCAATTCTTTTCATTAGAGAGACCCTAGTTGAATGTATCAACAAACAAAACCAAATTGTATTTGTGAAGTGAGGTTGACACCGGATTCA
This sequence comes from Trema orientale, assembly GCA_002914845.1. NCBI lineage: Eukaryota > Viridiplantae > Streptophyta > Magnoliopsida > Rosales > Cannabaceae > Trema > Trema orientale. Next base: position 209,264 of record JXTC01000492.1, on the reverse strand, counting down.
TAAACAACCCGGTTTAAGTGAGATTGGCAGTAAAGTCTAAACAATCCGTGTTAGGCGTGATAGAGCCGGATTCAAAGCTATTGTAAAGGCGTGAGTGTACCCAAGGAGAAAGTACTCAGTATGTAAAAGGGATGGTCAAACTCATTCTCTTGATCTGATAGTGGATAGCTCGAAGCGGGTTGCTAAGAGCCAGGGACGTAGACATACCGTCGTGTTTGTTGAACCTCGTAAAAATAGTGTTTGCATTTTTCTATCCCTACCTCGTTTATTTACTTATCTTGAGCTTGTGCATGCAATTTATATATTTTTACTTGTTATTTCTTCAACTTGCTATATTTACATTATTATCAAGAAAAGTTTGTAAAAGTTTTTAAAACTCAATTTATCCCTCTTCCCTCCTGGGTTAGCTAGCCTTGGACTCACAAATTATTCTAGGATTATGTTCTTATTATTTATCCTTATATACATGCTAGTCTAGATTTCTATTTAGTTGAGGGTGATTTCAAAACTCTAGATATGATTATTGTATTAATTTTTCGGATTCATCAATTATTCATTCAAAGTTGGTATGCTTCTTCTAGGATTAATGGTTTATGATTTTTATTTTATTTTATTCGGGTGTACTGCTAAGTGAACATGATAGAGATTGCATACTAGTTGAAATTCTAAATCTGTAATTATTTAGATATTTTGATCATAAGTAGCAAATTATAGTTAATTGAATTCATGTCAAAGTGGTTTATTGACTTTGATGAAGAGCATAATCCAAACTTGTGTGATTGTTACCCAGAATCAATCTATCCTTCTTTGCTTAATGCTTCCATTAGATTGAATCTAGAGTGATTATTCTAGGTTGTTTAAGTCGGAATGGACTAGGTAAAGAGTTTGTTATACCTAGCTAAAACCTAAGGAAAGATTGGGACAAGACTGCTTATTCTAGGTTGTTTAAGTGAGAATGGACTAGATAAAGAGTTTATTATATCTAGCTAAAACCTAAGGAAAGATTAGGACAAGACGAGTATATGTGCTTTCTATAGTTGGTAATTTTGATAAGCAATTGATTATAAGGTCTGAAAATTGATCTAATTTTCTAGAGGTGACAAATGATCCTTTAACCTGTTTTATTTTATTATTTTCGCTATTTCATTTAATTTCACTTTTGTTTCATTACTGTAAAAAAACCAATAAAAATAATCGAATTGATAGTTCAAAAATTAGATCAATTCCTCGTGGGATCGACCATTCTTTCCACTATACTAAGTAATTGTAGGTTTTCCTAGGCCATGCTAGATTAGTAATTAGGAGGTTATAAATTTTAATTTGATTGCCTTAACGACTACTGTCAGTCTTATTTCCATCTTTAATTCATTTATACTTCTCTTTACTTAATAATTCTAATTTATGTGGCCAATGAATTAGTCTATCTTGGGTTATGATTTTGATACTCGAGAGAGATTATTTCATAATCTGAAATTAGAAAGCATAGTTTAGATTGTTGTGAGACCGAGAAGAGATCAACACCTAGATAATCAAAGTAGAAGGTTCTTAATGGCTAGACTTAATTAATGCTTAATTAAATGGGTTAGATAGAGATATTAGCTTAGATACTTAGACATATTATCTCATTTGATACTCGAGAAAGGTAATGAGATTAGATTAAGTCCCTTAATTAGTGAGTTTAGTAGAATTAGGTTAATAATTACTTAATTTGATCAACTTATGAGTAATTAGGTGAATTCAAGTTCCTAGTATATTCATACATGATATTTATTATCCATATTTTATTAACGTATTTCTTTTTATATTTGTTTTTATTTAATTTATATGTCTAGATAAAGTTAGGTTATGATAATTTTGATTCTAACTTCTATGGGATCACCCTTTCTTGCCGCTATATCGGGTAGTCTTAAGACTTGCTCGATTAGTTAATAGGAGGAATATAAAATAGTAATTTAATTTGCATTCGACGACAAACACAATTATCATATATTATTTTTTATTTTTATTTATTTTCAATGTAATTTAGAACTAGTTATAATTTATAAGGTATTAATATCATGAAATATATTAAATAAAATAGTGTGATATGTATTCTAATTTTAAAATTGTTCTATGAAATAAAATTCAACCATTTTTCTACTATATATGTATATTTTATTGTCGTATATATTATATATAGGATTTAAAAAAAATAAAACTAGTATAAATTATATAATATCATTTGTTTTAGCATTTCTTAGAGTTTATCTTGAAAATTTTGAGTTTTAAGACAAATTTCGGTAATTTTCTGAAATATTTTCGACATTAATATTGTTATCGATATTATCGATAAAATCAAATCTCGATATCGATACCAACATCGATATTTTAATCCTTGACCACCACTTAGCTATTCAACACCATCTCTCGGTTTTGTTTCATTTTATTTCATTAGGAAAAAGCGTGTCTCGTGTCATTAAAGTAAATTTAAGATTAGGGAAAAAGTACACAATTAAATATTAATTGTGGATTCTTAAATATTTTATTATTTTACTAATAACTCTATATTTTTGGAAGTTCAGTTCTTTTTTCCTTTTTAGGCATTTAATTCAAACCTATGAAATAAATTAGTGAATATAAATGTAATTTATCCTCTCTAAGCACCACTCATTCGAATGTAATTTATAGAAAGGACAATTTACCTCTTTCCCCCTTGATTTATACCAAATGTAATACTTTTTAAAAAATATATATATATAGAGCTTAACTAATGCCTCTATAGCTCCAGTTCATTACAAAAAAATGAAAATAGCACATGCACCCTTAAAGTCGAACAATTGACCTAATAACCAATCCTCAGCTCACTCACCTATTGAGCTAGCCCCAATGGGCATACCAAACGTAATACTTTATTCCAAAATAATTGACTCTATATATTTTGCCTTAATTTTGGGAAAAATTGTGTCAATTTGCCCCAAAAGTTAATGGTCTTAGTAGAAGTAGAGGCATTTCAGTAATTGCATATGGCTTAGTTAATTTTATGGACCAAAAAAAAGGGTTTAGAGTGATTTGATTGGAACCCGGTTTTCAACTTTTCGTCTTTTTCATTCTCGGTCGTTGAGTCTTTGGATTTGCTCCTTTTTTTTTTCTTTTTTTTTTTTCATTGAAACCCAGTTCCAAACTTCTTTGTCCATTTTTATTTGTTTCTGTCGTACCCTTTAAATCTCATAGAATTTGGCCCTCAGGGATACAGATATGTACATAGTTTTAGCTTAAATTTGCTAATCTGAAATGTGTTGGGCTTATTTCAGTGCATTGACCAACAAAATTGAATCATATTAGTTCATGGAATTCTTGATTTTCCGGTCACCAATTTGCTGACTAAGGTTGATATAATTCATACGTCTTTGATCATTGAAAGTTTTAGATGATAACTTGATTATATACATATATATATATATATATATATATATATGNTGTTCTATATCTCGATTTGTAGCTAAACTTGCATGTTGTTCTAGCTTTCAAGGTCTTAAAATGGGGAGTACTGTGAAGATTTACGACCAAAGTTGCATTTAATCAGTATTGATAAGATGAATAGTTAAACCCCAAACTTCTGGTTTTCCCCACATTGCTTTTAATGTATTTTTTTATTCAGTTCTGATAAGATAGTACAACCCCACTAAATATCATTGTATAATCTACGAAACATTGTAAGCATCTTGCATGCAACAAACGAGGTCAAATGTGACCAAAAGTAACAAGATTTACTTGAGCAATAAGTTTACATGAATTTACAAGAAACAATTTACAGACATTGAAAGTAGCAATCTGCATATAGGTCTCTTCTTTTCTTTTCTTTTTTTTTTTTTGTTTTTTCTTCCTCGTTTGGTTTGAAAGCAGGCAGAGAGACCGTTTGTTTCCTTAAAAGCAAAAAATTGAGATAGCACATGAAAAGGTGGAAATGAAATAATATAGTTACCATAAAAATACATCTGGGGCCCATGTCAACTAAAGTTCAAATGGGTTTTGTTCATCTGATGATTCCTGGTCTATTGGCTCGCACTTTAGACCTAGTGTGATGAACATTCTTTGGTAGATCAGTTGTTAATGCATACATCTTCACAGCAAACAGTTCCTCGGGCAATCCCTTTTGATCCTGGAACAAGAAAATATAGACATTAAAATTGAAGAAAATTCGACGACGAAAAAGATCCAGGTGCAATGGGAGAAGACAGTTAAAGTGAATATGATAAGCACTCATGGCAGTACTAGTTCCTATAAACAGCACCCACTAATTCACTCCTTTCAAGCAACCATACCATAAGATTGATTGCTTTGAAATACAAAAACCTTCAACCAACCTTGTGATCACGATGTGGTCAAAATGACAAGACAACAATAATACTAAGAAAAAAATAAAACTAATGTCAAACAAAGAACTTAAATGATTTAGTTGCCAATGTATATAAAGAACAAATTTTTAGGTTTAGCATTTATTTTGCTTACAAGAGTAGTTATATATATGTATGACTAATACGTTTTCAAATACAAAAAAGAGGTCTCTGCGCCTATTGGAGCAATAATACCTTCAGTTAATTAGTCGCTTTACTTTCAAAAGTTAAATAACTAACTAACTAGCCATGACCAAAGTTTATAAAGTAGTTCACCACACTGGAACTGCAGTAGCTATATATGACCAACTGGAATGCAGCTTGTTTATTTTATTGTGATCTTTATGTTTTCTTTTAATTTTATTTCAAGGTTTTCTCCCATTCTCATTACAGTTCAGCTTAAACCATTTGTCTCCAACAAAATCAAGGTGAAAATAGCAAGAAAAGACAACATAACTTCAAGTATCCATTTCAGTGAGCATATTCACCCTGAAATAACAGCAATAATAGTAATAACCAGATTCAGTGGAAAACTTAGGATTGCTTGTGTAACCTTCGATTTGTAAATATGCAGCCCACATTGACGAAAAAGCTCCTTAAAGTATGAATCAGACCTTGTAACACTCCGATCAATGTTATCCAAGACAAATCCTACAAACCAATAATTTAAAAAAAAATAAAACATAAAAAATAAAATTAAAGAAAGAGCAGTAGCACCAATGTCAATGCAGTGATCTTTGTACAGCAAGATAAGCCAAAACTATCAAGTCTAAAATGAACTTTATATCGCAAAGACAGACTTGTAGGTTTTCAGAGTTTTAGATGGGTTTCCAAATCAATCTCTCTCTTACCACTTTGAATAGTTATACAAACCAAATTGCATAAGTCAACAAGGACTCGATCAACTTCATTTTATCTTTTTGGGCAAGTGCCTTTGGAGATTCTCTTTGTAACTACAATCTCTCTGGGGAATGGTCGTTAGGAGTAAGTACGAAGTTGATCAAATGGATGGGATTCTAACGTGATTTCAATAGGCTCTTTCAGAAACTTTTGTGTTCTCAAGGAACAGGTAGCTTTTCTTGCTTCAAAAAATGGGTTATGGAATGGAAAGTAATAAGCCTCCACCCATAAGGTTTACTTATGTTAGGCGTTCCAAGTGAACCTTATGGAGTGGCCTTTTGTATAGAAAGTAGTTAGAAGTTAGTTGCTGGTCTATTTTTCAGTTGGCTGATCTCTTGGTTAGTTTTACTGGGCTCGTTTTGTTTGTAAGGATATAAATAGACTAGAGTGAGAGTGAGTCACTTCAGTTTTCTAGTCATTGTTAAAGGCTAAGCTCACTATTCGGAGAGAAGAGGACCTCTCAAATGTTCTCAGACTTGTAACCTGATTGTTTTAGCAATAATACTCACTGCTCTCTTGTTCTTTCTACTCGCCCTAATTCCCTTATTGTGCCTGATAATATCTTGCATTCTTGATTGGTTTTTTTTATTTGACAGGTGAAATAGTCCCTAGGAGTCTATCAGAAAGTAATATTCATTTTTCGGAAATAGGTCCTAGACATTTTGCTTCATTGTTTCCTAGACCTACATTATATTCTTTGACGACTTCTAAGAATTAGGATTTTCTGCTTTCGTTTAGTCACAATTAGTTGGAAAAATACTATTTCTAGTCTATTTCGTTTGCTTTGCTTAAGCGTTCTGTTTCTTTTAGTATTTGACAACATATTATCCTCTTTCCTCCAAAACTCAGTTTCTTTAATAAAATTTTTCGTTTCCTATCAGAAGAAAAAATAAGGAGAAAAGAAAATGAATTAGAAAAAAGTAGTACCATTTCTAGCAATGTTCTCCTTCAAAAGAAAAAATCCACCAGGTTTGAGACCACCCTAGAAGTAAGAACAAATAAGTTAGTAAAGTAAAAATATGTAAAATTTGTCATATGTTACATAAATGGTCAATGATCTACCAAAAACTTAGTTCTCATCATTTCTTGTTGCATAACAAGTAACATGTGATACAAAGATTCTTTTTCTTTAGTTTACCTTGTTTTTCTTTAGTTTTCTTAAGTTTTAGAATTTTACCAGAAATGTTGTGCAGATAATAAGATAGTGGGACAAACCCAAACACGAATCATGAGAGCACATTATATCAATTCATTGCTAGACAATCAATGGCAAACACTGAATTCACAATCTGGAGGGCAATGTGCTGTTGAGATACATGGATCCAAACAAATATAATTTTCTTATATAATGATTAATGGCACAGAAATTAAAGTGTGTTGCTGCAGGCATAAAGATGATAATGTTGGTATAAACAGAATAAAGACAGCTTTAATCTATGGATAATGTTGGGAAAAATTTCATCTCAATGTCTATAATACTTACGGTGAACAGGACTATTCGGCTAAAATGTTTCTGTTACAACATCATAAAATGGTAAAAGAACAATTGTGCATCAATTAGTATTGTGTGGATATAGCATTACGAAGTGAAATTGTATCACATGTTGGATTAGACTTTTTGCATTGAACTGCATGAGTGGGGAAACATTTATATTGCATTGAATTATAATTTTAAAAATGCTTAAACTATAATTCTAACAACATGAAAACTATGTCCTAGAAGTAGATCAAGTATCGTCAATACCTATGGTCATGATGCAGACATAGAATGAATATATTAGGAAATTATTATTATTGTTATTTATTAGGTGTTATTTAACTATTAGGTTTATTTTAATTTTGAGTAACTAGTTTTTAAGTTTCCAGTTTCTATCAGTTTCTAGAATTTGTCTACTTTCCTAGTTGTGTTCAAATGCCTATCTATAAATAGGCTTAGCTATGTAATTTTTTTTTAGACTATGATGAATTAATAAACGATTATTGAGTTTTCTCCTTCTACGGATCTCTCTCTCTCTGAGTTCTTATCTTGATTCTCTATTGCTCTTCTACCCATTCATCTATTTTTGTCTAAATCTATCTAAGTATCTCCCTTGCTTCTATTCTGTTCTCTCTAATCTATCTAATTTCTTATCTATCTTGTTTATCTCTTGCTATTCTATCTATTCTCTCTATTTCACTATCTTTTCTCATCTTATCCTACATCACATTCTTTCTTTAACACTGAAAAAATTTGCAGAAAGTAGATTCTCTAGAAATTATATATTGAACATCAAGAAATATGATCTTATAATAGTTGTGTAGGCCTAGCCAGTTTTATGTTAGAATAACAGTACGATATACATAAAGCCAAAAACCACAGGAAAAAATTTTAAATTAAAGTGGAAAAACAATGATTTAGTGCTATTAGCAATTTAGTAAGAAAGAAATTAAAATTTAAACCCAAAAGAGGAGTTCACATGGGGTTCCACCATGTCATTCTCATTAATATGCAATATAATTTGTCGACTTTACATCATCTAAAAATTAGACAAAAGAATATATATCAAACAAATAGAAGAAACAAAAAGCCAAGATATATAAAAACTGAAGATGAAGAATCAAAAACGTTAGGGTACTGAGAGTTTTAGAGAACTGAGGCTATGTTTAGTATGAAGGAAACAGGAGAGGAAGGAAAAAGTTTGAGGGAAAAATGGAGGGACATTGAAAAATTGGGTTGTCTGGTAGGAGGGAAAAGGGAAAGGAAGAGAAAAGGGGGAGGAAAAAAGTGGTGGGGCCTATACAATTTTTTCTCCCCCGAAAATTGAGATAAAATAGGGGGAAAAAAAAAGGTGTATGGTGTATGAGTAAGTCAAATTACTAAAATAGCCTCAAATACTTAACTTTTAAATAATTATAAAGGTAAAACAGTCATTTTAAATTAAACTAACTTTCTTTCCTCTCTACATACCAAACAACTATGAGGGAAAAATATTTTCCTTTCCATCCTACACATTTTCTTTCCCTCCTATTTTTTTCTTCCTTCCTATTTTCTTTCCTCTCTACCAAACATAGCCTAAGAAAAATCTAATAGGACATTAATCACACATAACAAAGTATAAGTTGAAACATCCTTGCTCTCATAAAAACGAAATGAGATAGCTAACGTCTGCAGTACTCATGAAATAACTTGACCAAGTTACCTTAGCTCTCTTGAAAAATGACACAAAGTCATCATCCGTCAGATGCCCAATGCACCATTGAACCCATATGACATCATATCTTCCTGGATCTGGTGTGAATTCCTAAAACCAAAATTGAGAAATACCAATTAAGGTCAAAGTATAAATAAAAGTAAACAAATAAAAAATCAAGAATAAGGCCAAGACATTCAGAGAGATCATTTAAAGCCAAACACTTGTCACGTATGTTCGATAAAGTAAATAATTGGCACATTTTGTTAAACTCATTCACCATCCCGAACCCAACCTGATAAAACAAAAACACTAAAAAACTAACAAAAAATTCTGTACAATTTCCAAGATTTTAAAAATTCTCCAATTTCAACACAAAACATAAAAAATTAAATTAGAGAGGAATTAATAAAACTAAGGTACCTATCAATTGAAAGGCAAAACCATGGCAAAGCCAGTGAATTTCAAGTGGGTTTTCAGTTTCGTAGATAACATATAACTTTGCAGTTGTTCCTGGTAATTCTTGATTGATGAAATTATGTGATTACTTGCTTGTTACTTCAGTAATTAAAACAGCATAATCAAGTATAAAACTTTAGAGTAGGTTACATGTCTATATAGGTAGTTATTTCAATTAATGAAATATATATATATATATATGTATACAAGTCGGTAAGTAAAAAAATAATTAAAATAAAAGATGCTAAAACGTAAATAGATATGATAACAGGTACTAAAGCATAAATGTACACAGCAAATAGGGAAAAAGGATTTCTATTATTATATTTCTTGGTTACAAGAATTACCAAAACATAATTGTTGGGGCCTTTGTATGACCCAACCTCATAAAGTTCTTTTTAATATAAAAGCACCATACTAAGATACATATATGAATGATTTATGATTATAAATTTGATTGTGTTTAACTGAGAGTTTTGAAAATGGGAGTGGTTAGTGTTGGAATCTAATCATACATGAGGATGCATTTGCAAAAACATGTAGTACGAAACCTTAGTTATTGATCTAACGATATGCACTCGTATTTTGGTCTAGTTAAGAAAATGAGAAAATGCAGTTGCCTATGTGAGGATCGTGATCTGATCATGCATGAAAATGAGCTTTGAGCTTGTGTAAAACCTTATAAAAACGTAGTATATAATCAAAGGAAGTTGATATAAGGTAATGCATGAATGATTGCGGTGATTTGTGGGCTATAGAATATGGTTGAATGTCAACAACCAGCCACCGTTTATATAGAAACAATGGCTAATCATGTATGCAGCGATAGAAAAAGGGAATTTCTAGTATGCAAAAACAACTAGAACAGTGATTCTAAGCTTAGAAATATTATCCTTGGTGTTATACACTAGTTTGGAGGCAATTTGAGCTTATCGAGTGAGGGAACAGTGAGAAAGAGTGAGTTCTAGCTACTGCAGTGGCTGGATACGAGAATAACAGAGAGAATGGAAGAGAAAGATGGGTGATGGTGATGGGTAAAAGGTGAGAGTTGGTTGTTCTGTGTTGTGGAGGCTTTGTCATCCATTTATAGGCTGTTAAGCCTAGGTCTCCAAGCTGAAAGTGGGGGCCAAGAATATTCCTGCTAAGTAACTTTTTGCCAAACGGCGCAAACTACACTTTCTTTTCTTTTTTTTTTCTTTTTTTTTTTTTTTTGATAAGAAACGAGCTTTGTATTAATGAGAACTATAATACAAAGGTGGTGGATATCCACGTAACAATCACACAAAAAAAATTACGTCAAGGAACTCCAATCTCTAATCAAGTCAGAAAAGGCAAAGGTTTTAAAGTTTTTTCCATCGTACAACCAAGTAGCAACCCAGAATCTAACCATGTCCCACACCATTTCCAAGCATTCTTCTTTTCCTTCGAAGATCCTTTCGTTTCTTTCTAACTAAAGTGCCCAATAGCAAGCTAAAACAGCTACCTTCCAAAGGCATCTCCCTCTTTGATTAACATGAGAACCTTGCCCAACTCCTATCAAATCCCGACAAGTCCTAGGGACCACCCAACTCCTACCAAATTCCTTCAACATATTGTCTCCTTTAATCATCTTCTGTCCTTGGTATTAGTTGGAAATCAGCAATAAACTGACATAAGATTGCTGAAAACACCCTTAGGGATTTGTAAACTATCCTTCTTCTCAGCTGCTGCCAGCTTAATGGTTTCGTTGAAAACCATGAGCTGAAAATCATAAAACAACCTGGTTTAGTGCTAATTATCCTTGCATGTAACAATGACTGCTTCTTTCCAATTTTGTGCAACAAGTCCTTATTCTAGGAACCACTAAATGGTTTAGGGTCTAGGGCAAAATAGCCTAATTCAACTAACCCCTATATTTTTTTTATTTTTTTTTTGGGATAAGAAACAAAACTTGTATTAATGAAGAAAGAATACAAACTAAGTGGATAAGAAATCCACTAAGAAAACAAACAAAAGGAAGAAAAGAACAGCGGATTCCAGTCCCTCACTAAATCCGAGAAATTAAAACTGTTGAACTCCTTTACATCATATAACCAAGTAGCTATCCAGAATTTGATCTTGTCCCACACTTTTTCCATCCCTTCTTCTACTCCATTGAAAATCCTACAATTCCTTTCTAGCCACAGAGCCAAAAACCAGCTAGCACAGCTACTTTCCATAAGTCTTCCTCTTTGATTAACAAGAAAACAAATCTTGACAAAATCTAGGAATCACCTAGCTCCTTCCAAACTCTTTCAAAATCTTATACCATATTGACAATGAGAACTCAGTGAAGAAATAGATGATGCAGGGATTCGCTTTCTTTTTTGCAAAAAATGCACCAACCCAGAGATAGAAAATGGTAGGGTCTTCTTTTTTGTAAAACTTCATGAGTGTTAAACTTTTCCAAAGCTAATAACTAAACAAACACCGTTAACTTTGAGGGTACTCGTGCTTTCCAAAGAGACTTAGCTAGAATAAAATCTGCCGCATTGCTCTCCTTGACGATGCAAGAGAATGCTGATTTACAAGAAAAGCCATCTGAAGGGTTGTTAACCCAGATCCTCCTATCCTCGATCTCCGAACAAAGACTAACTGAATCCAAACGGGTCAAAAGGTCCAATAGCTGAGGGATTTCTCTTTCAGTCAGGTCTCTCAGGAGATGAAAAGTCCAACTAGTAGTGATTTGAATTTGGATCTGAATCTTCAATGAAATCCGAAACAACTATGCCTTTAAAAGAGGAAAGTCTATATAAACTCGGGATCCGAAACAACTGTGTCTTTAAAAGAGAAAAGTCTATATAAACTTGGGAAGATTGTTATCCCCCACCAACTTGTCCTCCCAGAATCTAATCCTAGACCCACTGTCCTACTCTGTTTTTCTGCTGCTTCCGATTTGATTTCATTCTTTTTAACCTAATGATGATTAAAACTTAATTAATTCAATTTAGCTATGTTTTAGGGACTTACCTCAAAACAGTAGTTAACATATGAATTGGACACAAGATCTATATATAATATAATGATGAAAAACAAAAATCAGATGAAGAATAAAACAAAAGACCAAGTATCCATTATTTCTTATTTGAATTCTGAAATGCCAATGTGCAGTAGACTATCTAACATATGAAACTTAAATGCTCCTAATACTTACTGATAAGTATGAACAATCTATGCTCTATTTACATTACAAAAAGATGGTACTGGTTGATTTTCTTTTTTATTTTTTACTTCTTTTGAACAAGATAAATATATGAAAAAACAGATGAGAGAAGCCTTTTGAACTAGGAAAGTACAAATTAGCTAAATAACAAAAAGTGTATCCTTGAACTCCTCAAAGGTTTTTGCTAACAAAGAAGCCAAATGATTCGGTTTCTCACACAGAAATAGCTCATTTTTGAGCCCTATCCTTGAAAATCCTTTTATTTCTCCCCAAGTTCCAAGCAGAACACTAAAAACAGAGGGAAAGCCAGACTTCAAGATCACTTCGCCTTTCTTACAGCCACCAAAAGGACTGAAGTTCATCAAAACAATGAACCACAAGACACGAGAATGACTTAATAGAAACTGGACCACTTTCACCACAACGATCATATTACAAGAATTCCTCTTCCCAAGAAGAAGAAGACAAGAAAACACCATAACTTTAGTAGATATACACGATTTTCGAATAACTTTGGAGGGCTAAAAACATCAGGAGTTGAGATCCTTTAACAAAGATAGAAGAAAAAAATATTTGAGTGGAATCTCAGGACCAAATAAAAGAATTCAAAACTACCCCATCAAATAAAGACAATAAAGAAGGAATACTAGAACTCTCCCCATCATTCATGTTTAATAAAAATCACAGTGCCAATTGAATTTAAAAAAATAAATAAATAAATAAAAGAACGTCTGAAAAAATAAATAAATAAATAAAAGAACGTCTAAGGACACAGAAGCACAAACGGACCTATCGTAATAAAAGCAACCTATAAACTCTAGGAAATAATGCTCGAGAAACATAGTAGACCTCATAAACATTTAGGGACTTGTAAAGGAATCCTCAGGCGCAATACTTGAACCCACCAAATTATATGGAAGGCATATTTTCTTTTATTGACCATAACCACGAACAATCCTATTGTAGGAGACACCTCCATGAAAATTTACTCGAGGAAAAGCTAAAATGCTGAAGTTACGTACTGTAAAAACCTTAAGCTTCGCCTTTGTGACCTGAGCCCACAAAACCATGTTATTCTGAAAACCCTCCTGCATCCCTTCCCAAAGAAAATCTCTCATCGATTTTTCCAACAGACTGCTCACCAATGTTTGAAGCCCAAACAGGGAGAGAAACAAATTGTATGCTAGACAAAACCAATTGAACCAAAGTCAACCTGCCTCCTCTAGAGAGAGAAGTTCACTTCCTACCCACAAGATGCATACTCCTTTCAGTGCCTATTTGGGATGATTTCTACTTTGAGAAACAAAACTATTAAAAGACCCTTCTAGAAAAGAAAGTACATTCATACTTCCTTAAAAAAAGTCTTTCAAATAAAAGAAAATCTTATGAGAATTCATCCAAACACTTGTAAAAGTAACTTTTGGGCCTAAAAGATCTAAAGCCATGCCAAAAAAGCCATCAGCAACCACAATGTTTTGGGGCAAATTCCTAAATAAGATTAGAATAAAATTAATTAAACCCTGATCATAGTTAGATTAAGATGAATTTAATTAGAGCTGAAACAGGAGAAAAACAAGGGAGATTTTAAGGGTAGATTCCATCAATGAACTAGGGTATTTACCCTAGACCTAAACCCTTTTAGGGGTTTCTAGAACAAGGACTTTATACACAAAATGAGAGAAACAGTTACTGTTCACATGCGGAGACAATCAGCCTTTGAAACAGATTGTTTTGTTGATTTAGCACATGGTTTCCGATGAAACAATTAAGGTGGCAGCATCTTAGAGCTCTTCCTAGGAGAATGTTTTCGATGAAACCATTAAGGTGGCAACTTCTTAGAGCTCTTCCTAGGAGAATTTCTAGGATCCTAGGGATATTTCAGTAAATATGCTAAAAGAATAGCTGGTATTGGCCTAAACCAGGAACTAAACAGTAAAACTACTTAAAGACAAAAAATTCAGTTTTCTACCAAGTGGCAGAAAAGTTTTTCATCATTAAACTCAGAGAATATTCTTGTCCCCCATTTTCAGCTTAGGGACTAAGTTTCAGCAGCCTATAAATAGAGAACAAGCTCTCTATAACAGAGAAGAATTCAAACCTTTTACCCATCTCTTTTCAACCATCTTCTCTCACATCTTCTCTGCAATTTTCGGTCACTGCAGCATCCAAAACTCCCACTTTTCTTCATTTTTCTTCAACCCGATAAGCTAAATTCATCACCAAACATCCATGCATCACTTTAGATCATATCATTCCAGCACTACTTGTATTTCCTAAATCACTACTTTCAAGCATTGCATGCATGATCAAGACTGTGTTTTCATAAGCAGTGGCTGATTTCAGTCTTTACTTCACCTGACAGTGTAATGTCATTAAAGAACATGAGTGCATGTCTTTAAATCAATCACTAAAGTTTCGTACTATATGTTTCTACACGTTTAAGCTCATTTTCATGTGTGACCAAGTTCTGGTCATCACATAAAGAGCTACATTCTCCTAAATCCTTAGCTAAATCATCATCAATTCCATACTCTCATACTCATATATATGTATCTTAAATTAGTATTTTTAAACTAAAAGAACTCTGTAAGGGTTGAGCCATATAAGGATCCCCAACTCTCATGTTCTTGGTAACTTTTGTACCTAAAAGCAATCCAACAATAATATAAAGTTGTTTTCCTATATTCTTGAACTTTATTTTTCGAGCACTTTATTTCCAGTACCCTTTATTTTCAACATTCCAGTAATTTGGTCCTATTAACATTTCGGTACCTTTATTTATAACTATTTATATTTCAGTCCATTAATTTCAGCAAATTTTTATTTCAGCACCTTTGATTTCAGTTAGCTGGTCCTTTTAATTTTGGTTACTTATTTCAGTTTATTTAAGTTCCAGCTTCATATATATATATATATATCCATAACTAACTTAAGTACATAAACTATTTATCTATATCTAATCTACCCTAACTTTTTATGCTCAATTATGTTGTCCTAATCTCTTGAGTAAAACACAAGCAATCATTGAAAAGCAAGGGTAAAAAATTACCACGAACACACATTATAAGGTATTTTACTTCTATCAAGAAACCAACATTCCCTACATGCTTCCCAAAGCATAGCTCTTCAAATGAAAGATTTCAGAAACACTTGTTGAGCCTTAGAGTAAGTTTCCATGCAATTCCATTTTTCTTCTTTTTTTTTCCTCGAACCACTTTCACTTTTGAAGCATACAATTTTTCAAATAATTTTTTTTTTTAAACAGCTAAAGCTACTGCTTTGGAGCAAGTACATGAACATCATACATAGCCTCTGAAAAAAGATCACCACCTAAGGTCCCAGCAATCAGTGGTGCCCCATGATGTAAATATGAAAATATTGCCAACATTTTTCGCTTTGCATAGAGTCAGCACTCTCAGGATCATACTTACATGCAAGAACTTAATAGTCCGAAACTAAAATTCATTATTTATTCTCTCAAATACTAACAATGGTTCAAAACTTCTTCACAATTATGGCATGAAAACTTATAATTGCAAGTATAGGTCTAATATGGAAAAACAAGTAGCTTGTATAAGTTTGCAAATGAATGAAATTACAAATTATTAACCAGTATTTTATAGTGCATAGACCTACCTACCTTCTTTTCTATTTCTTTTTTGGAGTTTCTTCTCAAATTTTCACATATCACATGTCTTAACTTTGAATTCTAAACAAATATGTCTTAAAATCAAATTAGAAGGTCACCTTTACTAGGACATTCATTCCTAATACATAATTTCTTGAAACACGATGATACAAGTTTTAGGAATACCACACATCAAAACTACCATTTTCCATTCAAAAAGTAATTAATGATAATGATTCACTCTAAATCAAGAAATGCAAGATTATGCTTTTCCATACAGACTCAAACAAGAGTAAATTACCTGAAGAGGCAAACACAAAAAGTTAGTGGCTTTATTCGCATCCGAGGCCATATGATTCTCAGGAGTCAAGCTTTCACGGGCCTTCTCTAAGAAATGAGATACAGGCTCAAGAAGATCAACCTGGTTCCAAAAACATTTTCTTTAAAGTCAACAGAGGAAGTTATTGATATATAGTTAATGACACAACTGCTTAGAAAGAATAAGATAAACCACACGAGGACACAAAAGAATGATCTCTATTCCCTTCTACACTTAATGGGGAGTTGTTGTCAAGGTACTTTTTGCAATAGGAGGTGTTAACATAAATATTTTCAGTCCAATGGGTACCACTATAATTTTGACATAAGCCAAGGGGTAATGGAGCATCCTGTGTGACACAAGGATATGGATGTACCTAGATACAGGAAAAATTAGGACAGAGGCGAAGCCAAGAGCCAGACTTGCACCATTGTTCCATGCTTAATAACAGAGAATCTAGCATCTATGAGCAACTATTAAGAAATTAATGTCATTGCTTGAGGGATTTCATAATTAGGGTTCCACCTTTTCATTTCCTTTCTCTTTTTCATATTCAATTCTCGACATAGGAAAGAGCACTTTGTTGGGTATAGGGGCGGAGGAGGTGCTTGTTTCAGAATTATCTAGTATGGTGGGATGCGAGATAGGTGAATGGCCCACTAATTATCTGGGATTACCTTTGGGTGGAAATCCTCGATATGGTAGCTTTTGGGGGCCAGTAATCGATAAGGTGGCGAGAAGACTGGACGAGTGGAAAAGGACTTTCTTGTCAAAGGGAGGTAGATTTACGCTCATTGAATCTGTTCTCTCAGCTATACCAACTTATTACCTTTCACTCTTCTCAATTCCAAAAAAGATATTAAGGGTACTGGAAAAGTTAATGAGGGACTTCCTATGGAATGGAGCTGATGGTGAAAGTAGTGATCATTTAGTCATTTGGGAGACAATGTGTAGATCAAAACAGAAAGGAGGTTTGGGCATTGGAAATTTGGCAGCTAGAAACAAAGCTATGCTGCTCAAGTGGTTGTGAAGATTCCCACAAGAAAGGGATGCTCTGTGGTATATGATTATTAAAAGTAAATATGGAATGCACCAAAATGGATGGGATTCGGGCTCGGCTTATAGATCTACATACTGCAGCCTATGGAAATTCATCTCCTCTTTGTATGAAGAATTTAGAAGGCTGGTGAAGCTAAAGTTGGGCAACGGAAAGAGGAACCATTTTTGGGAGGACATGTGGTGTGGGGAAGAAACTTTTTCTAACCGTTTTCCTTTTTTACATAGATTATCTTCACCAAGAAACATGACAGTCTCAGCCGTTAGAGTAGTTCAATCAGATCCAACTTTTCTGCTTAGTGGATGGAATTTTCATTTTCACCAAAACTTGAATGAGAGGGAATTTACAAGCTATGGGGATTTATCTTACTTACTGGATCAGATTACTATTTTTGATGATAATGAAGATCAAAGACTATGGCCCCCAGATTACTCTTCGGGTTTCTATTGTAAATCTGCCTTTGACGTTATGCGACATGAAGAAGCCCTTGAAGATTTTAACTTACACAAATTTGTATGGAAAGGTCTGGTACCATACAAAGTGAAATTCTTTGGCTAGTCTTTGGGAGTTGGGAAGTTAAATACTCAAGAGAAACTCCAAAGAAGAAGACCTTATCAAAGGATTTCTCCTAACTAGTGTGTGATGTGCAAAAGTTATGAAGAATCTTCAACTCATCTATTTCCTCAGTGCGATTTTGCTCTGAGGATATGGTGGAGGGTTTGTGCTGAATTTGGCTTCCGGTGGGTAATCCCGGGTAACATCTTGTCATGGATTCATTGGGCCGCTGACCATCATTGGAAAGGACGAAGGAAAACTCTATGGAAATGCGCAATATGGGCATCCTTATAGACTATTTGGAGTGAAAGGAATTCCAGAATCTTTATTGAGGTTTATGGCTCTATAGATAGTTCTTGGGAAAGCATTCAATTGTGGGTAGCAGTTTGGGTTGAGGAATAAAAAGATTTTAGGGATTTTTTGTTTTCTGATCTGCTTTGGGGGTGGTCGAATGTGTACTAATTTTATGTACATCTTTTAATTCTCTTTCTTTGGGGACTTCTTGTCCCTTTGTATTTCTCCTCTTTTTAAATATTTAGTTACTCATTTCTACTCAAAAAAAAAATATTCAATTCTATCACATATATAACATTAATTAATCTACAGGAATATCTAATACTGATTACAATGTCTGAAACTACAATTGATTGTTCATTGCAGTGTTAGTACAAGATAGGTATTTCCCGTTATTGATCTTGTTGATTATACTATCCAGTTGTTCAGATAATTTTAATATGTCTATAGATACAATAAAAACATAGTGGACAGATGTAAAATTAGTGCAAGACAATTAAATATTTCAGGGTGCCGAGGTTCTCATGTGTACAACGAAATAGTACCGTGTAGCTCTTAATTGAACAGACATAAAAAAAGCTTTTTGTTATCTTTCTTTCTTTTCAAATTTTTGTACTTGTTTGTTTCTTAGTACCCTGTGTTGCGTTCTTGAATCTATAATTTTCTTTTTTTTTTATAAGAAAAGCCTTGGATTTATGATTCAAAGAGTAAAAGAATAAAAAGCACCCGTAATTCTCTTAAACTCCCAAATAGATTGATATAAATCATGCTTAACTAGTATTTAGATGACATTCAATTTTGGTCACGATTGTAAGTCCCTATAAAACGGCGTAATTTACAAGATCAGTTCAAGAGTCAAAAGAAAATGCCGAGATAAATGTTACACACGTTTATAACATTTTAAAGAGGTCATTTTTATATCTTGTATTTTGACACTTTGTTCAAATTGTACCTTATATTTTGGTTATTATCAACACTGACCCATAGATTTGAAATATGTAATAAATTTATACCCTGATACCAATTTAGAACAGTTAATTTACCAAAATGCCATTTAAAAAATTAAAAATAAACTGTATAAAAACTTATCCGAGAATAATTTTATTAAATCATCTTAGTAAATTAATTGTTCAACATTGGTATCAGGGTATAAATTTGTAACAGATTTTAAATCTAAGGGTTAATGTTGATAATAACTAAAACACAAGGTATAAATTGAACAAAGTGTCAAAATACAAGGTATAAAGGTGATACTATTCCTTTTGAAAAAACTACCGTGGGGAAACATATTCCATGGGGATAACATGAAAAAATGACGGAGGCACAGAAACTGAACCTACCACATTGAAATATCTTATTAAAAGATTTTTCGTGATTCTCCCAACTCCAGAACCACAATCTGCAATAGTTTAATATTGGTAAGATACGAACTGTCACCAAAAAAGGATTGATTAAGTATGCATGTATGATGATGCTCAATGTTGAATGCTCACAATGTACTCAATTTAAAAGGTGGAAAAAATAATGACATTTAAGTTTAACCTATGTTCAACTTAAAAGCATGAAAAAATATGAACAATATGGTACATAGAAAGAAAAACACTGCCATAGATAAAATCTAAATAAGCATTCTTTTAGCACTACTGCTGATCCAAGAAATTTTTTGAGATACATAATTGCAGAAGCATCCCAAGAAGTAATCTTAAAATGAAGTTGGTAATCTAAAAATTTGACAATGATGGGTAAACTCTTGTATCAATACATTCTATTAAAAAACAAAGGAAACTAAGGAACTGTAGTAATGTTGTCCCTGTGATTTGCATTCTTTAAATACACAAAATAAACCAAACAAATTAAGTACTGAAATTTAGAAAAGCACATACTGCTCCAAATATCTCTTTCCCCAATGGATACTATTCAAAAGGTCAAGAAAAAATACACAAACCCGCATCCATTCTTTCTGTTCACAAGTATTTCCAAGCCAGAATAAATTCCAGCTTGCGCACCATTAGCTTATGCCAGAAGCTAAGCTCAGCTTGGCTTTTAGAAGCACACAACCACACAAACACACACATATATATATATAGGTTGCCAATCTGGTAGGTATTTTTTTTTTTTTACTTATTATGTGTAGGTATTTTTTTTTCTAACCGTTGGATTATCATCTAATAATGATTTAACGGCTAAAATGAAATGCATAAAAAGACGTACATTATTAATATTTTTTTTTTTTCTTATATTTTAATATAAAAAAATAGTGTAAAAAAATTTTTTATTGGCCCAATTAATAAAAAAAAAAAAAAAAAACCGTTGGATTATCATCTAATAATGATTTAACGGCTAAAATGAAATGCATAAAAAGACGTACATTATTAATATTTTTTCTTTTTTTTACTTTTTAATATAAAAAAATATGCATGATAAATTTTTATTAGCCAAATTGATACCTATAAAAAAAAAAAAAAAATTGGTGCCCATATATATATATTACACAGAAAGAAAGAGAGAGAGAGTACCAAGTGCAACGAGATGACGTTGGCTTGTTGCAGCTGAAGCTTTCGGAAAGCGCTCAGAAAGGAGTATATTGAGAAAAGCTTCACTGCCCTTGATGTCCGCGTCATTCACATGCCCATACCCACCTAATACTCCATCAACCGAAGCCTCCACACCCTTTTTTTCTCAGAAGCAAAACATCAAACACTTTACACGCAAACCCAACAGACGGAGAAAATCAACCGAAGCTTAAAAAGGAGGAGCAATTTGTTACTGACCTCCCAGTAGCCCACGCCTTGGCGATACCATTCGGTCTTTTTGGTGGGATCTCCGACGTGTTCCGTCCACATCTCGTCGGCATTCTTGAATTGGCGGCCTTCGGAGTCTAAGCCGCCGACCTCCATGGAAGCCCGAACTCGGGTTCTGCTTCGGACAGTGTCAGACTCGGACGGAGCTTTGAGCAGAGGAGCCACCCAAGAGCAACTCAGCTGTATTCTAAGTACACCACTAGGGCATATGGCTGAGTGATGTTGTGGCATTGCGGAAATACCTAATAATGAATCCAAATATCAGAATTCAATATTAGGGTTAACTGTCCCAAAAAAAAAGAGAGAGAGAGACTAGTTAAGCATCATGTTTTGGTTCCTGAAAAATAATAATAATAATAACAATAATCAAAAAATTTGTACACGTAAGTCCAAATGATATCTTTTGTAAATATTTAACTGTTTGGAAACTAAAATATAGAGTTTAAATTTTAAGGGTTCTTTTTGCAATTAACTCTTTTATATTAAGGGTAAATGTTATGTTTGTTTCTCGAATATTGCATAAAATATTTCACCTTACTTCTCAAATTATTAAAAGTTCAGGTATGCTCCTAAATTACTGAAATTATTTATCTAACACACAAATATATGGAAAATAAAAGTTGTCATAATTTTAAAGTATTTATTAAAAATGCGAATGAGTATTTGGGACTGAATTCAATAAAAGAGTGATGATTTTAGTGATTTAGGATAGGTGCTCAAAGTCCAAACCAAACTAATTAAACTGACCAATCCAATTGTCAGAAATTGGATATCCGATTACAATTGAATTGGATTGGATGCTAAATTTCAGATTTTAATTGAATTGATTTGGTTGGTAAATCTCATAGTAAATATCCAACTAAAACCGAACCAATCAAATTTATATTAATTAAACTAAAAAATAAATATATTCAAGTGTTTTTCTATTTTTGGCTTGTGTATCTCTTAATATAAACCTTATTTCACTAAATTAAATGAAAATTCTATCTCAAGTAAGTAGTATATTCATCCCTTTCCCTCATTTACTACCTCTCCTTAGAAGTAAATTAGAAAAAGGCCAAGAGTTTAAGACTCTAGATTTTTATTATGTTATATAGATTTTGATTTTTATTATTTTAATTTGAAATAGAATAGAAAAAAATCTTCAAAATATTTTGCTCATAACCGATTAAAAAACCGTAGATTGGATCGATTTTTATAGGTAAATTTGATTGGATTTGATGGTAATTTCTTAAAACTAACCTATAATTCGATTGGATAAAGTATGGCTAAAATAGGTTAAATTCTAACCAATGAGTACCCCTAATTCGGGGTAAAGTTAAAACTTTTGATAATTCAGTAGTATCTTGAGATATTCTACATACTACAAGGATAAACATAAGATACTCTATGGTAGTTTGAGTAAACATAAAAGTAACCTTAGAATCTTAAACTAAATAAGGCAAAAATTGAACTCCTCATACCTACTTTGAAGAACAATGCCAAGAAGAATTTTTTCCTTTCTAAAATAAAACTAAAATTATTTAGACCTAAACTTGAGAAATATATTAAATGGTTATTTGTTAGGCATATACTTTTATAGCATGTTTACTAATCCGTAATGAAAAGAAACGTAAAAGGAAAGGGTATAAAAAAGAATGAGAATAAATTAAAAATTGAATGATTACTTCTCAATTTAACCAACTATGTGAAGAATTTCCTAAAATTTGTGCCTCCAATGGGTAAGTAAACACCTAAAAATGATAGAGATGAGAAACACTTCATTGATTTCTATTCCTTTTATAGTTAATTACAGATTAGTAAACACGGCCTTAGTGTGAGTGAATATCTAATGAAGTGTTAAATCAATGGGCTATTTTCTCTTTCGTTTTTTTTTTTCTTCTAAATAAAGGAATAGGGGGATTCAAACCTTTAACTACTATGTTAGATAGGAGATGCGGTTAACAATCAAACTAAGCCTGTAACCACAATCAATGTGTTAATGTTAGATCTTAGCATTGAATACAAAAATCTTACACCAATGCAGTTAAATTTTGAAATTTATTTTAAATTTGACTTTTATTTACTAGAGTGGTTATTGTAAGGATGACATTTTTTCCCTTAGTAGGTAAAGCTCTCTTTTAAACCGTTTGTTTTAATCAAATGATCCAAAATAAGTCAATTGATATGCGCCTGCCCACACAAGAGTATCTTTATAAGCACGTGCTCACTGCTAGTGATGAATCTAGGATTTTAATTCAGTTGGGGCATAATAAATAATTTTTTTTTAAGAAACCGATCATATAAAAAGCAATAATTTGAACTATTTAGGAATAATTTCATATTTTAAAAACACTTTATGACAACCTTATATCAATTATATCAAAATTATATATCTTTGCATGATCTTCTTTTTTAGTTGTTTGAGTTTGAATGTTATAAATATATATATATATATATATATATTAGGGTGAGTTTTCAATGGGTATGTTTGTTTTTGCTCTATGAATGGGTAAGTTTGACTAATTTAGAAATAAACCTATAATAACAAGTTATCTCATTAATATAATTAATTTCTAATTTTTTTTATTTATTTCATTTTTGATAATTTAATTTAAAGTTTAATTTTTTAATTACCTTTAATTTAAAACTATATGTAATTGTACCTTCAATATTTCATAAAATTTCTTTTTTACTGTACAAAAGGTAAAATTCAAGGTAGCATAATTTTCATATTATGAATAAGTTGTTTTCTTAAATAAATAAAAAAATGAATAAAGCAACTACACTAAAAGAAAATTTGTTTGAAAAAAAAATTATGCGTGAAACAGCTTAAAATTTGTACATCTTTTGTTGTATTTTTTTTTCTAACGAATAAGATAGTTGAGAGTGATTTGGGATTATTAAGTATTTTTTACTAGTTTCATTTTCTTATAAAAAAATAAAATAAAAAATTTGACCAACTCATCAGGTTACCCATCTTTTTTTTTTTAAATAACTTTCTATATTTATATATGTATTAATTATAATAATTTTTTTTAGTAAATCTACGAATATTATTTTAGCGAT
Source organism: Trema orientale (assembly GCA_002914845.1). Lineage (NCBI taxonomy): Eukaryota > Viridiplantae > Streptophyta > Magnoliopsida > Rosales > Cannabaceae > Trema > Trema orientale. The sequence continues at coordinate 185,479 of JXTC01000492.1, read as the reverse complement.
TAGATTAAAATCCAATAGCCCAAATTAGAGTACCCATCCATGGAGTAAAAATAAAAATCTCCATTGAAACATCACCATATATATATATATTTTTTGACAATTGGGTTGGAAGATTTGAACTTAATACGTCAATATTAGAGGTAGGTATGGTTACCATCAGGTTAAGCCTACGACCATATTTTGAATGTTATATTTATTTGTCAAAAGTATAAAGAAAAATTGTTTCTTCGAATTATAGGAGCTATACATTTAAATATATATATATATATATGGGTTTGGTTTAAATGGTTACAATAATATTTACTCATGGATGGTTACAATGGTTTAGGCCGTTAGATCTAATATCTTACAGTGGTGATTAGTTTGGTGGTTGGTCAAAAAAATTTAATGTTATTTATTACCATCAAAAAAAATTAATGCTATTACTACTTTTTTTAGTATCCATTCATGGTCACAAAAAAATTGTAACCACTGAGAATTCCTCCATATATATATATATGCATGTGTGTGTGTAATTAAAAGAAAAACACAACCAAGCGTAATCAGGCTTCGAGAATTAAGTGGGAAGTAGTAGTTAAGGAATCCATTATAGTAGTTAGTGTGAGTAAAAAGAAAAAGGGCAAAAAAAAAAGAAGAGAAGAAGAAGAAGTATCAACCGACCCGAGAGTTTGACGAAGAAAGAAAGTTATATTCAGTAAGGGTTCTAAATTTTAAAGCGTAGTTGGTAGTTTTTTTTTTTTTTTTTTTAATAACCAATGGAGTTTAGAATTTTGTGAAAAATAAGGGAAGTATATCCTAAATTTTAGAAACAATGAAATTAAGAAAAACAAATAGAAGCAAAAGAGAAAAAAAAAAAAAATTGAGTAAGAGCATGTGGGGGATTTTAAAAAAAAAAAAAAAAAAAACTCAATTTTAGGGGTAAAATTTGAATTCAAGAAAACTGAATAGGAGCTCTTGCCCCCACTCGCCCCAAGGTACGTCCGTCCCTGCCCACACCTATGATAAGACCCATAAAACAGGTGCCAAATATTTAAATAATAGATACTTTAAATTAATTTTTTTTAATTTATCCATTTTTTAGGTTTTGAAAAGAGAGTAAAGGAAAGAAAAGAAAATATCTTTAATTCACTCATCTTCTTTGACAAACTTCTCGCCATAAATTCTGAATATCTATTCTTATCTGTCTTCTTGTCCATAACACTCTCTTCTCTAGTAGTCTTTAACATCATCATCTTACTCCTCTAGTCAACTGTATTATCTTGCTTCAACATATCTTAGATAGTCCTAATTTTATGATGAAAACTCAGAAAATAAGAATTGAACTTTTTATTTTTAGGGGGAAAGATAAAGAGGAAGACGAAATTTAATTAACTTATGAATTTTGTATTCATCAGTTTGACTAGATTGAGATCTAAGCTGGGTTTGCTTTTTCTTTTTTCTTTGTGCATAAAGTTATGTTCTTTATGCATAAATCTAATTTAATAGAGATATTAATTGTTCATAGATTAATGCCCTATGTTTCCTTTTTGGTCTATCTTGCTTTTCTTTTTCTCTGATTTTGTAATATTTTCAGGGTAGAAAAACTGCCAAAAAATGGGACCATATGGACTTATAAATGGAATTGTTTGCCATTTTTCGAAAAATTTCCTCCATTTATTTTTATTATAAACTTTTTTAGTAAATCATACTTTTTTAATTACAACAGTATTGACTAACTAATATCAAGAAGTCAACTTTCCTTATTTGAGCATTTGAATATTTCTTAGGGCTAGTTTGATATTGCTATACTGTTTTGTGTTATAGTTGTACTGTGAGCAAAAGCAACTGTGAAAAAATAGGTCTAGTCATTTGGCAAATTTAATTTACAAAACTGTTGTACTGTTTAAAATCAGTATCTAGTATTTGGTAAACTATAGATTATGTGTGCTGTAAAAATTGTAAGTCCAAAGTAGCTAACCCAAGAAGCGCGGGGGGGGGAGGGGGGTGAATTGAGTTTTAAAAAATTTTGCAAACTTTTCCTGACAAACAAGTAAATTTAGCAAGTAAAGGCTACAACAAGTAAAAATAGATAAATTGCATGCACAAACTCAAGATAAATAAATATAAAGAGACAGGAATAGAAAAATGCAAGCACTATTTTTACGAGGTTCAACAAACACGACGGTTTGTCTACGTCCCCGGTTCTTGGCAACTCACTTCGAGCTATCCACTATCGGATCAAGAGAATGGGCTTGACCGTCCCTTTTACACAAAGAGTACTTTCTCCTTAGGTATACTCACGCCTTTACAATAGCCTTGAATCCGACTCTATTACGCCTAATACGGATTGTTTAGACTCCGGTGCCAATCTCACCTAAACCGGATTGTTTATGAATCCGGTGTCAACCTCACCTCACAAATACAATTCGGTTTTTGATACACTCAACTAAAATCTCTCATAAGAAAAAGGATTGATATAAAGTAAGCCTAGAAAGAATAAATGAGAACACAAAGTATGATCTAGTTTGGCTCAATGGACTTTTGTGAAAAAGTAGATTTTGAAAGTTTGATTCACAAAAGAAGGTTTGAACACTTTAAAAGTATATTTAAAGCTATGTAAGAATGTTCAAAAATTGTTTCAAGTGTTAAAAACCCTTTATATATAGACTAGAAAGAAAATTAGCCGTTTTAGACCGTTTGACAGACTGACAATGGAGAACACGTTTATGTCGTTGAAAATAAACTCCAGTATCAAATTAATATTTATAATTACCTCCTATTAACTAACCTAGCAAGTCTAGTGAAACTTAGAATTAACTAATATAGCGGCAAGAACGGTTTTAGATTAGTTGTTAAGTACCAAAATTATCATAACCTAATTTTATCTAGGTATCAAAACTAAATGAATTTAAAATAAAATGAGTAAAAACAAAGATAAAAAGAATTATGTAAATAAAATATGGAAATTACTATGCACTAATATACTAAGGACATGATTTCCCCTAATTATTCCTAAATTCGTCAAATTAAGCAATTATTAGACTAATTCCACTAAATTCACTAATCAAGTGACCTAATCTAACCACATTCCTTCTCTCGAGTGCCGAATGAGATAATATGCCTAAGTACCCAAGTTGATATCTCTATCTAACCCGGTTCTCTAAGCACTCATTAAGTCTAGCCCTTAAGAACTTCTTAATTTGATTATCTGGGTGTTGATCTCCTCTCGGTCTCACAACAACCTAAACTATGTTTCTCAATTCCAGTTTATGAAATCAAACTCTCTCAAATATCAAAATCACAACCTAAGTTCAACTAATTCATTGGCCAAATAAATTAGAGGCAATAAGCAAGGAGAAACATAAATGAATAGATAATTGAAAATAAGCCAACAATTAACAAAATAAGTAAAACAAAGTATAAAAAAGGTATATCAAATCCTAAGATAGAGAATCAATCCAAGCATAGTAGAATCCAAGGCTAATCTCATAAAGAATTTCAATATTCCAAACAAATTATACAATATGCACAATACAAAATTCAAATAAGATTAGGGAGAGAAAGATGAAGAGAAAACTCTTTTGTAGAGGTAAAACTTCACGCCTTTAATTCTTCAAGTATCTTTCTCAAGAATCCTCTCCAAATTTCAACTTCAAAGCTCTCTCTCTCTAGGATTTTTAGCTCTCAAGGGTGTGCGTCCTCTTCCAACTCCCCACACTTCAAATAGAGGCTAAAGTGTGTACTTAAAGATTACTAAGATGACCTAAGAAAGGGAGAAATCTAACCATCCATTGGTGTTAGATCAATGGTCAAAAATTGCTCTTAAAGTTGGCCAAAAACGAGTGGACTCGTGGCTGTAAAATGGAGAAAATTCGGCTTGTGCACGTGCTGAAATCGCAGTGGCACCGCGGTGCCACTGTCTGGCACCACGGCGCCAATGCCCTAGAGCTGAGGCACTATGGTGCTCATTTTTGGCACCGCGATGCCTAGCTGTTGGTCCAGATGAGCTTTTTAGCTCTCTTCGATGCTCCGAGCCTCATTTCGGCTATTAACGGCTTCGTAAACTTCTCCTATTTAGTACCGAATATACACTAAGCCTCAATTTCTTATTTTCTATAATAAAAATATAAAATAATATTAAAACAACACAAATAATTGAGAACTTACAATTATTTGAACTTGAAAAATACTTGATTTGTGAGTAAAATACACACTTATCAGATACCCCCAAACTCAAATGTTTGCTTGTCCTCAAGCAAAATAAAAGAAAGAAGAAAACAAACACAAATCAAGTATTAAGAACGTAAATAACAAAGCGTGAGTTTTGCATCGAATCAACAACCATGCATGTATCTCCGAAGTCACAAAATGATCTAAGTTCAAGTGGAAGGCAACTATTGAAAGTATATGGAATTTCAATGTCAAGCATCGGTTTTATTCCACTCGAGACCATCTCGTGAAAATGTGTGCATAATCAATTTCACTTAACCAAATGAACTCCGGATAAACTTATGTACTTAAGAGTAATGCAATTTAGGACTACCATAAGCCCGTTTTTTAAGTCGCTCTCCACTAATGTAGGTTATAATGTCATTAAAGATAAAGATGTCTTTCAAGGGTTATAGTGTAAGGCTAGGGTTAAAGGTAGATGAGAAGGAAAATTTTCGGCTCGGATCATCCTAAGCATGCATCACAATTCAAGGATCTTACATAATTCCCAATAAACTTCACTCACTAGACTACCCCATTGTAATATTTTTCTTCTTTCAATTCTTCCTACAATAAGTTTATTCACAAAAAACACATAAAATTAACCACAATCCTTTATTCATTTTTTTCTCTTTTCTTTTCTTTTCTCTTTTTTTTTTCCTTTTCTTTCTTCTTCTTTTTTTTTTGTTTTTTTTAATAATAAGGTAAAGATTGTGATAAAATGAAGAGAAACATAAACCTCATCCCCAAACTCAAAATCAACATTGTCACCAATATTGAAAAGAATAGAAGTTAATGCGTAATTTATACCAACTCTCTCCTTTCTTTTATTGATATCATACTAATCCACCAACAATTCTCCAAGCACAACCCAAACTTATATTTATGCTCAACGAATTATGCAAGAGTGCAATGCAATCATGCCTATTGGTGATAAGTTTAGGAAATGAGAATTAATTTAGTGGTTTAAATGCACTCGTGAAGTTGATGAAGGAAATAGGTCAAATCGGCTCAAGAGGTGTTAACTAAGAATAAAAATTTCAAAGGTTAGCTTCAAATGCTCAAACGATCCAAAGAAATGCCTAAATCCTCTCTTCAATGAGACTTAACCTAGGATTTCGCCTCAAGCAATACTCAAATGGGTTCTAGAACTCATGAGATATTAAAGCCTAACTAATGCACATAAGTGTACTCTAAAGCTCAAATTAGTCAAGTGAACATAATTCATGGTGCTCAAATGTAAAGGGTCAATAGTGAAATTCAACCAATGGGAATCAAGCACACAGATAATTCAATGAATTGCATTCCAAAAGACCTAAAGAACACTAAGTGACTATACACATCATCAATACCAAATCATCTCATCTTATCAAAACTCACAACTTATTCAAAACAACTAAAGAAAAGCAAACAAAAAAAATATTGATAAAAGGCACAAGTCATGGAAAGAAAAGTCATGGCCACCAATACATAAACTAGGTCAAAAGCCAACAAATAATAAACCAATAAGTATCCCTACTCCCAAACTCACAATCAATAATATTCAATCTAATTAAGGACAAGGGAGTGAGAAAATGTACCTAGGAGGCGAGACATCTTGCCTCCAAGTGTGGTGGCAACAATGGTGCTCTAGGCATAGTGGCTCTAACTTGAGGTGGCAGGACATTCCTCTATGCCTCACGTCTTTATGCTCAACTATATAAAAATTGGAAGCTCATCAAAGATTGGCCTCCGCCCATAGTACGTGTTGTACAATACGACATATGGGTCTTAGTGTCGAACGCCCTCAAGCTTGGCAATGTATGGTAATGCTCGGCTCGTACGCTCAACTTAATTCGACTTTGGCACATGTGCATGGTGGGCTTCAATGACCGGTGCTAGAGGCAATGGAGGAGGTTTTGGCCATATAAGATCGTTATGGATATGAGCTTTGATAGTCAGTGGCATAATAACTTGGATCTCAAAAGGTTGAGATTTATAAGTATTGTCTTGAACCTCCTCATCACTTGAGTACTCATCATTGAATAACCCAAAGATCCTCCCGCTTGTGCCAATCTCCTCTCGCTTGTGCCCATCTGCTCTCGGTGGCTTTCACAATTGTATATTTCTTGTGCGTCCCTTGCCACCGTATCCATTCTCTCCAACTTTCTATATGGAGCCTTGTCTCCTCTGAAAATTGGGTAACTAGCTCTTCAAGGCTGAGAGAAGACTCCGCTTGATAATGTAGAGTGTCATACCATGGCACCAAACTGTTAGAATTATCACCTAAACCGAGGTGGCTTAGTGGATAATTCCAACTTTGATAATCAAAATTGGCCATGTCTTCCAATAACCAATAGGCTTCATCGACGGATAATTGGTAGAAATAGACGGTACCATCTCCTTTTTCCACCCATATTCTTGTTTCAGGCTATAAATTATGGAGGAAGATTTGTAGTTGACACTCCCAAGAGAAGCCATGATTAGGGAAATTGATGAGCAATTATTTGTATCTCCACCATGCACAATGAAACGGCTCCAAATCTCGTTGAGCAAATCTTATGAGGACTTATCGATCTACCATCTTCAAGTACCTCACAAAATAAATAATAAGAAAATAGAAATAAAAAATGAAAAATAAAAATAAACGCTGAATTTAAAATCAAGCTACTTACTTTCGATATCAATAACAATCTGAAAATGCAAATCCCCGGCAACGGCGCCAAAATTTGACAATGGAGAACACGTTTATGTCGTTGAAAATAAACACCCAGTGTCAAATTAATATTTATAATTACCTCCTATTAACTAACCTAACAAGTCTAATAAAACTTAGAATTAACTAGTATAGCGGCAAGAAGGTTCGATCTACAGAGATTGGATTTTAGATTAGTTGTTAAATACCAAAATTATCATAACCTAATTTTATCTAGGCATCAAAACTAAATTAATTTAAAATAAAATGAGTAAAAATAAAGATAGAAAAAATTATGTAAATAAAATATGGAAATTACTATGCACTAATATACTAAGGACATGATTTCTCCTAATTATTCCTAAATTCGTCAAATTAAGTAATTATTAGACTAATTCCACTAAATTCTCTAATCAAGCGACCTAATCTAACCTCATTCCCTCTCTCGAGTGCCGAATGAGATAATATGCCTAAGTGCCCAAGTTGATATCTCTATCTAACCCGGTTCTCTAAGCACTCATTACGTCTAGCCCTTAAGAACTTTCTAATTTGATTATCTAGATGTTGATCTCCTCTCGGTCTCACAACAACCTAAACTATGTTTCTCAATTCCAGTTTATGAAATCAAACTCTCTCAAGTATCAAAATCACAACCTAAGTTCAACTAATTCATTGGCCAAATAAATTAGAGGCAATAAGCAAGAAGAAACATAAATGAATAGATAATTGCATATAAGCCAACAATTAACAAAATAAGTAAAACAAAGTATAAAAAGGGTACATCAAATCCTAAGATAGAGAATCAATCCAAGCATAGTAGAATCCAAGGCTAATCTCATAAAGAATTTCAATATTCTAAACAAATTATACAATATGTACAATACAAAATTCAAATGAGATTAGGGTGAGAAAGATGAAAAGAAAACTCTTTTGTGGGGGTAAAACTTCAAGCCTTCAATTCTTCAAGCATGTTTCTCAAGAATCCTCTCTAAATTTCAGCTCCAAAGTTCTCTCTCTCTAGGATTTTTAGCTCTCAAGGGTGTGCCTCCTCTTCCAACTCCCCACACTTTAAATAGAGGCTAAAGTGTGTATTTAAAGGGTACTAAGATGATCTAAGAAATGGAAAAATCTAACCATCCATTGGTGTTAGATCAAGGGTCAAAAATTGCTCTTAAAGTTGGCCAAAAATGAGTGGACACGTGGCTGCAAAATGGAGAAAATTCGGCTTGTGCGCGTGCTAAAATCGCAGTGGCACCGCGGTACCAGTGCCCTGGAGCTGAGGCACTATGGTGCCCATTTTAAGCACCGCAGCGCCTAGCTGCTGGTCCAGTTGAGCTTTTTAGCTCTCTTCGATACTCCGAGCCTCATTTCGGCTATTAACGGCTTCGTAAACTTCTCCTTTTTGGTGCCGAATATACAGTAAGTCTTAATTTCTTATTTTCTACAATAAAAACACAAAATAACATTAAAACAACACAAATGCTTGAGAAATTACAATTATTTGAACTTGGAGAATACTTGATTTGTGAGTAAAATACATACTCATCAAAGACAATCTGTCATTTTCGGCAAACCGAAAATTCACTTTTGGTAGATTGAAAATACTAACCGTTGAAAGTGCGGTTCTAACAGTTGGATTTTAAAAAGTCGTTAAAAACGAAAAATAGAGGAATCAGTCAACTGATTCTTACAACCGGTCTACCGATTCTGTCTGAGACTGGTTTTTCAAATTTATTTCAAGTCTTTTTCAGTTATTTCCAAAAGTTGACTTTATAAATTGATTTAATGTGTAATATAGAGATTATAAAAATTCATAAATCAATTTAAAAGTTTGTGTAAAATAAATTTTATATTTTAATTTGAAATAAACAGATTTGACAGTTTAGCTCTAAAAAAGACCAATGTATAAAAAATTTGAGCCATTAAGATCATACAAAGTGTAGACAAATATTCAAGTACAAGAACTAAGTGTAAAACCTTTGTTGATCTAAGTCTTGTATTCTTGATTTTTATCTTCAAGCTCTTAGCCATAATCCATCTTGAATGTCTTCTGATCTTTTCAATTTAAACTTGCTGCACACTCAAGTAGATTATTAGATCTTAATCATGTGTTTGTTAATTTCAAAATAAGAGTGTATGATTGATGATGTAGAGCATGACTCAATAAAAATGTTACCTTTAGATAATTTGTATTGAGACAGCAGAATCAACTTTGAAAACCAACCCTTACATTGCTTCTCAAATTTTGCTTAAAACAGCGATTATACAATAATTTTTAAAATTTATTGACCAAAAGCTGTAACTTACCAAATACCTCCCCTTCCCCCTTAGTATTGAATATGAAAATCTTACTCCAATGTAGTTAAATTTTAAAATTTATTTTAAATTTGACTTTTATTTACAGGAGAGGTTATTGTAAGGGCGGTCTTTTTTACCCTTATTGGGTAAAGCTCTCTTTTAAGCCATTTGTTTTGATCAAATGATCCAAAATAAGTCAATTTATATGGAGTTGCCTACACAAGAGTACTTTTATAAGCATGTGCACATTGCCAGTGACGAATCTAGGATTTAAATATAGTGGGGGCAAAATGAACAATTTTTTTTTAAGAAACAGATCATATAAGAAGCCGGAATTTTAACTATTTAGTAATATTTTCATATTTTGAAAAAACTTTATGGCAACCTTATGTCTATTATATCAAAATTACATATCTTTGTCATGATCTTCTTTTTTAGTTGTTTGATATTGAATGTTATATATATATTGACAATTAGGGATGGAGATATTTGAACTTAATACTTCAAGATTAGAGGTGGGTATAATTTTCATCAGGCTAAGCATACGACCATATTTTGAATATTATATTTATTTGTCAAAAGTATAAAGAAAAATCGTTTCATCGAATAATAGGAGCTATAGAATTAAATATATATATATATATGTAATTACAAGAAAAATACAACCAAGCGTAATCTAACTTTGAGAATTAAGTGGAAAGTAAAACCTGAGGAATCCATTATAGTATTTAATATGAGTAAAAAGAAAAAGGAAAAAAAATAAAAAGAAGAGAAGAAGAAGAAGTATTAACCGACTTGAGAGTTTAATGAAGGAAGAAAGTTATATTCAATGAGGGTTTTATATTTTAGAGTGTAATTGGTAGTTTATTTTTCTTTTTCAATAACCAATGGAGTTTAGAATTTTCAGAAAAATAAGAGAAGTATATCCTAAATTTTGAATAGAAACAATGAAATTAAGAAACACAAATAGAAGCGCATAGAAAAAAAAAATTGAGTAGGGGCATGCAAGGGGTTTTTTCTAAAAAAAGTAAACCCAATTTTAGGGGTAAAATCTGAATTTAAGAAAGCTGAGTGGGAGCTCTAGCCCCTACTTGCCCCAAGGTACGTCCGTCCCTGCTCACACCCATGACAAAACCCACAAGACAGGTACTAATATTTAAATAATAGATACTTTAAATTAATTCTTTTAATGAACATCCATTTTCTAGATTTTGAAAAAAGAGTAAAGTAAAGAAAAAAATATCTTTAATTTACTTTTCTTTGACAAACTTCTCACTATAAATTCTAATAGTCTATTCTTATCTATCTTATCATCTGTAATTCTACTCTCTTGTCTAATAGTCTTCAACATCATCATTTTACTCCTCTAGTCAACTACACTATCTTGCTTGAATATATCCTAGATTTCCCCAATTTTATGATGAAAACTCAGAAGATAGGGGTTGAACTTTTTATTTTAGGAGGAAAGAAAAAGAGGAAGACAAAATTTAATTAAATTATGAATTTTGTGTTCATCAGTTTGATTAGATTGAGATCTAAGTTGGGTTTCCTATTTTTTTTTCTTTGCACATAAAGTTACAATTTTTATGCAGAAATCAAATTTAATGGAGATATGAATTATTTATGGATTAATGCCCTCTATTTTCCGTTTTGGTCTATTTCACTTTTCTTTTTCTCTGATTTTGTAATATTTTAGGGCAAAAAAATTGTCTAAAAATGGGACCATATGGACTTATAAATAGAATTTTGTTTGTCCTTTTTCAAAAAACTTCCTCCAATTCTTTTTATTATAAATATTTTTAGAGAATCATGCTTTTTTTAATTATAATAGTATTGCCTAACTAAACTCAAGAAGCCAACTTTCCTCATTTGGGCATCTGAATATTTATAGGGGTTAGTTTGGTACTGTTGTGCTATACTGTATTGTGTTGTGCTATGCTGCTGTTGTGCTGCAACTATACTGTAGCCTTGCTGTAGCTGTGCTGTGAAAAAGAAGCAGTTGTGAGAAAGCAGGTTTAGGTATTTGGTAAATTTAATTTACCAAATTGTTGTACTATTTAAAAACAACATCTAGTATTTGGTAAACTATAGATTATATATGCTGTAAAAATATTATTTCAGATAATTTGTATTATGATAGCAGAATTAACTTTGAAAAGTAATCCTTACTTTGCTTCTCAAATTTCGCTTAAAATGGCGGTTACACTGTAACTTTTAAAATCTGTTGACTAAAAGCAATAACTTACCAAATATATTCCCCATTCTCTTTTTTCTCTAACTGCTTTTAAAAGCTAAAAACAGAATTTAGAAGGAATCCCAAACAGGACCTATTAATTTGTTGTCTCAATGATTATCTTATTTTGGAACTTTTTTTTAAGGAGACTTTTCAGAAAAATGACTTGTTCTCTTGCTAAATTATTTTCTTATACAGAACTTCTATTAGAATGAAGAGAAACCAAGCACAGTTTAAGACTTGATGATTAAATCTGTTTTCAGATTAAGTGGAACTTGATAATATTTAATCAAGATTATTTCTATTTTCCCATGTGACTCCTCAACTACAAACATAGATTCTGCAGATTCATAGGTGAGATCTGTATTTTTACCAATATTCATGATCAATGTGTCCTAAGGTTCTAGCATTGAACAAAGCAATAGAGTAGCCCTTTTCTTTTCATCAATCTTCTCAACAATTACCTCTAATCTACTCATCGGAGTATTAAATGATATGAACCCCACCAACAATCGTGATGAAACGCAGTACCAATTATGGAATTCGAACCCAAGACCACCAAGTCATAAGAATGTTGAGTCTTGACTCGTTACCCAACAAGATACGAACCGAGAACTACGATAGATTAAAGACACCACACCAAGAATCCTCAAGAACCACCCAAGAATCAATGGGATAAGTCTGGTTGTTTTGAACGCCACAAGAGTTAACTTGATAAGTTCAAGAATCTTCTCAAGAATGAAGAAAACACGAATAATTCACAATATTATTGATTCACTATGCTCTGAAAAACGTTCAAAGCTCTCTCCTTTATATAAGAGTCGAATTTAAACTTAATTTAAGGTAAATTAATGTTATTTTGATATGTGGCAACCCTCTCCTAAAATAAAAATAATTAAATCCGAAAATAACTAAATCTGAATTAAAGAAGTTTCCTAAAAGTATAAAAGACTTAGAAAAATATGTAGACTTCAAATGAACTCTTCTAGAACCTTAATCATAGTGACTAGGTTTCCTTGGACCTGATTTGGGCTAATATCAGGCCTCCATGCGTTTGCCATCTCTCCAATATGTTGAATCAGCCCATTTAATGCCTCTTTGAATCTCATGGCTCTAAATCTTGTGATCGGCTCACTTGGCAAGCTTAATGGATTACGTGATTGCTGCCCTTGAGTTCCTCCAAGCCCATGTGAATGCTCCTCCTCTTGCACGTGCGGTTGAGCAGCTTCATTTGCATCATTAAACTCACTCAAGGATTCCTGAAAGGAAAAATCCTCTGCCATCTTGAGGTTATAGAGCTTATTTCATAGGAAAATCTTATTTGATATTGGTTTTCCTTCATATAGATTTTGTAACTTATCATATAAACCTTTAGCCATATTGAACAAAACCATCTCTTCCAGTGCAAGATAAATTTTTGCCATGGCAAACTCGTCTTTCTCATCCAACACTTCATCTTTTATCTCTTTCGTCTTATTTTCCTTTCCCTTCAAGGCAACCACAAACTATCCTTTATGAGAAGCGAGGGCACCTTCATTTTTCAAGGAAGATAGTTGGAATCATTGAATCCTAACATTTCGAATTTGGTGGAACTCGAAGTTGTCATATTTAATTTTCACAATATTTTATATTAATCTTGTGCGTAGCAGATTTCAACTTATGCTCTAGATACCACTTATTGCATTTTGTTGCATCTTGTTCCGAAAACACGCTCGATCACTAAATATTATCTAAACGGTCAAAGAAAATAAGAGATAATAAAGAACAAAGATGATACACAAAATTAACGTAGTTCAGCTATAAAATATAGTTTATGTCTATCAAACATAACTCAGAATATTATTTTCACCATATCAGATAAATCACGTAAAGGTTTAATACTCTCCTTTGCAAGTTTTCCATGCTCTATCTCACAGATTTATTCCATACTACTAAAAAGTTCACTTTGCTTTTGACCTCTATAGTTATATTTATCGACCCATGAGTTAGAACGAGAATCTCACTCAACCTAAAAATATAACATACACAAAATAGCAATCATAAATATATTAAGACTCTAATATAATGAAATAAGAACTTCACAAATATAGGAATTCAGGAAGTATTAAATACTACAAATTACACATACACTTCTACTAGGATATTGAGTCCTATGCTCAACAAAAAAAACATCAATGTGAATTCACGAACTTCATTCTCGTATATATTAGAAGAATCAATTACTTCCACTAAATTCATGAACATAAAATCAAGGAGTAAAGAGTATTAGCTAGAATATCAATCTCTTAGCTAGAATATCCATCTCTTAAATATCTTAATTATCTGATCATTACGCAAAATATGGTTCAACGGAGAACCTTGTTGAACCACTTAGCTGAGTCTTTGAGATATCTTCTCAACCCATTTTTGTAGTCAACATAGACAATCCCAAAGCGAACAGTATAACCATCTGCCCATTCAAAGTTGTCCAACAATGACCACGCAAAATACCCCTTCACATTAGCTCCTTTCCTATAAATCACAATGGGTACAATTTATAAGCATAAAAATGTATTTGACTAAAATGCATTCGTAATCAATGAAATTAATTAACTTCTCACTTGCTTAATTGATAACCATTTTTTATTTTTGAAAACGAAAATAATGGTGAAAACTTTTTCAATATGTCGTTTAAGAACATCTTCAACATTTTTTTTAAAAAAAAAAAAAATCGAGATACTACCAAACAAGGCTAAATTATTTATTTATTTTTTAAAATGGAACATGTGCTGAACGAGTACAAAATCACACGAGAATAAACTACATATAAAAGGTTGGAAAAAATAAACAAAAGTCATGCAAAATAGTTACTCACTTTATGGCACTCTCAAGGATTGAAAGATGATCCGCATAATATTTGATTCTCGTGCTGTCATTCAGCGACAAACGGCCATTGTCAACCTCATCATATCCTACAATAAGTGAGAAATTTGCACAAGGGCGGTACCAGTTAGGAATTAGTAGAGATGAATCATTAATTTGCTATCTAAGGGTCATAATATGTCAAAAAACTATTAATTTGATCGCAAACTTAGCCTGATTTTAGTATTCGATTTTGAAGGATAATTGTCAACTTTACCATTCTCGGTAATATAAATGACTGGGTTGTTGAACTTCTTCATGGTGTACATCACTATGTCCTCAATTCCTTTAGGATAAATATAGAGCCAATCTGAGCCTGCCTGTAATATCATTTAACAAAACCAAGTTGTAATCAATACATATCGGTAGTGTTTCGATCCCCAATTCTTTCAGTTGTTTTAGTTTCATCAAATACAGAATTTAGTTAATATTTATACGTACCTTTGGACCAATTGGAATGCCATTTCGCTTAACTGATGATCATGCACGAAAGTCTTTGTGAGTAAATTATTTCAAAAATAATGAGTAAAAATTATATTAATACCCTATATTATGCTAATATTATAGCAACACCCATTGGATGGAAATATTTTTAATGAATGCGTGGTTTTGAAAAGACTAAAACATCAAAGAAGTTCTCAATATTAATATTTCAATACAAAAAATTAATTTCTTGTTTATTTCATGGTCGAAAATAAAATGAGAATTTAGTGGTCAAAATTTGATTAAAAGGAGGAGGTGTATCTTTTGTGTGTGTTTTTTTTGGAATTCTGGGGTGTTGGTGGGAATATTTTGAGCAATGTGATGATACCATAATTTTAACATAAATTATAGGTGTCAGTGTAAATTTCCGGAGCAATCAAACAAATTCATAATCAAATATGAGATAACAATTTTGGATTTATTATAATACAACTTAAATAATGAAACTCACACGATAAAATAACGCAAGAATCCGTGGAGAACCGGTGATTTTCTTTCTTGCAAGAACCGTTGGTTGCATACTTTGTACTGTAGTAGTTCAACCCAATGAAATCAAAAGATCCTTTTAGCAATGAAGATTGTCGTTTTGAAAATTTTGGAAGTCGTTTTCTGACATATGTTACCATTTCAGCCGGGTAATTACCAGATTTTAGTGGTTCCATAAACCTACAAATTATTGATCCAACAACAAAAATTAGTCCTTTTTTCCTAGTTTTATTTATAAAATATTTTTTTTCTATTTTTTCAAGGAAATACTTACCAACCATAGGTGAAGGCAAGGGCACGCTTAGCTGCGTCCTGATCTGCAACAGACTTGGAAAAGGGCAACATCCATGGACCATTTAGTGAAATCCCAATTTGGCCCTTTTGAGACATCTACACACTCGAATTAGTACAAATTTGTTAAGTAAAGAGAATTACACATTGCAATCAACATTTATTGTCCATTTCATACATTAACAAATTGAACGATTAAGTACTGAGCTAGCTCTTCTATGTGACATTACTAGAGATATTATTCAAGAGTATTACTGACTTTTGGTCTAAATATATTTAGTACAAATTATTTACACTAACTATTACATGATTTGTGACTTGGACAAACAATTATGATTACGCTAATTTGGCACTACAAGTGTAAACAATACTAATTGATTAAGGAATACCTACATATTAAAGAAAAACCAAAATACGTCGTTTGCTCAAAAACATCTTTTAAGTTATAATTCGGATATTGGTCTAAATTGTGCGGTCAAGGTATAAATTAAAGACTTTCTACTAAAGAGATAGAAAAGAAAAACCTTTTTCTGAAATGCTCTTCCAAAAACTCACTGTATTGGGAGCTATGTCTCAGTAGAACCAAGAGGAAGGTTAGGAAGATCATTTTAAGGAAAAGAATCATCAAAAAATAAGAAAAAGACTGGAAAAAAGAATAGGCAGAAAGAAAGATGGAAAGAAACCTCACATTCACAAAATGGAGGGGCATTATTTGAAGTAATTTGAAAAGGAATGAGAAGTATTAATAGAGATAGAAGATGATTAGTTGTGAGGAATAATTGTCACATCCTTTACAACTCAAAGACTTTATGTTCGTGGGTAACTCCCTAAATAAGATTAGAAATGTTTAATTAAGTGTTGATTAATTATGGTCGAAGAAAAATATATTGTTTAGAGCAATAAAATAAAGAGAGAAACATAGTATAAACATGGGAGGAATTAGTTTATTTGTACCCTAAAACTCTATAGTTCGAGGATCGATGTCTTGAAAGGTTGTATTGCATGAAATGCACGTAAGGGAATAGTCCTTATTTTCATGCAGAAAACACAACCCTTAAATCAAGCTAAGGTTTAAGAAACTACTAGAACAAGATTTTGTAATCAAAACTTCTCTTAGGACCCGGTTTTGTGATCAAAACCAGCTTGCTGGTAGGTGTTTAGACATCTGTTCAATACGGTTTGTAAATCATTAATAATATAAATTAGGTAGATTAATTTGGAGAACCTTAAATTGTTGTTTCCTAGCTCTAAGCATGTGCAAATGATTCCTAAAACACAAACTGTTATTAGATGTCAGAACTTGCTAGATGCTAGTTGGCTACAGAATTCTTTCACTTATCTTCACTAACACTTCTTAACAGCTAAGTTTAATTCCCAAAGCCTTGAGCTATAAATAGGACAGCATTCATCTCACAAAGAGACAATTATACATCAAAAAACTCACTTTAACCATCTAATATTCTCTCTCTCTCGATCACTCACTACTCATTGTCACTCACATTTTGCTCATTGCTGTCAAAAAAACTCAAATGTTTCCCATTTTCCTTAGAACCAGTTAGCTGGAATTCAACTTCAGATCTCTCATGCATTCTAGGGAACTAATTTATAAGGTACGATTGTCTCTTTAATAAGTTCTATAGCTTTTGAGTTGTCTAATTCTAGCTTTGCACGTGTGTATGATCAGCCGCTGATTTAGTGTTCATAGTCACTCTTTCAGTGTTCTAATTATTCCAATGCTTAGAAATCCATCAAGCTATCATGTTGTTTTGGGATAAATTCCTAAACATGATTAGAATGTAATCGATTAAGCTATGATGATCATTAGATTAAGGTTGAATATAATTAGAGCTGAAACAAAGAAAAACAGAGGAGAAAAATGCATAACAGTGGTATTTTAGGGGTTAAGGACCTTAACTGAACTAGGGTATTTTTACCATGAACCCCCTTAAGGGTTCTAGAACACAGATTACATACAAAAAATCTAAAAGAACCTGTTACTATGCACCTACAAAGTTGTTTAGCTAAATATTAGGTTGTTTCCTTATAATTAACCCATAAATCAGGTGGTTTCTAATTTACTAGCTGCCGATTTTCTATGAAACTGCTAATGTGGCAGCTCCTAAATGCTTCCTAAGACAGTTTACAAGTTTCGAAAGGAGTTCTAGGCAGTTTATAGAACCTAATAATTGTTCTTTACTAAAACCATAGGTAAAATCAAATACTAGGAGACAAGGAAAGGCAATTTTTGACACTTTTCATTCTTGTCTCCCACTAACTGCTTGGTCTTCAAGTCTTGGCTTGGCTGCCTATAAATAGGAGCCTTTCTTCACAAATCAATAGACTTACATATAACTACCTTCTCACCTTCAGCTATCACTATCAACTCTCTCTCTTATTCTCTCTGCTGTTCACGTTTCCAGCCACCGTAGTGGCTATAACTCACAATTTTCTTTCATTTTCACCCACCCGATAAGCTTAAAACTCCTCTTATACTTCTATATATCATTCTAAATCATTTTCCTAGTCTAGAAACATTATTCCAACATTATTTACATACCTGAAAGTGTCCATTTTCATCTCTGCATGCATGATCAGCCACTCTTTCTACATAAACAGTTGCTGGTTTTTAGTATTTCATTGCATATCTTAGCTTCTAATTCATACATTTCATCCATATATTACCATATACTTATTACCTAAGTTTCAGATAAATCTCCCATAGGGTTTTGCACAAGCTCATTGTCATTTTCATGTAAGTCGCACACATAAGTGGCTGGCCATTCATCTCCACTTCATTGCACATCAAGGAACACGGAATCTTGCCTTTATATGCATGATCAAGGTTTGGTCAGCTTATAAACAGTTACATTTCATATATCAAATCATCATCCATTTCATATTTCTACATAAACACATGTATTATCATCTAATTCAAAGAACTCTATAAGTGTTGAGCTATTCAAAGGCCCCAACCTTTGTATTAATACATAACTAACTTCCTACTTCCTTACCATTTTATTTCAGCAATCCAGTCATCTGGTCATATATTCGTAATGAATAGCAAGATCAGTCAGTATTGGCTTCAGTAAGTCATGTAGGGTATCCATATCTTTGTGTTCAGCTTTAGTCTTGAACTTCTTGACCTTAGCATCTTGTTGCATCTGCACTTTTTTATTTAACTCTTGGAAAGCAAATTGGGCTTTGTTGTATTTCTTTAGAAGATATACATGCCCAAAATCAGAGTATTCATCAATAAAAATGATGAAAAGTCTTTGCTTGTCGTACAAAATTGTAAGATCTCCCAATATCATACATATACGTATGAGTAATTTTATGATTGTCTAGTAGAACTGGGAGACGTTACTTGACTTAGAACTAACAAAATAATGGAAAATTAAAACCGTTTTATTTTTTATTTTATCTTTCTTGAAGTAAAAGGAAAACTCCACTCATAATTATACATAGTCTAACATATACGTACATACTCACAAAATGGGTCTCTCATACACATACACATAATATACATACTCAAAACAGGTACAAAATCACCTATTCTAAAAGTCACTTAATAGAATTACATACTTTTGAACAAATAGTTATATATCAATGACTGGGGACTAAAAGCTGCAAAGCCTTTAGTACCTGATCAACTAATGTGTACAATTTTAGAAGTAAATTAAAGATACTAATCTGTGAGCAACAGCTTGGTGTACTAATAATGGTATCAGGTATGAGATACATCGAGTCCTTTAGTGGTCTTTATTAATACTTTCATGCTTGATTATCTTGATTGAGTCAACTTTAGAATTTATTGTCAAAACATCAAATTTATATCATGTTCCATATAATGGATTATTTGATTATTATTATGGCTCGAAGAATTCTAAATAAACTTGCTTGTATCTTACCCAAGTTGTGATTATGCTGTATTACGAGCTAAATGGTGACTTTTTTGGAGACATTCCTGTATTATCATTCATGTTACTTGTTAAGACACTTATATGAGCATATGCATGGCAAGTGTTTCAATGAAGCTTGTTTCTATAGCCTATACTTCTTAAAGGTATGAATACATGATTATATGATGAATGCCACATGTTTAAGATACAAACATACTTTATGAATCCTATGATGATCGTGCTAATATGCTTTCTACACTATAAGATTAAGTTCTTGGATTATGAAGTAACTATTATGGCATGTACTTGCTAGTTCAATGATCAAGTAAATAGCGTACATACATGCATCTGAGGAGATAAAATTTAAGCGATATATCTATTCTGAACTTCGTGGTGATTATATGATGATGCAATGCTAGATGATGCGATATGACTTATAGGGCATACTCCTTGAACTAAATGAGATATGATAGACATGATTAGCATGAATCAAATGCTGAAATGTGACTAGACATGCTACTTGAATTTGTATATGTAATGCTAGTGAAGAGCTAGAATAAGAAATTAGAAGAAATCTCACATTGATGAAATGGAGGAGCTTTGAGCGGAGAAATTTGAATAGAGAAAGCAAGATCATGAGTGAGTTCTGAGGAATGGTCACATTCCTCATAACTCAGGGGACTTAATATTTTGGGGTAAATTCCTAAACATGATTAGAATAAAATCGATTAAGCTATGATGATCATTAGATTAAGGTTGAATACAATTAGAGCTGAAATAGAGAGAAACAGAGGAGAAATAATGCATAACAGTGGTATTTTAGGGGTTAAGGACTTCAACTAAACTAGGGTATTTTTACCTTGAACCCTCTTAAGGGTTCTAGAACACAGATTACATGCACAAAATCTAAAAGAACCTGTTACTATGCATCTACAAAGTTGTTTAGCTAAATATTAAGTTATTTCCTAATAATTAACCCCTAAACCAGGTGGTTTCTAATTTACTAGCTGCTGGTTTTCTATGAAACTGCTAAGGTGGCAGCTCCTAAATGCTTCATAAGACAGTTTATAAGTTTCTAAAGGAGTTCTAGGTAGTTTATGGAACCTAATAATTGTTCTTCACTAAAACCATAGGTAAATCAAATCCTAGGAGACAATGAAAGATAGTTTTTGACACTTGTCATTCTTCTCCCACTAACTACTTGGTCTCCAAGTCTTGGCTTGGCTGCCTATAAATAGGTAGACTTACACATAACTACCTTCTCACCTTCAGCTATCACTATCAGCTCTCTCTCTTATTCTCTCTGCTGTTCACGTTTCCAGCTATTATAATGGCTATAACTCACACTTTTATTTCATTTTCACCCACCCGATAAGCTTAAAACTCCTCCTATACTTCAATATATCATTCGAAATCATTTTCTTAGCCTAGAAACATTATTCCAACATCATTTACATACCTGAAAGTGTCCATTTTCATCTTTGCATACATGATCAGTCATTCTTTCTACATAAACAGTGGCTGGTTTTTGGTATTTCATTGTATATCTTAGCTTCTAATTCATACATTTCATCCGTGTATTACCATATACTTATTATCTAAGTTTCAGATAAATCTCCCATAGGGTTTTGCACAAGCTCATTGTCATTTTTATGAAAGTCGCATATATAAGTAGCTGGTCATTCATCTCTACTTCATTGCACATCAAAGAATATGAAATCATGCCTTTAGTTGATCACTAAAGCCCGTATTCCATACTTTTATATGACTAGGCTAACTTATATGCATGATCAAAGTTTGGTCAGCTTATAAATAGCTACATTTCATATATCAAATCATCATCCATTTCATATTTCTGCATAAACACATGCATTATCATCTTATTTAAAGAACTCTATAAGTGTTGAGCTATTCAAAGGCCTCAACTTTTATGTTCTTGGTAATTTTTGTATCAATACATAAGAACTTCCTACTTCCTTATCATTTTATTTCAGTAATCCAATAATCTGGTCCTATTTATATTTTAGTGCTTGTAATTTCAATTATTTATATTTCAGCTCTTTTATTTTAATTATTTACATTTCAGATGTTTAATTTCAGTTATTTATCTTTCAGTATATTTAATTTCAGCAATTTATATTTCAATACTCTTGATTCTAGTTAGCTGATCCTTTTATTTCAGTTATTTACTTTCTGTTTATTTAATTATCAGCTTATATATATATATGTATGACTAACTTAACTATCTTTGTTATATATCTATGCCTAATCTAACCTTATCCTAGAATATTGTGCTATATTATGCTTTTCTAATCTTTGAGTAACATACAAATAAGCATATATTTTCAGAGCTCAAAAATTACCACGAACACATGTATTATCTTAAAATAGTTTCCTAAGCTATTTTCCCATATCTGATGAGATTTTGCACAAGTATCATCCCTGAAATCTAGGTATAGTTACCGTTTCTATAAGAGCAGCAGCAACTGTTTTGAACACTATCATTTATTATTTTCCAAGTTTTATGTGTAAGATCAATTACAACCACCAAAAGACCCCAACGGTTATATCATTTTCCTAGCTCATGCATTTACATAAAATCTAGGTTAGTTTTGTAAAGTAGTTAAGAGCTTTATAAATGTTGAGCCATTCAAAGCACTCATTTCAAGTTTCTTGGTGACTTTCGATCTAAAAAATCAGAATGAATGAGAATTTTGAACATTTTTCTTTATTTACTGTTCCTTAAATTCAGAAGCAAATGTATACATAAATAACTTCGTTTCCATTATTAGCAGTATATTCTTAAGATAATATTTACCAACTGTTTCAGTTACCCATCTTGTATATTTCTATCAACTTTAACTTGACCAAATTATGTTTAAAGTATAGTCAATTAATTCTGACTATAATATAAGCAATCTATCAAAATAAGTAATCAAAAATTACGGAGAACAGTGTATATATATATATATTAACCTGGTATTTTTTCTTGTAAATATGAACTGCGGCTGCATGGGCTAGAAGTTGGTTGTGGCCAACCAAGTAAGGTTCAGTGCCAGAGTTGCCACCACTACAGTTGGAGGAAAGCGCTTGAGAACATCTTCCGGGTGCAAATGTGCCGGAATCATATCCATGGGTGGTGAAAGAATAGGGCTCATTCAAGGTGATCCAGTGCTTCACCCTATCCCCAAACTCCTTGTAACATAACTCAGCGTAGTCTTCGAAATCAGCCCTGTAATTAATTTGGATTTCATGTTCACAATTGAGTGGCTTTGTTTAAAATCACATTAATTGGAGGAATTACATAAGATTATATTTGACTGGTCTTTGAGAAAAAAACAAAAAGTCAACTTACACAATTTTGCGGCTCAGAAACCCTCCATATGCATCTTCAAGAGCTTGTGGAAGGTCCCAGTGGAATAAAGTCACAAATGGCTGCATTCCTGGAATTTACCATGGCAATACTTAGAGAATGGATTATTCTATACAAGCATATCCAAAAAAATTGTCGTTTAAGAACATCTTTGCAAGTGTATGGAAGTGGTTAATATAAAAATAACAGATGAATATACACATTACCTGCCAACAAAATTCATACACTAATTAAGAGCTTTAGTAGCTCAAACTTTGGAGCTCAGAACTTACTATAATTACATGGAGATTCTAAGCCTCCATACACAAACAATTATATTTTCTATATGAATTATGCGATGAAAGCTCAAATGCCACGTCAGTTGGTATTAAAAGTTCAGTAAAATACTTGAGATCCATACAGTTATCTTTTTTGTTATTTGTGACGCACCTTTCTAGCTTACGCTGTGACACCCATTCCTAAAGTTCCGGATAAATTGTCCAAAGAAAAAGGCTATAAGGATTAGAATTTTTGTTGTTTTAGTAAGTGATGATTATCAATCTTATTACTGATCATGTCCAGTCCCATGCACTAAACACAGATAAAAGAATTTCACAAGTCTTTAATACAGAAGAGTGAATAAGATCGAAATTTCCAACCATTGGAGATGACTTGGTTGATTAGGTCATTGTAATACTGGATGCCAGCTTTGTTCACTCCTCCACTTAGTCTTCCATCTACGAATATATATATATATAATTGAAACAATCAATTGCTGGTGGAAATTATCAACTCGATATCTAGTCCAACAAATACTTTAGCTGAAATTAAAGTAAAAACATCTGCATTATTCTCTAAAGAATAAAAATCCTATTTGATTTCTTTTGTTTAATTAAAATAAAATAAAACATATAAAAAATAATTTTTTTTTGAAAAGTAAAAAATCTATTAGTTACAAACTTAAATTCTGAGGTCATTCGAATATATCAACATTCATTTTATATAAATAAGCAATAAAGTTATAATTTTAGAAATATTTTGTGACAGAAAATTAAAAGATATTATTATCTTACCGGGTAAAAGCCTTGACCAAGAGATGGAAAACCTGTAGGCATCAAATCCAATGTCCTTCATTATACCAACATCCTCCTGTCAATAAAAAGTCTCATATAAATATATATATATGGAGGATTTCTCAATGGTTACAATTTTTTTGTGACCGTGGATGGATACTTAAAAAAATAGTAATGGCATTAAATTTTTTTGTATATATGTGTGTGTCATAATTAATCAAAGAAATCAGAACTCTAAATTAAAAATAATTACATTCTTATACCTTACATTTTTACTGGTTGTTAATTTATGTAGTATTTGATTATTATCAAAATTCTTCTTTAGGTTTAAAACTTATAACAAATTTATATTATTTATGGCTAAAACACTAATTTTGACTATTGAATTTACCAAAATATACTTTTAAATTTTAAACATGTAATTTAAACAAGAAAATATAACTTACATAGAATTAATAATAAGTTAATAAATATTGAAAATATTTCTAAAGTTTTTTACTTTTTAATTTAAAATTCCTAAATAAGTTAATAAATATTAAAAAATTCTAAGGTTTTTAAATTATTTTCTAATTTGTCGTCTTAGTTATTGATTTTAGTTAGTTTTAAGCTTAAATTAGTTTTTAAAGTATGTATCCTTAGAGTTTAAAAGAGTATTATTATAAACTTAATGACTAAAATTGGTGTTCATTTAAAGATAATATAAATCTGTTATAAATTTCAAATATAAAGGTCAATGTTAATAATAATTAAAACACAATATATAAACATAACAAATAGACAAAATATAAGATATAAATTAAATGATAACATCCCATTTAAATCTAACAAAAGTAGCTTTGCTTTTTTCTGTGGTAGTACGTAGTCCCACTTTTACACCCTTATTAAGATTGATCCTATCTTTTTCTTCCCCATTAATTACGTTATATATATATATATGGTTGCCAATCTAGTAGGTATTTTTTTTTTTACCTATGTGTAGGTATTTTTTTTTTAGCCGTTAGATCATCATTAATGGTAATCTAACGGCTATAATCAAGTACATAAAAAGACGTGCATCGTTAATGCTATTTCTCTCTCCTACTTTTTATAATAAAAAAATGTGCAAAATTTTTTTTCATTGACCCAATTAATACCTATGCATAGGTAAAAAAAAAAATACCTACTGGATTGGTGCCCTATATATATGATATAAGGTATTTTGGTCCTTGAAGCTGATCTTTTGAAGGCATATTATTGTGGGGGAAATGACATACCTTCATTTCCAACCCTTTAATATTCTTGAAAGCTTTAAATTTTTCAACGAGATTTGCTAAGAACAAACTCTTTTACAGGCATTTCTCATGTCATCTTACTCATTTGATAGGTGTACGACTATTCTTTAAGCAATTCAATTTAATAATTAGACATTTTCTTTTTAGTTTTTTACTACTTTATCACTTTACTTTGTCACCAAATATTATGTCCAGTTTATAACTGACCATAACATAAAATACTGTGCAATAATTAGACAAAATGTTACTCAAAAACTTCAACTCCGATTATGTTATTCTTTCCTTGGGTCGCATATAGTGAGAAATGCGGCACATCTCATTTATCCCAACAATATATATATACCTCCCTCCCCAACAATTATATATATATATAACCTCACCCATATATATATATATATATATCTTTCGTTCTTGCCACCATGATGATCAGCAATCACCATAATTGTGATCCAGGAGGATCGTGGCTAGAAACATGTAGAGATTGTTCATGCCGATAGAATCATGGGACTTCACTAGCGAATTTTAGAACATGGCCTCGACCCAAAACCGGCTGTAGGCACTCACGCATATGCTAGATTTTCATCAGAATACATGTTGTACTCCATGCTTCTTAGAGCGGAAAAAAAATTAAAACCAAAGCTTAAGCCAAGAATAACCTTCCTCTTTCACAAAATAATGGGTTTAAGAAGTGATCAGTTTAGTATTACTGTTTTGTTCAGAGAATTTATGATTTTGAAAATGTTGGAAGCTAAAGATTAAAGATAGATCTTTTTTCCTCTCAAAACTACTGTGAAAAGTGGTTGGATTCTGTGTCAATCACTTTTAAAATCTTTTATCAAATAGTTTACTTTCAAAAGCTGCTTTTTAGACAACAGATTATGAAACAATTTAAGAAAAAGTAGGTTTACCACAAACATTGGGTGTAACATAAATTATTCGATAATCAGAATAAGAGGTTATAAAAAAAATCTCAAACTGGCCCATAAGCTGTAACATATATTGGGAGTTGAAGTCCATGAGTGATATTTGTGTAATTAATGTATGACATTTTGTGAAAACCTATTATTCTTAATGGAGTGGAGTGGGGATTAAGTAGTAGTAGGTGTTTTTTTTTAATTTGTAACAAGTATAGGTTATTAGTTAAGTCCCACTTAAAAAAAAATGTATGACATTTTGTGCAGTTATGTCTGAAATTTGGTGAAAAAATAAAGTGGCAGATGTAATAAGCTAGAAAGAAAGTCTGATTATAAACTTGAGTTGCTAGAGGGACGTATTTGTACACGCGTCAAATGAGGAATATGCCATCCGAGAAAGAGATGTAAAAGAGTTTGTCCTAATAGGCCTCATTTTCCAACGGATCCTAAATAATTTTCGAATTATGGTGTGGTCATGATAGGCATGTGATGAAATAATGACAATATTGGACAGCAAGGGCCAAAATGCCACAATTTGTAATGTTAAGAAGATAAATGCAAAGAAAAAAGGATGAGTAACAATTTCCCAGTGGGTGTAATATCCGGAAACCAATAGCACAACAAGACCATATTGTTCACTACTATAATATTTTTGGAAATAAAAAATAAAAAAAAAAACTTCAATCCAAGTGTATGTCTTTTCCTTAAAAGAAAAATAAAAAATAAAAAACAGATAGACTTTATACTCTTTAGGTTTTTCTTTTTAAAATAATACATTTACCATATTTGATCATGAAAAACTAATGGGACGAAATTTATCATTATTATCAGCCTGTAAAGAGCCACTCAATAATAAAAAGAAGACTTTTTTTTGCACAATTGGTCTCAGTCTTTTTCTTCTTTTTTTTAACCATTGGTCTCAATTCTTTTCTTTCTCTTGGCAAATTAGTCCTATTGTGCCATTGCAGCATTAGTTCTAAGGTGTCGACTCTTTCTGTCATTTATCTATGTATTAAGGATATGTTTGATAATCCGTGATGGATGGGTGGGAAGAGAATGAGCAAAGAGAAAAACTTTCACTTTCATGTGTTTACATATTAATTAGTTACACATGAAAGTGAATCTTAGTCTTCCCCACTCTTTATTTCTTATATCTTCTATTCCTTTTCTACTTACTCCTTTTTATGAATTAGTAAATGTAGTTGTAATGTCATTCTCAGACTTAATTATGGTGTTTTTTAGTTTCCTATTGTTTTGGGGTTTTTCTAATTTTTGGAATTAACCTTGAATTAATGGAGCTTTATCGGACATAATTTTTACCATGACGTGGCTAATATTCAAGACACATGACAAGACTTTATTCGAATATAGGCCAAGTCCTATGCTACATGTCACGCGGCCAAGCTCAAGGAAAATGACATATAGTTCGCCATCAACTACATGCAGCTTAAGAAGAAACTACATATAGCTCACCATGAACTATACGTAGATCAGCACAAACTACATGTTGTTTGGAGTCCTCTTCTCTCAAGCACAAACTATATGCCACTTCACACTTCTAGAAGCTCTTAGAAACTTCTACCAAGTCATACAAGGTGCCACCAAGTCAAATCCTTAGGCATTAAGCCAAAGAACTTAAGCACTAAGTATATATACAAGGTCTTAGGAGCTAAGAAAGCTCAACTCTTGTGATCTAAGTAAAAACCATAATCAATCAGGTATTTTCTTCTAGCCTAAGCAAATAGGGATGTCCTTTGCCTATAAATGGAGATCCAAGGACCTCCGTTTAGAAGTAATTGGTACCAGGGCTACACTTAGGAACTCCTTAAAGTGGAGTTCCAAGGTTCAAAACTTTGAGAACACGAATGAAAAACTCAAAGGGTATGGACCCAGAGAGATAACAATACGAATGAGTAACAGACGCCTGTGTATAAAAGTCATAAGTCCGTGGGCCACAAGGGTACAATAGAGGTATGAAAGAGGGATGTTCCATTGTGAATCACGTCTTCCTCAAGCATTGAGCATATCTATCTCTTCCCGATTCTTGTCATGACTTCGGGTTAGAGTTCAGGACTATCAGCTATATCTTTGAGGGATTCGTCTTTCCCTCGTCCTTATCCTTGAGTAGTTCTTTAGATATCATGGTGGGATTGGCACCATCACCTCATCCTTTTACTTTAGTGTCTCCTCGAAGAGACCAAGTTCGCATATATGATCTTCAAGCTCAAATGAACTCCTTAAGTGAATAGTTGATATATTCTAGGTCTTGAAAAATTATGACGAGAACTCATGCAACATGACCATAGCCTAAAGTGGTGTTAGATGCAAGCAAATATCAAAGATAAGACTAAGCAAAGTCGTGCATAAAATTGGTATCTAAGGATTCGATCATGCATGCAAATGTAATTTTTCATGCATATAAACAAGTTAAAGCAAAATAAGCTTGAAACTATGGCACAATATTCACGAGCAATGGCGTTGCAAGATTTGAGAAGGTTTAAAAAGCCTCAGACCAATTTCATTATGAGAAATAATTGTGAAATAAAAAACTTCACTAAAATACAAGACTAGAGAGGGCTTGACATAGATTTTCTCAGCTCTGGCTAGCTCCCAGATGATTCAATACCAGCTATCTTAGTCAAATGAAGAATCGAGAGGTTCTTCGTGTAAGATGGCTCTTTGTTCAAGCGCAATTTTCGAGGAAAGGTCCTCAGATTTTTAGGATCCAATGAAATTGAAAATGTTCTCTGAGAAGTCCATGCCAAAGATTCTAATGGACACATGGGAGACTGGCTCTTTTTGAATAACTCCTCACCTTTGGGTACTACTGGACGATTATGGAAAAAGATGTCATGGAATTCATTAGAATTTCTTCGGCATTAATTTTGCAAATAATTGAGCTAATTATTCTATTTAGTTACATGTCTTCCTTAGTATCAGGCTAAGCTACAAATTCATATGACAATAAAACTTTAGACTTGCATGCTCATTACTAACTCTATATTGTCGTTCTCAAGTTATAATTTATTTTTTTACTTACTATTTGTTTTATGTAAGAGCTTGAATTTTTCTTATGCCTACAAATGTTTGCTTGTTTCTTTGGACCCAAGCATACTAATGGTTTATTATCCATTACATGCACATGTAAAATACAATATTATTTGCGTGCTTGGGCTTTTAAATAAATATTAAAGCAAACTTCTTTTATTCACTTATCTAATAGGGAGAATAAAAGACTTGGGAAAGGCATTTAGTTCCTTTTTGCAGGATACCTTTTCTACTTTTACATACAAGGCTCTCAACTTAGTTGCAAAAGGCTCGAGGATCGTAATGCCTTTGGTTCAGATACCTCCGAGGACCTCGCTGATCCACAGAGATTTGGACATCATGAGTTGAAGCTCGCAACTCTATTTGAGAAGTCAGCACGGGCACTGGGATAACACGGCTACGGAGATCCCAATAGAGCTCGTGCCAATGGTCTATCTCTTGATAGGCCCCCATCAATTTAGCCTCGGTTGTCCTCAAGTAGGCTTCTAAAATGACGATCTTCCTTTTAACGTAAGACTGCACTTCCGAGACGTGTTCAAAGGTATGCGTAGCATGCTGCTAGAGCTCATGGATCCTTTGAAGATAGTAGTGCAACTCGACTCAAGACCGCAATTATATTTCGTTCAACTATTCGCTCAAGGCATTCATTTGAGCTTGAAGATCATGTACGCTAACTTAGTCTCTCCGAGGAGACAATGAAGTAGGAGGAGGAGGTGGTGATGGTGGATCCACCATGATATCCAAAAAACTACTCGAAGGATAAGAACGAGGGAAAGACAAATGCCTCGAATATATGCCTGACAAGCTTGAACTCAAATATGAAGCCATGACAGGAATCGGGAAGAGATATATATGCTCAATGCACACTCTTGAGGAAGACATGATTCACAAGAGATCAACAAGAGATCTTATTAGTGAATAGTCTCATCTACTATAGCTCAGGGAACTTAGTATTTTCGGATTTTTCTAGTTTTTGGATTTAACTCTAAAGTATGGATTAGTGTCGATTAAGCACATGATAGACCAAGTCCATTGCTACACGTCACTCAGCCAAGCTCAAGGAAAACGACACGTAGTTTGCCATCGACTACGTACGTGTAGCTTAAGAAGAAACGACATGTAGCTCACCACGAGTTACATGTAGCTCGACACAAACTATATGTCGTTTGGAGCCTTTTTCTCTCAAGCACAAACTACACGCCACTTCATAATTCTAGAAGCTCCTAGAAACTTCTAAACTACTTTGAATTGGTAATTTAAAAATATTTTAGAAAAATATCATTTTCTAAAACAATAACTAATAACTGGCAACCAATTTTCGAGCACTTGTATCTAGTAACCAAAGTATTTATAACAGGCAATTGGTAACTAGTTTTCAAACACTAGTAACTAGTAACTATTTTAAAAATGATATTTTTCTAAATCTTTTTTAAAAGTGGTATTTTCCTAAAAAAAGTGATAAGGGAATTAGAAGAAATCAGACCCACCTTATTTTTTTATTTCTTTTTTGTTTTTGTAAGTAGGATTGTTGAAAGCCCGTCTTGCATACATCTAGTTCTAGGCCCATTGTCTCCTTGAACTTTATGGTTGACCTATGGCACAAATTTAGGATTTTGTATTCTTTGATTATTATTCTTATTATTATTATTAATACTACTGCTACTACTATTATTATTATTATTATTATTATTATTATTATTATTATTATTATTATATTATATATCATAAATAAGTTATTCTTGTAACCGCCTATCATGTGAGGGCTATGTGGAAAGTGTCATTTCTTATTGCGACTACTATCGGGGTAGGAGTTTAACATATGGGAAGTGTTGTAATAATTCTTACACCTGTGCACACAAAGTGAGTTATTTTTACAATCACCAACGCGGTATGGACGTTGTGGGAAGTATCATTTTCTATTTCAACCGCTCATCAAGACTTTGACACGCAAAACGTATTCTGGTGACTCTTTTTGTGTGCATCCTGTGATCTATCCCTAATATCCTGTTTTGATTTGATTAATCACATGTCTTGCTAATTAATCAGAGAACAAAGTCCAATCCCGAACAACTATCATTTTATTAAGCTAAACCAAATAACAAACTCCATTTCACGGTAAAATCAGTGAAAAAATGGATGAAAATAGTTGCAAGTATGGCAA
This sequence comes from Trema orientale, assembly GCA_002914845.1. Lineage (NCBI taxonomy): Eukaryota > Viridiplantae > Streptophyta > Magnoliopsida > Rosales > Cannabaceae > Trema > Trema orientale. The sequence continues at coordinate 154,207 of JXTC01000492.1, read as the reverse complement.
CTCCATAATAAAGAAGACATCATGGATATGAACCCAGCAATATTCATGGGCTATGAACAACGATTTGTTTTTTTTTTTTAATCTTTTTTTTAAATTATCCGAGTGTTAAATTCAATGTGAACAATTTTTCACTGATGCAATGTGAGGGAGAGTTAGGGTAATTTTCAAGGTAGACACATTAATTTGTGAAAGAGGTAGGATAGTGATTCTTTGCTTAATGTTACGCCCTGCTCATTTGGCTCCCAAACATCCAAGTATTGCAGCCCCACGATCTTAAGATCCTCGATATATATACTGCTCACCTAAGAAGATGGGGGAAGACCCTAGAACGTGGTAGACACTTCTAGAATAATCAAGAGAGGTCTTGGCCATGCTAGAATACTCTAGTAGGCGCTACTAAGTCCTAGAAGGCTCTAGGCAAGGCCGGTTGGTCTAGATGGCTTGGGATGATCCTCGAAGCTCTTAGAATAACTTAGAAGAGCTAAGATGGTAGGTGAACCTCCTGGAAGGATCTAGGCCAAGCTTGTTCAAGATTTCTCTATGTAAATATCTTTGTAGATATTACTATTTTATTTGGAAAGATTCTAGACCCCTTATAAGATCATGCCACTTGGCACGATCATAACCATTGGTTAGTTTAGGCTTTGCCTATATAAAGGACTCCTTGGGTTCATTTGTACACACGTCCCATTTGGGAGTTATAAGCATTCTAAGATTAATATAAAGCTTTCATTCACTCAAACTCTCATATCTTGCCACTTTGTCTCAAAACTTACTCTAAGTCCCTTTTCTTAAGTGTGGGTTGTGTGAATTGGTTGGCTTAGTGCAACGAACTGTACTAAGTACCGCACGATTATCTAGTTTGAGGCTAGAGTCATGACAGCATGGTATCAGAGCTTTAGCTGCTCGTTATATCTTGGTGGTTCCATTGTCTATATAAAGACTATGGCTGCAACTCCCGATCCTGTCGAAGTTGGTGTTTCTGAACGTAGGCGTGATGAAGGGAAGAAAGGTTCAACTTGTGGCAAGTCGAGGGACATGGTAGCTAGCTTGGAGACTAGAGTAACCTGACTAGAGTCCAACATGGGCATGTTGGGCGAGCGAGTAGATGATATAGATGGCCGCTGCGACGGTTTGGAGACCAAAGATACAGAGATCCATAGTGGCATCAAAGATGCGCTTGGTGAGCTAGAGGCCGACTTAAGGCGTGAGATCGAATCCCTTTATTCAGAGATTGCCAAGATACGAGATCTCTTCCAAAGAGAACTCACTAATGTTTTACTTAGAGTAGATGAGATGGGTGGTGATCTTACTTTGTGCAAGCGAGCAGTGGCCACGGGGGTGACCACCACCACAACCATTGAGGCAAGGAAGGTCGAGGAGCAAAATGAAAGACCTTCAATAGTACTCGAAATACTTGGAAAGTTGAGAACTTCCTATAGGAACTCGAGCAATACCTCGAGGCAACCGGTGTGACGAACGATGCCGGTAAAATTTGTAATGCTGCCTTGTATCTAATTGATACCGCCATACTATGGTGGAGGCAGAGACACGGGGAGATGCAATGGGGTATGTGCACTATAGCCACCTTTGATGATTTCAAAAGAGAGCTTAAGAGGCAATTCTACTCCGAGAATACGGAGAAAGAGGCAAGAGACCATCTTCGTCGCCTCAAGCAATCTGGTAGTGTTAGAGACTACATGAAAGAGTTTACTACACTCTTGCTCGAGGTCCCTGATACTTCAGACAAGGATGCCCTGCTCTTGTTCATGGATGACCTTCAGAATTGGGTTAAGTTAGAGCTTAAACGCCGTGGTGTCCAAAACTTGGCCGATGCGATTGCTATAACTGAGAGCCTTGTTGATTACTATACAAATAAGGACCCTCCAAGGCCAAGGACAAGAAGAGTGGTGGAGTAAAGAGTGGGAGAGATCAAACAAAGGGAGAAAAATGGAACAAAGATATTTTCTCCTACAAGCACAAGGACAAGGGCAAGGAGAAAGAATACCATGACTTCTCTAAGCTAAGAGTTAATTGCTTTCTTTGTGATAGGCCACATTGGGCACGCGAGTGTCCTAAGAAGAAAGCACTCAATGCCTTAATTGCCTCCGAGCCAAGCCAAGAAGGAGGTGATAAGGAAGATGGTGGTGCTTGTGTTGGTTCCTTACAACTCCTCAATACCTTGTAATTGGCCTCTAAGTCACAAGCTAAGGGCCTACTATTTGTAGATGTAATAATCAATGACAAGGCCACCAAGGCCTTGGTTGACACGAGCGCATCCCACAACTTTGTCTCCATTGAGGAAGCTAGATAGTTGGGCTTGTCAGTGACCAATGGAGAAGGCTCTCTCAAGGCGGTAAACTCAATAGCACGCTCCATCCATGGGGTTGCTCATGGTGTCAAGGCTAGTTTAGGTGCATGGGCTGGCCAATTTGACTTATCATTAGTTCCAATGGACGATTTTACAGTGGTGCTTGGTTTGGAATTCTTTGATGCAGTACGGGCATTCTCCGTTTCTTTTGCCAACTCTATGTGCATCATGGATAGTGAAAAGACTTGTGTGGTACCAACAAAGCGGTCCGCGAAAGCGGGAAACAAAGTACTCTCTACACTTCAATTCAAGAAGGGCTTGAGAAGGGAGGAGGAGAGTTACTTAGCCATCCTCAAGTAGCACGATGATAAAGAGTCAGAACCTCAAGGTAACTTGCTCACGGAGGTTGCAAGCTATCTTGGATGAATTCCAAGATGTGATGCCTGACGCCTTGCCCAAGAAACTTCCACCTAGGAGGGAGGTAGATCACGAAATTGAGTTTGAGCCAGGCACGAGGCCACCTGCGATGAGTCCCTATCGAATGGCCCCTCCAGAATTGGCAGAACTCCGGAAATAACTTAAGGAGTTGCTTGATATGGGTTTCATCAGGCCCTCTAAAGCCCTTTTTGGTGCCCCGGTGTTGTTCCAGAAAAAGAAAGATGGCTCACTAAGAATGTGTATTGACTATCGGACTCTTAATAAGGTGACGGTGAAGAACAAGTATCCCATCCCACCTATTGCCGACTTGTTCAATCAACTTGGGACTTCTCCAAGCTTGATCTGCACTCGAGTTACTACCAAGTACACATAGCAAAAGGAGATGAGTCCAAGACCACGTGCGTGACAAGGTATGGTGCCTATGAGTTCTTAGTCATGCTATTTGGTCTTACCAATGCACCTGCTAATTTCTGTGCTCTTATTAATAAGCTATTTCATCCTTACCTCGATCAGTTCATGGTAGTCTATTTTGATGATATAGTTATCTATAGCAAGACCATGGAAGAGCACCTAGAACATTTGAGGAAGGTGTTCGAGGTCTTGAGGGAGAATCTGTTATTCATCAAAAAAGAGAAGTGTTCGTACACCCAAGAGGAAGTGATATTCCTAGTACATAAGAAAAAGGATGGTAAGCTTATGATGGATGAGGCCAAGGTGCAAGCCATCCAAGAATGGGAACCTCCCGCTGAGGTGCCAAAATTGAGATCCTTCCTCGGACCTGTGAACTACTATAGGTGGTTCATGAAGTCCTACTCAGGGAGAGCAGCCCACTTACTAACCTGCTCAAGAAGAACATATCTTGGGAGTGGACACCCAAGTGTCAAGCTTCATTCGAAGACTTGAAGAGGGTGGTGAGCGAGGAGCCAGTTCCTAGCTTGTTTGATCACTCTAAGGCATATGAGCTTCACATGGATGCCTCCGACTTTGCTATTGGTGGTGTACTAATGCAAGAGGGGCATCCCATTACTTACGAAAGCCGCAAGCTCAATGACACCAAGAGACACTACATGGTGCAAGAAAAAGAGATGACTGCCATCATCAATTGCATAAGGGTGTGGCGGCACTACTTGTTGGGTACTCACTTCACGATCATGACCGACAACGTAGCCATAAGCTACTTCCAAACTTAGAAGAAGTTGAGTCCTAAGCAAGCTCGGTGGCAAAACTTCTTGGCAAAATTCGACTATAAGTTTGAATACAAGCCTAGGAAGCCCAATGTGGTGGCGGACACCCAAAGTAGAAAGGCGGAGCTGGCCGCCCTAGGTAGGCCTGATAGCACCTTAATGGAGAAAATTAAGGAAGGGCTAGAATACAATGTTCTTGCAAAGAGCCTGTAATGCCCAAGATTCTGACATGCATAATATGCCAATAAAAAAATGTTCATATTGCATAATAGACATATCAAGTAACTAGTATCAATTTTATGTTAAATTGCTCATTCCTTATTGTTAAATGCTTTCGATATTGATACCGTTCTAGGAATAAAAAGGTAAAGTAAAATAAAATTCACCACTTTAAGGATAAGAATTCACCACCTTAAAGATAAGAATTGGGGTTTAGCTCACCACTCAAAGGAATCCTCCCAAGAGATAAGAAACTAAAAGAGAGAACCACAAAGGTAAAAGTTGGGAAACTGAATATTGATCAAAAGTCTGATTAGTTTTCGGAATTCTCTTGCTTAATACTTGGAATAACCCTCCAAGAATAGGAATAGTCTGATTTAAAGTTCCAGAACAACACAAACATCAATACAGACCTTGTACCACGTTTTTTGACCTGTTTGACTACTAAAAATAACTATAGTATTTTTAGGACTAGATACAATATTTCTAATTAACTAAATGGCTGGTAGAAACATGATAATAAGTGGTGGGCTGCTAAAAAACAAATTTGTGGGCCTTAAGTACTTCTTGGACCATCAAACCGAAATGGGCTGGCTTATCTTCAAGAAAAATGACATTGGACATCATTGGACTTGGGCTTTTGTTGGCTGCATTTAGATTGGACTCTATTGCATCAGATATGTATTATTGTACTAACGTTTGTCGAAGTATTCTCATGTAGTGTAAAAGCTCAGTACCCTCAGAGAGAGAGCTTGGTGTGTAAAAGGAAATTCGTTAATACAATACAATGTGCATACGCATGATAATCATGTTTGCTGATAATTTGGTTAAATGGTATTTTTTTGGTAAAATGTATTTTTTTACGCTTTTCGGATCTAAATTCACAGTGCGTTTAATATGTCAAATAGCTTTTATTTAATGTGTAGAACTTATTTCTAGTATTTTCCAAAATGTTGGTTCCACGTACGCACAAGGTGGCATTCATTATACTGAATTCCAAAATGTTATTTTTGTGCATTCTATTAATTAGGCGTTGATGCTATGTTTGTATTATTAATTGGAGTCTAATGGACTTATTTTTATATTTAATGATTGGTTATGGGGCTAGGTTCTACCAGATTATAATAAGATTGGCCATATGGGATGATAGGTCAAAGTATGACTAGATTTCATCTTCTAAGCTAGGTTTCACCATTTTGGTCTACACTTGAGTATATAAGAATGGCCAATAACGTGGTGAGTAAGCTAAGAATGATTTAAAGCCGGACAAATAGAAATTTAGGGTATGAAATACCGAAAATACCCCTTAGAATTTAAGTTATGCCTTTTCTTAGCTATTAAACATTAATTTTGGACCAAATCTGGTCACTTCCTTCTTTTTTCTCTCCAGCCACGACTTGAACCACTCCAACCACTATCTAGGCTTCTCTCAACTTCCCTTAGCCATATCTAAGAGTTTTCAAGTGGTAGAACTCAAGTTGGAGCTCTAGAAAGCAAGATAGGTCCAAACTAGTCAAGGTGAGTCTACTAGTTCTTCTTCTTTAGTGTTGTTTTCTAATTGAAATTCTCCACTTACTGCAACTTAAGTAAGAGTTTTTCTAGGTCCTCTTGAGTCCTAAAGTTTATTTCTAAGCCGTAGAAATCAGTTTTGTGGAAGTAGAAGGCAAGAGCTTCAACAAAAGTTCAAACTAGTCAATGTGAGCTTTTTGTGGAATTTAGAATTGGTAATTTATTTCTTTTGCTTTAGCTCTTAAATCAAAGCTTTTATTTGATAAATAAAGGTCCTAGGAAACCTTATATATTTCTGGAAACATAGAATTCTAATAGAGGATTAAAGTTAGACTTAAAGCCCCAAAGTTTACTATTTGTGGATTCAAGTGTTTTTATTGTTAGAATAAGTTGTCTACACTTGTAATTTGATTTTTTTACTTAGAATGTAGAAGACATTGATCCTTTTATCTATATTACATCTATTTACTTGCTGGTTGTGATGATATACAAATGTAAAAGTAAGTTTAAACTTTGTCTAAACTGAAAGGAATTCATATGCACTTAGGTTGTTCTAAATGATCCTCTTTGATGTGTATATGTGAGAATTGGCTTGTCAATTTTTATTGCAGGTCTAAACCATGATTTAAAAGATGTGGGAATATCCTAAAAATAGGAGAGGTGCTGTCCAAATATTTATAAAACCAAATGGTACCATTTAGAAGCAAATGGACTAGTTTTTACGAAATTATGTGCCATTTTGGATCATTTTTGTACTAAGGAACTAGCATTAATGTTTTAATGATTTTAATAAGTTTTCAGTGCTAGTCATTGGCTATTACATACCTAATATTGTGATTAAGTTTCCTGATTTTATGAAAATTGTGATTTAAGTCTTGTGGTCGTTTTCTTTAAGTATTTTACATTATAGTGATCATTCTAGTAATAAAATTGATATCAAGTCTTCCGCACACCTTGCCATAGAGGACACTAATCCTTTTTACTATCTTTTCTATCGGACACAAAGTCAGTAAAGATTTATTTTAACTGCTGCACAATGACACTAGTAAATACCAGATGTTTTCCTACATGATTGCGTGTATTATATTAATTATATGTTAATCCTATAATTATTGTAAGTAAAGATTTATTTTAACTGCTTCACAAAGACATTAGTAAATACCAAATATTTTTTTACATGATTGTGTGTATTATATTAATTATATATTATTCCTATAGTTGTTGTAAGTAAAGATTTATTTTAACTGCCTCACAAGGATACTAGTAAATACCAAATATTTTTCTACATGATTGTGTTTATTATATTAATAATATGTTATTTCTAGAGTTATTGTAAGTTCATGAAAGACATAAGCATGACACGATCATTTAAGCATGATTTTCAAAGAAGTGAAGTCTTCCACGCATTGGATTTAAAATAGTATCATTATACTAATTTTACGAGATATATTTTAAGTACATTATTTGATCTATCTGTATTTGGTAGGTATAGTTTGCACATGCATCTTTCCTGCATAGGTGGGCATGGCTTACCGACTGCCGGGACTGAACATTGTATTATAAGTTATGTGACATGTATTACCTAGTCGGTCTGTGTTGGGTAGGTATGGTTTGCATTGGCCATGTATTTCCTTCCCGCATAGGTGGGCACAGCCTATCGACTGCCGCGGCTTTGTAGTGTACTCAAAGACCCTATGAAGAAATGTTATCTAAGAAAAGTGCATCAAAATGAAAAGTTATGAAAGAAAGAGTACAATGAGAATTTCAATAAAGTTTATGCATGAAACACGTTCACGAGCATGCATGATCTTTACTTACTTAGCATTAGCTCATTTAGTTCCTGTGATATAGGTGAGGAGATATATGATATGTAGAGTTGCTGGTTGACTAGCACACTTTCTCGTCGCTATGATCATACAGATATAGACGAGCTTGACTTGTGGGCGATATTTTTGTATTTTAATATTTTAATGTGTTACAAATATTACTGCCTGATGGCAAGATAAACTGATATATTTTTGGTTGTATATTTTGTAAAGACACTAAAAAAAAATAATGCCATGCAACTTCTTTCATTTTAGAATTTCAAAAAAAAGTTTGAATTTGCCCACCATTTTGTCAAAACTAAAATTATGATGTAATAAAGAATAATACTTCCTAGTTTGACCTATATAGTGATATAGTTAAGATAGGGGGTGTTACAGAGTCTGCTACCCTTAGTAAAGGAAGGAAAAACGAGATGCTTTTAGCTGAGCAATGGACTTCTCTACGCCAAAGGCAACCGACTCTATGTGCATAAGTGGGGGAAACTTAAGAAAAGAGCTTATCAAATAGTGCTACGATTCTTTGTGGGCTGGTCACTTAGGTTAGAAACGCACTCTTGCTCTTATCAAAGCTATCTACTATTAGCCTTAGCTGAGGGATGATGTTGAAGCCTATGTACGAACTTGTCTTGTTGGCAAGTCTTATGTGCCAACAAGACAAGGTGGATCAATAATCACTGGGCAGATTGTTGGAACCTCTCCCCATTCCTGAGAGGCCATGGGAGAGTGTCTCCATAGATTTTATCACGAGACTGCCTAAGTCAGAGAGCTTTGGCAGTATTATAGTGGTGGTTGTTCGCTTCAGTAAGTACGCCACCTTCATACCTGCTTCACCTGATTGTCCCGCCGATGAGACCACACGGTTCTTTATGAAACATGTCACAAAACTCTGGGGTGTTCCGTCGAATATAGTTAGTGATCGTGACCCTCGATTCACTGGAAGATTTTGGATAAAATTGTTCAAGTTGATGGGTTCAAACTTGAACTTTTCTACTAGCTTTCACCCCCAAAGTGATGGCCAAACGGAGAGGTTAAATGCCTTGCTCAAGCTAAACTTGAGACACTTTGTGAGTGCTAATCAAAAGGATTGGGCAAAATTAATTGATGTAGCCTAATTTTCCTTTAACCTCCAGAAGAACGAGTCCACAGGTAAGAGTCCCTTTGTAATAGTCATGGGCCAACAACCTATGACTCCATATGCCTTAGCGACATATTATAGTGGGAAGAGTCCAGCAGCATTCAGGTTTGCCAAGGCATAGTATGAGCAAGCGGAGTTGGCTAGGGCCTACTTGAACAAAACTTTCAAGAGAATAAAGAAGTGGGTCAACAAAAAGAGGAGGCATATTGAGCACCAAGAGGGAGATTTAGTCCTTGTCAAATTGCTGCCCCAGCAATTCAAAACCTTGAAGAAGGTGCATAAAATGTTGGTGCACAAGTACGAGTGTCCATTCCCGGTGCTCAGGCGTTTGGGCAAAGTCTCCTACAAGCTTCAACTCCCTGCCAAGTTGAAGATCTTTCATGTCTTCCATGTAAGCATGCTAAAACCATACCATGGAGATGAGGAAGATCCTTCATGGGATGAGTCCAAAAGGGCTCCTACTGCGGTGGTAACATCTTTTGATAAGGAGGTAGAAGTTATTCTAGCCGATCACTTGATCTGTCGATGTGGTGTATCTAATTATCGAGAATACTTGGTGAAATAGAAGAATATGCCCGAGTCCGAGGCTAGCTGGGAGCATAAGGATGCTTTGTGGCAATTCAAAGACCATATCGAGCGGTTCAAGATTGATGGTGCGATGGGGATGTTGCGAACTTGAGTGAGGGAGGGTGTTACACCTCGCTCATTTGGCTCCCAAAAGTCCAAGTGTTGCTGCCCCATGGTCCTAAGATCCTCTATATATATACTGCTCACCTAAGAGAATGGGGGAAGACCCTAGAACATGGTGGATACTTCTAGAATGATCAAGAGAGGTCTTGGCCATGCTAGAAGACTCTAGTTGGCGCTACTAAATCGTAGAAGGCTCTTGATAAGGCTGATTATTGCTAGATGGCTTAGGATAATCCTAGAAGCTCGTAGAATGACTTAGAAGAGCCAAGATGGTGGGTGAACCTCCTGGAAGGATCTAGGCCATGTTCGTTCTAGATTTCTCTATGTAAATATCTTTGTAGATATTACTATTTTATTTGAGAAGATTCTAGACCCCTTATAAGATCATGCTACTTGGCACGATCATAACCATTGGTTGGTTTAGGCTTTGCCTATATAAAAGACTCCTTGGGTTCATTTGTACACAGGGCCCATCTGAGAGAGTTGTAAGTATTCTAAGTTCACTCAAACTCTCATATCTTGCCACTTTGTCTCAAAGTTTACTCTAAGTCCTTTTTCTTGACTGTTGGTTGTGTGAGTTAGCTGACTTAGTGTAATGGATCGTGCTAAGTGTTGTACGATTATCTAGTTTGAGGCTAGGGTCGTGACATTAAACTTTGGTTTATGGAGATAAGCTTTGGTTTATGGAGATTTTTATTTTATTTTTGATTGTTTTATTTTACCATCAAATTCTACGTTCCATTTACAAAGTGTTTCTTGAAGATACCTCTTTTTCCTTTATATGATTTTTTTTTCTTTTTTTCTTTTTTTTTTCTTTTTTGAGGGAACCTTATACTATTTATTCAATAAACGATTTGAGCCCCCAAAAAAATGAAAATTCCGTTAATTACACTTCCTTGGTCACATCTTAACACATGATTAATAATGGTCCTTTGAACCGACCTATGTTGCAACTACTGCATAGCAATTGGAGAACTAATTTCCAAGAGGGAAAAAAAATGAAGACCTACCCTAGAACAATATTTTTTTTTTAATTTAAAAAAAATGGAGACCAATGTGCTAAAATGGTATTAGGTATTTAGCGGGGGAAAAAAAAAAACAGTATAAGGTGGGGACCATGGTGCAAAAAAAAAAAAAAAAAAAAAACCTTGAAAGAATACATAAGGAATAGCGAGAGTTAAGTAGCATACAAACTAGGAATAATGCTATGGGGCACCATATGGTACCCAACACCTCATAAAATGGAAATCTGTTACTAGATGATATAATTACATGTCAGGTGGGTCCATATGGGACTTACTTTATTAATTATGATCATCCAGTAATAAACTGTCCTATCATGTGGTATTAGACACTACTGGTGCCCTATAGCATTGCTCAAAATAGACATAGGATAAAGTCATGCCCTTTTATATGCTTGGACTTGCTTGGCAAACAACTTCATTTTTCTTTTTAGGGGTTATTATTGAAAAAAAATCTTGAGTCTTTAACTTTAGCGGAAAAAAAATGAGTTTCTGATTATATTCAAAAGAAAAAACCTTCTTGTTTTTTTTTTAAATTTTAGCAAAAAGAAAAAAAAAACACTTGAGATTTTTTTTTTTAATGTCTTGAGGTTTTAGTTATATCAAATAAATATTTAGTTTATAAAGAATTCAATCTAATTTCCATGCGATATAAGTCAAATGACTTATTTGCTCTTGCTCTATAGTGTCATGCACTACTGTGCAAGGCTATTCGTTGTAAGTACTCCACGTAGGAAAACGATATGGTTTTAAATTTTATATTGGTATCTATAGTTTAAAAGCATAACATAGCTAAAAAATAGAATCGTTTCTTAATCATGTTTTATGTTCTCGAATTAATTTTTGATCAAAGGAATCTTTTAAACATAATTCATAGCTAAAAAATAGAATCGTTTCTTAATCATGTTTTATGTTCTCGAATTAATTTTTGATCAAAGGAATCTTTTAAACATAATTTGACTGAACTTTAAAATCTCAATATTTTATTCAAATAACCCAAAACCTAACTTTTTTTATTGTTAGAATTAAGAAAACCCAAGATTTCATTTGATACGATTGAACCCAAGGGTGTTTTTTTCTTTCGCTAAAAGAGAAAAAAAAAAAAAAACCCCAATGGTTTTCTCTTTGGGGGGGATAATTGGGGCGATAGTAACCCTTTATTTTCTAATTTCTTTTTTGATTTTAGAACTGAAAAGAAAGACGTAAATTTTTTAATAGAAACATTAAGGCTTTAAGGCTTCAACCAGGATAATCGTAAAATTATTGATGACAATTAGAGAGTAAAAATTTGGTGCATAATGTAAAGAGGTCGAAGTACAAGAATACCTTGTAACGATGATATGAATCAACGGCTCTCACGCCGCTGCTGTGGTCCTTAATCTTCTCTGCATCCATTTAAAAAAAAAAAAATTCTAAAAATTCAATTACCACAAAATTTCTCTGCACGTGAGAGCATTGGCACGAGCAAGGGCAAGCAATGGCGTCTCGCCAAATAAATTATTGACCAATATTCTATATTTAATAACGAAATCACTCTCAACATTCACAACCACAAAATTACTCTTGTTTTAGAGTTTCATCCATCAATAAAAATACTTCTAAGGAAAAGATAACTAGGCAACTTTCACCTGGCTTCTAAGGATTTTTATTCATTTTTCTATCCATAATTCACGGAAAAATGTATAAAGACAACAAATTTAGATGCCATTTACTGTCTTCCTAAGCTCTAGAGGGTTGGGGCAGGGAGTGACACTGAACTCTCGTGGGCCTTTGTACCTATGGCTGGTAATTGGTGTAATCATGTTGTGTTCGAGTTGACACAATTATGACACAATAAGATAATATTCCTAACCAGAATATGACATGATTAATATGCGTTTGATATGATACAACATGTGTAACCCATTCAATAAATGTGTTATCTATTTGATTATAACTCATTTTACATAATTACTTATTATTGACATGATTACTTCTGTGCAACATAATTATGCACTAATTAAAAATAAACACGTATAAATATGTTTAGACTTAATCAAAATCATAGTTGAAACCTTAAAATGTTAATAAACATATTGTATTTATGTGGTGTCATGTTGACACGAAGTCAGTATCAGGTTAAACAAGTTAACCTGAAACCCACTTATTTATTATATGTGTTATAGGCGTCGACCTAAAATTGACACGAAATTAAATTATAGGTGTCGACCTAAAATTGATACGAAATTAAATGTTATATCCAAATCCGTTTATTTCGTATCATTTTCAAGTCGTAACATCGTGTCATATAGAAATATTGCTAGCTATATTCGTACCATGAACGAAGTTGGATTGTGCTACGAGACAAGTCGGCTCGGCTCACGGGCCTTGGTCATAACGGCCCATGGGCATCATATTTCAATAAATTTTCTTTAAAAAATCATTAAAAATCTATTTTCTAAAAGGAAAAATACTTTAAATTTCATTTTTCGGGATTAAAAATAGGCTTTTTAGCCAAATGGCCTAATTTTGGGTCCAAGTTTAAGAAATTACCATTTTCAACCATTATTAAAGAATCAAAAAATTTTACAAAATGGTTGAATTTGAAAGAAAAATGTTGAAAAAATGTCAGTTTACTATTCCACATATTTATATCAATTTACGAAAAAAGAAATTATATATCGATATACTTAACATAAAATTTGTATACTAATGTGAAATTGATAAATTGATACGTAAAAATTATAGGGCTTTCGATACTTATACTTATTTTTCAAAAAATATTACCAAATTTATGATTTTTTAAAAATAATAAAAATTTCGTACGACCTTTCAAAGCATTTTTTAAATACTTTGGGAGCTAGAAAACGCGGTGGCATTTTAGTAAATAAGTCATCTTTTTCTTTTATGAAAAACCACAAAAGTTTCCTATAGACCAGTTTGGTTTCCTTTTAGCGGAATATCCTGTATGTAAGTAAATTACAGGAAACCATAAAGGTTTCTTGGAAACTAGTTTAGTTTCCTTTTAGCGAAATGCCATTAAAAGAAATTACAAAGGTTTCTTAGAAATCGATTTAGTTTTCTTTTAGCGGAGTGCTATGTACGTAAGTAAATCACAGAAAACCACAAAGGTTTCTTAGAAACCAGTTTGGTTTTTTTTTTTAATCAGAATGTCCTATACATAAGTAAATTATAGGAAATCATAAAGGTTTCTTAGGAACCAATTTAGTTTCCTTTTAGCAGAATACCATGTATGTAAGTAAATCATAGAAAATCATAAAGATATCTAAGAAACCAGTTTGGTTTCATTTGAACAGAATGCCCTGTATGTAAATAAATCATAAAAAGCCACAAAAGTTTCTAGAAAACCAGTTTGGTTTTATTTTAGTAGAAAGCCCTGTATGTAAGTAAATCACAGGAAACCACAAAGATTTTCAGAAAACCAGTTTGGTTTCCTTTTAATAGAATGCCATGTAGCTAAATAAATCACAAGAAATCACAAAGTTAACTGGTTTTATGTAACAGAATGTCATGTAGCTAAGTAAATCACAGGAAACCACAAAGATTTCCTGGAGACCAGTTTGATTTTCTTTTACCAGAATGTCTTGTATGTAAGTAAATCATGAGAAACTACAAATATTTTTTGGAAACTAGTTTGGTTTCCCTATGGCAAAATACCCTGTATATAAGTAAACTGACAAGAAACTCTAGAAGTCTAGGGACAAAAACTTTCTTGGTAGGTAATATTAAGTTTCTATACATATGTTTCAATTATTCTATATCCAAAAGGAATAAATAAAGAAAAGAGATGAAAATAAATAAATTGAGGGTGACGGTTATTGAAAAAAATAAAGAATTTAAAAAGAGAAAATGAAAAATAAAAATAAATAAAGGAAAAAAAATGAAAGAAAGCGGCAACGGTTTTAAAAAAATAAGTAATAATGTTCAGTGCAGAAAAAAATTTGAAATGGATTATAAAAAAATGAATTTTAAAAGAAATGAAAAAAAGAATAAATAAAGGAAAGAAAAAAGGAGTAATAATATTCAATGCTGAAAAAAATTAGAAAATGGAATATAAAAAATAAATTTTAAAAAGAAAATGAAAAAAGGAATACATAAAGGAAAGAGATGGAAAATAGATAAACTGAGGGTAAAGAGAATCGAATCCAAGGCTAGAATGTGGGCCAACTCTAGTCCAACCATTACACTAACTTATGTTTTCATTTATTTGCATTACTTTTTAATTAATAGATCTTTCTGTAAAGATGGACGAATTTAAAGCTTTGCCACCGCGTCTTAGATCGTATAAATAAAATTGTTTCTCTATCGATCGTACGAAAAAGTATTTAATATTCAAAGGTCGTATTTTGGAAAATATTTTTTAGAAGACCGTATAAAGTGTCATTTTCCTAAAAGTATATACTAGCATAAAATTGATATATTGATGCACACCGATATACAAATAAAATTGATGTAACGAAATAGTAATCTACTAAAAAAATATGTTTTGAGGAAAATAACAAAAAGTGGATGCCCTTATCTACAATGTCGGGCCTAGATGACCTGATCCGTAACTCTCAGACAGGCCTATTATGGCCAGTCTCAAATGGGCCTACCTATGGCCTAGACTCTAACATTTTTAGGAGGAATTTACACTGAGGGGTCTACTAAATTCTCATGATGAAAAAATGGACTTATCCATAAATATTTTTAAAACTAATCTCTATTGTCATGTCACACACGTAAAATTACTTAGATACTTTATTCCGTAATAAATCCTACATTCTTCTCCAATAAACTCGAAACTACTGCTACCACTACCGCCGATTCTGATCCCGATCTCTATCTCGATGGTGCATCCGCTCGATTAGGGTCGAAAAATTTTGAATGCAGTCGAACTTATTCTGTCGCCTCTCCCAGTTATTCCGATTGATTTTTGACCAGTGGCCGGAAAATTTTGACCCCCACTGAAAAATTTCAACCCTTGTCGAAAGTTTTCAACTGGGGCGAACCGTTATTCGACCGTAGTCGAACAATTTAACTAGGGTCGGAGCCATAATTTTCAACAAGAGTTTGAATAGGTCAAACATTTTCGACCCTGGTCGTACATGGTCAGCTGCCTTCCCAACGCCGTCTCATTCAATTTTGAATTTTTTGACTTGGTTGAAAATTTTCGATTAGAGTCCAGTTAAGGGTAATTTTGGATAAACTGAAGCTTTGATTGTTGCAAGCTTCATAATACAAGACCTGTCAAGGTGGTTGACTAAAATCAAATTGCAATCTGGGAGGAGTATAGAATCGTAGGCAGAAATAGATGGGTGGGAGTGTCTAGAATTCCATTTAACTGGTGGAATCATCATGTTTTTAAAGTGATTTGAGTACAATTTAGGAGGTCTACTGGATGTAGCACAAGAGACCATAGACTTCCCATTCCTCTCTCAAGGTCCAAGGCCTTACAGAAGAATTTGTTCCTTTGTTTCTAGTTTTACCATCTGGTTTAGCTTCAATCAAATTAAGAATTTTTCCCCTACAAGAAACCCCTACACCATCCAAAATCAGGAGAGGAGTTGCACGGCCGTGGGGAGAGGAAATAACACAGTTGGACTAGGATTCTTTAGGACCAGTAGTAGCTCACAACACGGCTGGACCAGCAGTAGGGGTGGCAATTTAGGTCACGACACGATAACACGACTCGAAAACTACACGAAATTAGCGGGTTTGGGTTTGTCTTAAACAGGTACAGGTCAAAACAGGTTAAACCCGATTAAACACGATTAAATAATAGGTCATTAGCAGGTTAACCTGTTAAACCCGAAATTGACCCGTTTAACCCGATTAAATTTTTTGAGACATTATATTATCTTGTGTGTACCAAGACTTAAAACTTTCCTTTTATGTTTTATGTACTAAAATTTGAAAATTTTATTTTGGTTTTAAACTTTAGATTGTGTGTTATATTTATTTGATTATGGTTGCTTGGTTATATTGGAAATATAAAATAAGTTGATAGATTATATCAAGTTGTATTGAAAATGTGAAATAGGTTAACATGTTAAAATTAATAAATTAATACGTTATGTCAAGTTGAACCAAATACAACATATTTAACATTAACATGTTAAATTGAGTTCAATTAACGGATTAACAGTATACAGGTTAGCAGATCGTGTTACGTTGGACATGATCTGAATACGACCTATTTAAATAACGTGTTAAATGTGTCGCTCATAAGTTAACCTGTTTATTTAGCGTGTCGAGTGTGGGTTTACAAATCCTGACACGAATAATAAATATGTCGGATTTGAGTTTAGTAATTGCTCGTTATATATATGTCTCGACACGACACGAATATGACACGACAACACGAATTGCCACTCCTAACCAGCAGTAAGGGTAGAGGATGCTACACAACTGTGCTAGAAAAACAGCATTAGATGCAGGACCGAGTGGCGGTGCGTAGAGCGCAAACTTCAAACAGGTGTTGTGGCAGACAGATTACCTCCCAATACCTCGGTTTTGGAAAAAAGCAAATCAGGGGACTGCAACCAGCATGGGCAACCTAGAAAAAAGTAGGTATTAGGAGGATTCCACAAAAAGCTGCGACAAGATGGGCTTGAATGCAAGCTGCAGTGGCCACAGTAGGTGCAGTACGATCCCAACGTTGGAGAATGGAAAAAAGGACAAAACCAACATACAAAGCAATGATCTAAGACTAATCCCTTACGAAAGGAGAAAAGATGAGGCATATACAGTTGTTATTTTGAATGAAAAGGTCAAGCCAATTAATATTTTATTCCCACTAGGTCAGTTTACCCTAGTTGCCGTTATTATAATGATAGTGCAGCTTCGGATGATTGCAATAAAAACAGGCTTCCCCTTTAGCACAAGTGGGTGGCGAGTTGGACCCTGAGGAAGACTTGCTTTGGGCCTGCAACAAAGCCCATATAGCAAGAGAAGCCCCAGTCAGCCCCGTTTTACTTCAACCTCAGATTTTAAATGTGTAAGCCCATACCTTTCTCGGAGTAGGAAGTAAGAGGACACCAGAGGACGAAAGATAGGGCCCAATATGAACCCATCGGGGCCTCTAACCAATGGGTTATGGGTTTTTATCACTTTTACGTATAAAAACTAAAAGAATTACAAAAATACGAAACTCATACTTTTTTCAAATTTTCATATGGTTTTTATTAGAAAAATATCACTTTTTAAAAAATATTTAGAAAAATATCATTTTAAAAATAGTTATGGGTTACCAGTTTCTAAAGACTGATTACTGATTACTGGTTACTAGTTATATGCTAGTTATAAATACCTTTAGTTACTAGTTACCAGTTTCTAGAAACTGATTATCGGTTACTAGTTACTATTTTAAAAATGATATTTTTCTAAATATTTTTAAAAAATGATATATTTCTAATAAAAACCATACCACATCTTCTAACCACCGTATTTTTCAATATTTTTCACAAAAACACCGTGTAATATGTAATTTCCCCATGGGTTATTGTAGGGAAATATTTGAATTGATTAAAGACCAAAGAAAGAGAGAACTTTGTTCAGAGCCGTATACAAAGCTGGAAAAATTTAATGTCCAACAGGAAAGAATCTAGTCTTCGTGAGAGGGCTATTCTGACAAAAAGAGGAAGCAGTTGCTGAGCAAGCAGAATTTTTTTCTTCCTCTGCAATCCTCTAAGTTTATTCTAGAGAGCGAACAAGAAGGTCTGCGCGGGTAGAGCGGAATGATATCGAAAGAATTAACTTGATAGAGCTTAATGGTCAATTGGTCTTAAGACTTGAATCTGCGTCTGATATGTCAGAGTATTGTCAGAGTTCAGGGCCAGAAGATGAATACAACCCAGAGGATAGCTTGGAAGGGGTTATTTGTTTGTTCAAAGATAGTAATGAAGAGCTTATTGTAAACGAACAGTCTACAATGCCTTTAGGCTGTAACAAAGCTTTTGAAATGTCCTCCTCAGGTATTACTGTTTCTCCAATCAATATAATTCACCCTACCGAGAGTGAAGGACATGCCGTGAAAGTAGGGGGTTCCCTGGTGCAGTGGATGGACATTTGTGATCTACTGAATAATATGGGTCTGAAATTAGTTCCAAAATTAAACAGACAGGCAACCTAAGTACAGCTAGATGAAAAAGGAAACAAAGGGAATTGCATAAATTACAATTCAATGTAAATTATGAAAGAGGTGAGTCTAGGAAGGAAAACAACTGTAATCCATGAAGATATTTTCTTGGAACATTAGAGGGAGTGGCTTTTCAAAAAAGCGGAGGGCTACTAAAGAGGTTATCTACAAAGTAAACCCCGATATTGTTGTTCTGCAAGAAACTAAAAGGGAAAAGGTAGATAGGAGGTTCATCGTTAGTATTTGGCGCTCTCCATTTAAGGAATGGCTGGTATTATCTTCAATAGGTAGAGCAGGCAAAATTTTAATTGTTTGGGATGTTAGAAGTGTGAAAGTCAACAACACGATGCTGGGAGATATTTCAGCTTTTATCCTAGTTGAAATGGAAGGTTTGGATAGTTGGTGGTTTACTGGGGTTTATGGCCCTAGTAATTATGGTTCTAGAGCTCAATTTTGGGATGAGTTGGTCGGGCTTTGGAGTTTTTGTGCGGATAAGTGGTGTTTGGGGGGAGGGGGGCTTCAATACGGTGCATAGAGTTTAAGAAAAATTCAATAGTGTCAGTAAAACTAGAATTATGCTCAGCTTTGATGATCTCATTAGGGACTTGAATCTAAGAGATCCTCCCTTGAGCAATGGCTAATTCGCCTGGTCCAACTTCAGATATCAACCAATTTGTTGCCGGTTGGATGTATTTCTATTTTCGGTGGAATGGGATGCTCTTTTTTCTTTCATTAGACAGAAGATAGAGGTTAGAGTGGTCTTCGATCACTGCCCAGTAATATTGGACTCAACACCAACAAGATGGAGACCTTTCCCTTTTCGTTTTGAGAATATGTGGCTGGAGCATAACAACTTCAGCAAAGAATTTGGTAGATGGTGGAATGAGACAACCACTACAGGGTGGGAAGGCTACAAATTTTTGAATAAATTAAGGCTCGTTAAAGATAAGCTGAAAAAGTGGAATATGAAGGTGTTCGGGGACATGAGGATGGTGAAACAGTCATTACTTACAAGAATTGGGGAGCTGGATACTGTGGAAGGATCCAGGAGATGGAATGATCAACTAAAACAAGAAAGAGTTTCCATCAAAAATAGACTTGAAGAAGTTCTCTTCAAGGAAGAAAGGTCTTTACAGATGAACTCGAAGTTTACTTAGGCTAAAGAAGGAGATGCAAATACAAATTTGTTCCATAAATTGATGAATACTAGACAATCCAAGAATTCTATCACTAGATTGGAGTTGGAAGATGGCACTTTCATCGATAAGGAGGAGGACATTGTGAAGGTGGTGTTAGAGTTTTATCGTTCCTTATACAAATCAACCAATTTGGAATTGAGTGGTATTGAGGGTCTTGAGTGGAATCCAATTCGGTTCATTTAATGGAATGGCTAGAAAGACCGTTTGAAGAAGAGGAGGTTAAAAAGGCTGTGTTTGAGTGTGATAAAAATAAGGCTCCAAGTTTAGATGGTATACTTTGGGGGTTTTTCATTCTCAATGGGAGGTACTAAAGCAAGATCTAATAAAGGTGCTATACGAGTTTAGCAGAGATAGCATTGTAAATGGGATGACGAATGAACTTGTATTTGTTTGATTCCAATAAGGATGAATTCATGTAAGGTCAAACTTTTCCGGCCTATTAGTTTAGTCACCAACTTGTAGAAGATTATTCTGAAGATCCTCTCTGTGAGATTAAAACAAGTGCTAGAAGATACTATAGCGGAAACTCAGAGTGGTTTTATGGTAGTGAGACAGATTTTAGATTCAATATTAATAGCGGATGAAATTGTAGAGGATTATAAGAAGTTGGGGAAATCAAAGACAGTTTTTAAGATTGATTTTGATAAAGCTTATGACTATGTAGAGTGGAGTTCTTTGAACTTTGTGATGGAAAAGAAATGTTTTGGTTCTGTTTGGAGAAAATGGATTTTGTGCTGCCTATCCTCGGTTTCTTTTTCCATTTTCATAAATAGAAGACCAAGGGGAAAGTTTAAAGGCTCAAGAGAGCTAAGGCAAAAGGATCCTTTATCTCCATTCCTATTTACGTTGGTAGTCGATGTGCTTGAAAGATTAATCGATAAAGCCAAGTCTTAGGGGTTCATGATTGGTTTGGATAGGGCGGAGGTTTCTCATTTGCAATTCACAGATGATACCCTGTTCTTTTTAGATGTGGATAGAATTAAGTTTATTAATTTGCTTGAAGTTTTCTGCTCAATTTCTGGTTTGCAAATTAATATGGCTAAAAGTACGTTGTTGGATATTAATGTGAATGACGATTTTTACATTCTTTGGCGGTCAATTCAGGGTGCAAAGTGGAAAACTGGCCAACTAAGTATTTGGGAATGCCATTGGGGGGCAACCCAGGAAAATTTGATTTTTGGGAGCCTATAATAACTAAAGTAGAAAAGATTAGATGGGTGAAAGAAAGCCTTCCTTTCTAGGGGTGGTAGACTCACACTTATACAATCCATGTTGCCCTCTATCCTAATTTATTACATGTCTTTATTAAAAGCCCCCTTTAGAATGATTGAGGTGATGGAGAAACTAATGTGAGATTTCTTTTGGGAAGGTGGTGATCACTCAGGAGGAGAACATTTGGTGGTCTGGGATGTGGTTTGTCACTCCAAGAAGCAAGGTAGGCTCGACATTGGTAGAGTTTCTATTAGAAATGAAGCTCTTCTAATGAAATTGCTGTGGAAGCTTCCTCATGAATCGAAAATTCTTTATGGAATAAAGTCATTAAGAGCAAGTACGGGCTTAATACAAACGACTGGAATGTGACAGTGGCGAACAGAGTGACTCTTAGAAGTCCTTGGAAGGCCATTTCTTTTCTCTATGATAAGTTTCTTTAGCTAGTGGCCTTTAAAGTAGGAAAGGATACAACGATCAGATTTTGGGAAAACAAATAGGTAGGACCAGGCTCGTATGCAGCAGCTTTCCTTTCTTTGTACAGACTATCCTCTCACAAAGGAAGATTTATTTTAGAGTTTTTTGAATGTTCAGCTATAAACCTACTGATGCTAATAGCTGGAATTTTCATTTCTGGAGGAACTTGAGTGACAGAGAAGTCCCTCAATTATTAGAGCTTCTTTATCGCTTGGAATCTGTTAGAATCAAGCCTAATGTCGAAGATAGGAGAATCTGGACGGGGAGATCCTTTGGGAGTCTTCTCCTACAAATTAGCTTTTGTTTACTTGAGCAATGGTATTATTACTGTTCTTCCTATTCTTTCTAATACTATTTGGAAAGCCCAGTCCGTTTAAAAATTAAGGTGTTTGCTTAGTTGTTAGGGTTGAATAGGTTGAGCACTCATGATGTTATTTAGATAAGAAGACATTTCCATTCTTTATCCCTTGGCTGGTGTACTCTATGCAAAAAGCATGTTGAATTTTTGAGTCATCTATTTCTACATTGTGAGTTTTCAACAAGGTTGTAGCTTTATATCCTGAAGGAGTTTGGAAGGAGCTGAGTAATTCCTGGGTCCTGTCAAGACTTACTTCAACTTGGGCATGGTTTTTATGTAAACAAGAGAGCTAAAATCCTTTGGGAGGTCGTTACTCTAGCTGGTTTTTGGGCTCTTTGGTTGGAAAGAAACAAGAGAATTTTTGAGGGGAGTGAAGAATGTGCGGATTTGCTGTGGGATAGAGTTAGATACTACGTATCTTTTTGGTTACATGATGTAAAGGAATTCAATAATCTTCCCTTCTCAGTTATTGTTAGGGATTGGAGTCCTTTGTTATAATCTCTGTTTCTTATAGATAGTTTATCCACTTTATGACAGCTTTTCATTATTAATATAAATTTCATCGTTATAAAAAAGAGGTAATTTTGAAACTCCAAATTTTTCATTAAATAACATGACAATAAAAGTCTTAATTTTTTAAATAATTTATAAATTATCTTGTATATATCAAAAAAGGGTCAAAATTGATATTACCTCATAAATATGTAGCAAAATATACTATTTTGATACTTCATTACAATGCCCAATATAACAATTGATAATTTGATATATGAGCATAAAAAACTGATTTACTAGTGTAAATACTGGCATACTTAATATATCAATCAATACACATAGATACTATATGTGTCCAAATGTAAAAAATGATACATTCAACCACTTAAATTTGGAAGGGGCAAAAAAGAAAGAGAACAGAACCAAAATCTATCCGGGTTTGGCGCCTATATTTTTAAGAATACAAAATACACCACGCACTAGTTTTAAAAAGAGAACAGAACCAAAATCTATCCGGGTTTGGCGCCTATATTTTTAAGAATACAAAATACACCACGCACTAGTTTTAAAATTGGAAAAAGAAAAAGTAAAATACTAAAAAAAAACGTAAATTTACGGTCACGCTAAATACAAGACCAGGTTTCCTAATTCTACAATGCATGCGTGCCACATCTAGGGACACATAGGGGCAAAGTTGTCGTTTTGACATTAAACAACCAAACAAGATTTCAGGTTTATCTTGTAGTTGTTGGGACTCGTGGAAAGAATGGGCATCATCATAATTCGTATCATAGTCGATTATTAACAAACAATACATATTATTTTTATTATTTTAATGACTAATCAAAAAGAAAAGAAAGAAAGAGAGAAGACACTAATTAACACTAATAAGTTTGTCAAAAAAAAAGGGTCACTTATAATGAATTCTAGAGAGAGAGAGAGAGAGGCGTACGTGGGTATCTGTGCACGAAAGTGTCCCATATACTTGGTCCTCTACCACCTTCATTAGCAGCACCTTCATACTATAAAAGACATAAAACAAAAGAAAAAAAAATAAAAAAAAAAATCAAAAGAATCTTAAAATACAATAATCAATTATGTAATAAAATATAGATTAAAAAAAGAAAAAAAGCAGACCTGGTAAGAAGAGGAGGCAGTTCCGAAGAGGAAACCCTTGGGAAAATTGGTCCGGTTAAGAGAACCGGAGGAGGAGGAGGAGTCAAAGTCCTCTACGGTTCTTTTGCTCTGAACGACAACTTCCAGTGAGCAAATTAGCAGAAGAATCAGAGAGAGAAGTGATGTATTATGGCTTATCTCCATTCCTCTTTTCTTTAGTATGGTAGCATTTGCTCCCTCTATCTCTCTCTCTCAATTTGTAGTAACAGTAAATAGAGTCCCCTCGGCCCATTTTCGGTATTTTGGGTCGCGTGGGCCACACTCGTGGGTCCATCAAGCAAAGCACTGCTGTTTCTGGGTCAGACCGGTTCTGTGGAGATTCCAAATTTCCCAGGACCAGTAATCTTAGTTGATTCTGTCAAACAAGAAAATGAAATTGGGATGCTAAAATCTGGATCACGTGGGTACAAATCTAAATTGGATGATACCAACAATGTTGACCACGGCCCGAGTACATTTAACCGCGGCTCATTCCTGCCGCATGTCATGATCAGGCACAATTAGTGAAGCTCATAACATATTCGTGCCTATTTTCGGGCCCCTTTTTTTATATTTTTTTTTATTGTGTCTGTGCTCGTAATAGTGACTTCTTTTGATATTATTTTTTTCGTGCTTAATTATACCCGTTTTCGATATTATCTTTTCTTCGTACATCTTATTTGTTTATTATCGTCCTTAATTATTCACTTTTTTTAAAAATATAATCGAGCATATTGTGCCTAATCTAACATGGTTTTGACTTGGAAATGTTATCGTACCTGTAGTTCCATTCCCCACTCCAAATTTAGTTGTTTTAATATTATTCATACATATTTATTTCTAAGTGATAGTAAAAATATTAATTGTTATTGTTGTATAATATAAAAAGAATTATTTGTTAAATAAAATTTAATATAGAAATAAGTCCAAACTAATATTACAATTAACAAGTGTATGTGAGAAATATGGACTAATATTTAAACTTCTATAATTTAAGTACGTCACAACTAAATGAGCACCTATTTAAATAATATTAAAGTACCTAAACTATATCTTTATTTTTTTTTTTAAATTTTGTTTTCTTCTTATATTTATTTTTATGAGCTTTTTATATTACTGGTGGCTTAAGGTGGATTTTAGCCAATGGCCCTAATTATTTTTTAATCGAACACCTTACCAAACTTTATTAAGTTTTGGGATCTTTTATTAATATTTTATTTTTTCAGTATATATTTTTATTTTATTTTTTGCAATTTTTTACATGCATTTGTTTTAAACTAAAACTGTACTAAGAATTTTACGTCATCTAATTTAAGTATATTTGTTGCAAAATGGTTATAATTGTTAATTGTGCCTGTCGTACCGCATGCCGTATTTGTGCATGTGCTTATACTGTACTAGCCAGGACATATTACTAATTGTGCCATGTTCGTGCTGGCCCGTGTTGAAGCCACTAAATTTTATTTCATGCATACAACATCGGAAAAAAACACAACTTCAGAGCGATTTTCTTTTTCAAAAAAGGAAAAAGGTTTTTTATTTTGTTTGGTTACAAGTTGAATTAGTAATGTTAAATGAGCTGTACTATGCGAGCAAAGCACATATAGCCTCGGCTCATATGCGCCTCATACCATGCTGATTTGGGCACGATTAGTAGTCATGTCATATCGGCCCGGACATGATTATTAATTGTGCTGTGTTGCGCTTGTGCCATACTGTGCTCGTGCTTTTTATGGTGCCTAATCATGTCAGTTTTTGATATTATTCTTCTTCGCGCCCGTTTTCGATATTATATTTTTTTCGTATCTATTCGTACCCGTTACCGTGCTTGTCTATTATTGTTCCCAATTGTTCCCATTTTTTAATATGATCGAGCATATCATGCCTAATCTAGTTGATTTTTTAACTCGGATTGTTATCATACCCGTTGTTCCTTTCCCCCCTCCCCCCAGATTTAATTGTTTTAATATTATTCAAGCATATTTATTTCTAAGTAATAATAAAAATAATTATTACTGTATAATATCATAAAATAATTTGTGAAATTAAAATACATTATTATAGAAAAAAGTCTAAATTAAAATATTACAATTTACAAGTGTACGTGGGAAATGAGAATAAATTGGCACCAACTTAAACTATATTAAGGTACCTAAACTGCATTTTAATTTTTTTTTAAAGTTTGTTTTCTTCTTAAATTTGTGTTTATGAACTTTTTATATTGCAGGTAGCTCAAGGTGGGTTTTAGCCTGTGGCCCTAATTTTTTATGAATCAAACTCTTTACCCAAATTTATTAAGTTTTAGACTTTTTTGATTAACAAATTTTTATTTTATTTTTTTAAGAAAATATTTTAATTTTATTCTTTGTGTTTTTTTTACATTTTTTAAAATTAGAACTATACTAAAAAAAACTAATATTATCTATTTTAATTATATTTTTTCAAAACAATTATTATTGTTAATCGTGCTTGTCGTGCCGCGTGCTATGCATGTGCGATATCATTTTGGTCATGGCATGTTTACAAACCATGCTGTACTGACCCGGACATGGTTACTAACCGTGCCGCGTCACCTTGTAATCATGACATACTTGTGCTGGCCTATTTTGACACCAGTAAGTTAAATTTTGTAGGTTTAGTGATTACGTACTCTTATAAAGGGTGAATTTCCCACTTTCCACAAATTTCTTCCAGTTTTAGATGGTGAAATTTGATAGGTACTTAGATCCTAAATTTGTGAAAAGTTGTATTTATTACATCTATAAGCATGGATGGAACTTTAAGTTTTGTTACTTGTTTCAACCATAAATTGATCGTAGTTGTGCATTATTTTTTGATCAAACGGTTGAGAACTATCCAGCTCACAAACAAGGCTCTTTCTCTAGTAGACACGTGCTTGCTTTCTCTAGCATTTGTTTCTCTTTTGAAGTAGCTGCCATTTATAATTTTCTTTCACACTGTCTCTACTCTCTAACCTCACTACCTCTCTCAATCAGTTGTACATAAATGGCCTGATGTATAAACTATTAAAGGTTAGGTAAATACTTTCAATTAGTGTGCTAGGTATACTTGAATGGTTGTCATACAAGTGGCAGTTAATTCTATGACCAAGATTGATTGTATGAGCCTATAAATAGGCTTCTTAATTTTACTTGAAACTTGAAAGAAAGAGGGAGGAGAACAAATTTCTCACATTAATTTCTTCGTGTTAGTATTAATATTCTTATGCTCTAAAATTATATGTTCTATTTATATTATTTATAACATATTATCAGCACGAGCCTTTAACTGCTATTATCTTCAATAGCAATTATCCAACAAGGTATGAGGTATTGCTTGATTAATCTTAGAAAGTGTTGTGAGGCATGTAATTAATTATTTAAATTTGATATTTTCTTCAGTATAGTAATTTAATTTTTCAAAATCATTCAAATCGGTTTTGGCTATTTTTTTGATGATTTAATCTTTAAGCAAAAGAGATATTGCATCAGATTATTAATGTTGTAGCTTTTATGTATTAATTACGTGAATCTATATATATATATAATTATGTATCGGTCTTAAAGTTTTAAGTTTTAAGGATATATTTGTTTTAGGATTCATGTTTCGGTTCATATATTTAAATATATACAGCATTTTGTGTTTTTCCTTACTTTTATGTGAGTCCAATTATGTATGTTAAGTGTTGACATAATTTATATGTGATTATAGCATAAGGTCTTGAGTACTTCTACTGCGAATATATACATAAATCTAGAAAGCTTTGCATTGTCGTACATGTGATTATCTATGAAAACTTTGTCTACTAAATTATGTTCGTGTGCATAAAGTATTTGATGGACTTGTTTGGGATAGTTTTTATTTTTGCTTCTAAACAGAAGAAGAAAGAGAAGTAAAAGTGATAGCTTTTTAGAAATTGTTTGGATAGTCATTTTCAAAAAAGCTTTCTCTATTGGAAGAGGATTTTAATATGTTTGGCACGTAAGTTTAGAATTTATATCAATTAGAATATGCTAATTTTGTCCACAATTTTTTTTTTTTTTTTTGCGTAAATTGTTGTTTCTTAAACAACAAAGAAATTTATTTTTGCTCAAAAATAATTTCTTTGCACTAAAAAAAATAAAAAAAAAACATTATAAATAAATTCAATATTCGTACATACTAATAAAATTTTGTTTATCTAAGCATGAGGTCTCTAGCAATTCTATCACGAATAACTCCCATTTCACTCTCCTCCATTGTTAAGTTGATACTTGATTTATTGCTACCATTTGACGGAGTATCATCTTGTCCATCATAGGAGGAAAATTCTAAGTCAGTAATAGCCTCCCTCCTAATAAAATTATGCAAAGCCATTGAAGCAGTAACAATAGCAACTTGCTTATCGAACTTATAATTAGGCATTCGTTGCAAAATTCCCCATCGTGCCTTCCAAACACCAAAACAACGCTCAATAACACTGCGCAATGATGAATGAGTATGGTTAGATACTTCTCGTTGACCTCTGGGTTGACCACCTTGTTCAAATTGAGAAAGATGATATTGTTCTCCTTTAAATGGAGCTAAGTAACCTTTCATATTTGGATACCCTGCATCAATCAAGTAATACTTATCTGCAACACCAATCCAAATAATTAGAAAAATATCATTCCAAGTAAATCACAATCTATGAGTATATCTTATAAGTGAATATACATTTCATTTGGGGGTTTAGGAAATTTTAAATCAGCATTTCTTAATGCTTCTAAAAAAATACGAGTATCATGAGCAGTTCCTTCCTATCTTGGTTAAACAAACGTGAATAACATATTAAATCCATATACAACCATAATATTTTGGGTAGGACATCCCTTTCTACCAATGTACGGAATTCGCTCATCAACTGGAAGTGATGCACGAACATGTGTTTTGTCTATAGCTCCAATACAATCTTAACAATTACAAAATATATGAATAATAACCCAAAATATAGAATAATAGTACCTATGTTTACTAAGTCTCAAAAAAGTATATATGAATTACCTTAAAGTATGGCCAGTATTTAGGATTACGTCGTATGTAGTGCGGAATTTCGTCGAAACTATCAGGAGCTCTAATTTCATCTATAGCAAGTATAGCCATTTTTTCTAATATAATCTCGAGGTGTCTGCTAACAGTTTCTCCTGAATGTTGTAATTTCTCTTGAATCATTCTATTTCCTGCACCATGTCCTAAAGTCATTAAAAATGTACCAATAGATTCTTCTAATTTACAATGAACATAACACAAGGAGTAATTTAAATTACAAACATATTTACGAAAAGGTTTATGTGTTTATAATAATGTATAGAAGATACAAGTTAACCATTGATTAAATAAATTAAAAACTATAATTACTCGCAACAACGATATTAGAATAAATAAAAAATCTACATAAACCCTTTGCTGCAACTTCATAATTAGTTAGCAAACTAAAGCAAAATATTATTCAAGAATATTCTCGTTTGTCTACAAGAATGCAAGTAAAAAGTATCTATTTTACTCAATTATATACCGAACAGTAAAATGAAATGACTATTATAATTAGCTTTTACAACAAAATTCCCAAAACAAGTTACACCAATATTTTTTTTATGTGCCACAACTTCAAGTAATATATATATATATAATCCATAAATTAAATATAACAAAAAACTTGAGATTTAATTATAGGTTGTGATACCAAAAACATTTGCAAGGGTCTTGTGCCTAAGCTATTGTGTTAAGTCCTTTAGGAATGATCTCAAAGAAATCTGTTAACAAGATATTCTCATATATTTTCCAATGCTATTGACCATATATGATTCATCAATATCGATATCATTTGCAACATATTAGTTATACAATATTATCAAAACGAAATATAAAACAATTATTCTAAAGTATACGATTTTATCTTTGTTCAAGGAAAAAAGAAGTAGACCAATAGTAATGCACTTATATGTATGAGTTGAGAAACTTGGTGGCAACTTCTTTTGTGCAATTTGAGAATTAACTTTTAGGATTTTTTTATTTGTGGTTGTAGATTGAATTCTTTAGTTGTTATTTTTTCTTTTTAAAGGGAATGAGAAAAGTTTTAGAACTATATGTGATAGATGAAGGATAAGGAAGGAATTCTATTTTCATTATTTTTATGTGGAATTATGAAAGTTTCATTAAACCTCAAAACTGACTTCCCGTGTTTTTTTTTTTTAAGCTCTTCCCAAGGAAGCCATGTGGGCCTGGCTTCTTTTGGAAGAGCTTTAAAAAGTTAAATGCCCATTTTAAAAATCATCCAAACACATTCAAAAGTTATTTTTAGACTCAGGAAGCCAAAAAATATCTTTTAAAAGCCATCCCAAACAAACCCGATACTTGTCTTATATGATATGTGTGCATATCTATACATAATCTGATAATCAGAGTCAGGAAATTTTTCTTTACATATTTAATTATTATCGGCAAAAGATAATAATGCTCTCATTTTAGTGGACGATAATTTTTTATTTGAATTATGGTATTTCTAGAATTCGATTATCAACTCATTTTTCTCGCGTACTTGATAATAATGCTTATGGTTTAGAGATTATGTTTTTTTTTAAAAAAATTATCGACATGTGTATAATTTTCACTCAAATTAAGAAAATTGCAATAGTATCTTTAGAATTTAAAATTAAGCATTTTTGGCATATATATTAGTTATTTGCTTAATTGATCGCAATTATTTGTTGTAGATTGTAATTTTATATTTACCATAATTTAATGTCATTTATGGTCTCCCATTTATAGAGAATATTTATTTAGACAAATTATTGTATATTGGATTCTTACTTATGGTTGTGATATGACCAATTCATCTAAGCTCAGGTTCAATGCCTTTGAACTGAATGAGAGTAATTATTTGATTTGGGTCATTAATGCAAAAATGCAAATGGATGCTAACGAGCTTGATGGAACCTACGAATAGAATAAAGCATCTGCCTAAAATATGGCGAAGGTTATGGTATTATAGAGGTGTTATTAAAATGAAGATTAAAAGGCTTCCTTTGAAAAGCCATAGAAACATATATAATCATCTAAAGGATAATTGACTATACATGTATCTACAGGAATTTAAACCCGTTTCAGAGTATAATTCAACCATGTTTTAATCATTATGCAGTTGAAATTGTGTAGTAACAAGGTGATTAAGCATGATATGCTTGAAAAAATATGCACTACTATTCATGCTTCTAATATGCTCCAGTAGTATTAATATAGAGAGCGAAAATTTATAAAGTACTCTGAGCTCATTGCGATTGTCTTCTGATGATTGATAAATATAATGAGCAACTGATGAAGAATCATTAGACTAGACATAATGATAGTTCAACGCTTCCTGAAATGAATGTTGAAGATATACACAAACATGTAAACATGGAAATAAAGACTATGATTGTGAACATGCTCAAATAAAATAATTGTGAAAGACCCAATAAAAGATGGGGAACAAGAAAAACCAACAATATTGAGCATGTTTATTATAGATGTGGAAGAAAAGGCCATTGCAGCCATGCCTATCTTATCCCTAAAAATCTATTTCAGTTGTACCAGAAGTACATGCCTAAGTTTAAGGTCCATTTAATGAACAATGTATACCCTAGAAGGAAATTAGCTTATATAGATGATATGACTCAGTTAAATCAATGATTCCTAGGTCGACTCTCAAAATGAGCGATTGGGCTTAGATATTTTATGGTAATTTATTATTAATTTTTCAAATGCGTTTGGATAATTCTTTGATATTATTTTTGGTAATTTATTTATTTAATTGAATTTTTCTATATTGCAATATATATGTCATCTTATTGTCGTGTTTATCCTGAGTATTAATGGACATGATGCAAAATCTAATACATGTGGAGCAACAAATTTGGAAGTATATTTCGAGCAGATAGCGCAATTGTGCATAAGTATCCTACGAGATAGTTAGATACTTTATGAACTTATCTTATTATGAAGGGAGTATGACTATGACTTCAGACAATACTAAACTAATAAAGAGCTCCAGAAGAGTGCCTCTATTTTTCTACTTATGAGAATTGAGTTTTTTTTTATCAATCTTGATTTATACTCATCATAATCCTAGCGTAAATTATTGAGATTTAACAACGTGTGCTTGAATTGTTTTTAGGAATAATAAGAAATTTTTGTATATTACTTCCATTTAGAATTGCCTGAAGCGGTAAGTAGAAATGCTCCATATATTCTCCTCATGGTTATCTTGCTCGAAAGACATGTTGCTTTGAACTTGAAGTTCAATAATCATTAAACTCTGAAGGTTTGGCTTGACCAATTGGGTCATCATAAGTCCAGTATGAGGAGCTAAATTATTGAGAATTATATTAGACATCCACTTAAGGATTAGAAAATCCATTCACATGAATTTGTGTTGCATATATTAAAGGCAAATTAATTATAAGGCCATAAATAAAACCCTTGAATTTTTGTCATAGTTTCAATGGGATATTTGTGGATTGAAGCATCTACCATGTGGCTCATTTTGATAGATTACTCAAATTATAAGATTGCAAGCACAATTTTCATATTATCAGATTAATCCAATGGAGTGGATGATGCTGGTGAATTTTCATCCCAATCATTTAATAATAATTTCCTGGAAGTTGGGATAGATATTGAACAATCTT
This sequence comes from Trema orientale, assembly GCA_002914845.1. Classification (NCBI taxonomy): domain Eukaryota; kingdom Viridiplantae; phylum Streptophyta; class Magnoliopsida; order Rosales; family Cannabaceae; genus Trema; species Trema orientale. The sequence continues at coordinate 122,177 of JXTC01000492.1, read as the reverse complement.
ATGACCCACACATATACAGATAGACCTGACAGAGTCATAAATTACGAACCTAAAATTTATCTCTAATTTTGAAATTGAAATTGAAATTGCCTTTTTGGGGACATGATATTAAGCACACAACATACCTGATTTTGTTTTCACTATCTGCATATCATATGTACCCCTATTGTAACTTGTACGTAGGAACGAGTCTAATATTTTTCATTTGCGAGTTCTATTTTTTATTTTTAGTCGTGCCATATATATATATTGATTGCATCACCTTAATGTGTGAAGATGGATCCGAAGTAAAGGCTGAGTGTTTGTATATATTATAAGTCTCCCTCAATCCTTGATTATTTGGAGCCCCTGACGGACAACTTATTTATCACATATTTTATTAACTATTAGTTTGACAACACATATTTCCCGACATTATGGGGAGGAAAGGCACCTGTAGTGCTAAAAGAATGCCGAGAAATTCTCTAGAAGGAAGACCAACTAAGAAATTTAGATCCTCGTACAATTAAGAATGAACTGAAAGTTCAGAGAATAATGAAGTTGTAACAGATTGTAGGTTAACTGTCAAATGCATTTACATATGCTATAAGAGTGACAAAGCCTCAAATTCCTTCCAAGGACATCCCGACGAGGGTTGTGGTCTCCATTAAGAATAAATGACCGGTCGAGTTGGAAACACGCCAGACGCATGGACGGCCTATCAGAACTTAAAATAAGAATCCGCGAAAAAAATGATAGCAATGTTACTTAGAAAATCTCCTAAAGAGAAATCTTTTGAAGAAAAAAATCTCAGTCAAAGAGCTGTAGCCAATACAGAGACACAGACCAAGAAGACGGAACAATTAGGTTCTCCAAATATAGCTCAAGGAGTAGATGTGATCAATGAAAAGTTTGAGATCTCAATGAATTTTGTGACTATAGGAGAAAATATGAATAATAAACATCGACGATGAATTTGTCTCAATAGTTACTCTAACTTTCTCAAAATAAAATTTGGATCCAGAACATATGAGTATGACTGAACGTCAGCAAACATGATTGATCATCATGGATATAGGCAATTCAGACTAAGTTAGACTCTCTTTAAATGCACAATATTCGGACCTATAGAGCTAGCTCTCTACAATTGAAAATAGTTGTTTATATTTGGATGTTTGTCCGAAAGCATAAACCAAGGTTTCTCTCGTAGAACCTGGCATTGATTATGAGGAACTTATTCTCCTATTATCAATATGATTACATTCTGTTACATGATTAGTATTATAGTTAATAAAAGGCTTGATATGCACCTCATGGATATCATGGTAGAATATTTTTGTGGAAAGCTAGACAATGATATTTGTATAAGAGTCTTAGAAAGACTATAATATAAGAGATGTGTGCATAATACACATGCAACATGTGCTCGATTAAATTGCCAAGATCCATATATGCATTGAAGCAATATGGGCATATGTGATAAGACTGATTTAATAAATCCTTGCTGAAATAAGGATATGTGAACAACGTAATGCTGTTCATTAAATGGTCATATATTAGTTATATGATATATATAGTATATGTCGATGATTTGAATATCATCAAGACTCCTAAAGAGCTTAACAAGGCAATATAATATTTGAATAAAGAATTCGAGATGAAAGATCTCAAGAAAAAAAAATTTTGTTTTGGTCTCCAGATCGAGTATTTACCAAATGGAATACTTACATATTAGTCGACTTATACAGAAAAGGTCCTTAAATAATTTCTTGTAGACAAAGCTTACCATTGAGTACCCTAATGGTTGACCAAATACGTGATGAGAAAAAAGATATTTTTCATCTTCGAGAAAATAATGAAAAAATTCTTAGTCCTGAAGTACCATTTTTAAGTACAATTGGAGATTTTATGTATCTTGTTAATTGTACTCAACCTAAAATAATTTTTCCTATCAAGTTATATTTCCACTCCAATCCAAAGATATTAGAAAGGAGGTTACGTCAAATGTAATAAAACTCAACATGTATTACCCAAATTGTTCTTTACACATGTAGTTGTTCAATAAATTCGCTTTAGTAATAACTTAGAAGACCTATTCACTGGATTGCTCCCTACTGCAATATTCGAGAGATTGGTGTAATAGATTGGAATGTGTCGCCTCAAAGATCTTCAGTGAACTTTCAAGCTAATTAGTCATATTTATATGAGGGGGAGTTTGTTATGCGTACATTCTTTTTCCCTTAGCCGAGGTGTTGTCTCACTGGGTTTTCCTGGCAAAGTTTTTAATGGGGGACTCCTGAAAAAATACCAAGAACAAGAGTTGTGTACTTTTTTACCTTCACTTAGATTTTTCTCTCACAGAGTTTTTTCCTAGTAAGGTTTTACGAAGCACTTTCTTGTATAATGGACATTCAATAGGGAGTGTTATAATTGTTTCTTTTACATAATGGAGTGATGTGTAAACCACTGAAAGTTAGGTAGATAATTAGTGTATTAGGTGTACTTAAATGGATGCCATATAAGTTGTAATTAATTGTATGGCTAAGACTGATTATATTGGCCTATAAATAGGCTTCTCAATTTTACTTGAAAGAAATGAAGAAAGAAGAGAAATAAGTAAAGAGAGAAAGAGAGAAGAAAAGAAATTTCTCATATTAATTTCTTTGTGTTAGTATTAGTATTCTTATGCTCTATTTATATTATTTATGCAATAACCTTATTCTTTTAAGGGCAAATTGATCATTTGACCTTATATTATAAAAAAAACAGAATTTATATATATATATATGTACTGCACCTCTCCCTTCCCGATCTCACTCTATCTCCCTCTCGTCTCTCTCGTCGCACAGCCGAACGGAGGAGAAGAAGGACCAACTGCCGCCGGTCATCGTCTGGCTCCGCCACCCACCGGCGAAGCTCCCCCACACCGCCAGCAGCCCACGCCACCGGTCCTTGGTCGCCGACGAGCTCGATGTTGCCGGAAAATGCCATTTTGGCCGCGGGAAGTTTCGATTTTCGGCAATGATTCCGGCTGTTTCAGACCGCGTTCTTGGACTCATTGGGTTCGTATCGTCGAGAGGAACCTCAAGGTATATATTTCATGATCCCATTTTGCTCGGATTGAAAGTTGCCATTTTAGAGTATTTTGATTTTTGAATTTTAGTTTTTAATCCGACCGTTAGATTTCGTTTTTGTTGTCATTTTTGGAATGTACTTGGAAAATGGAGAAGTTTGATATATATATTGACTATATTTGATGACCGGTACGAAAATCAATATCTAACGGCTTAAATTTGTCTAGTTTTGTGTGACACCGATTTGGTGTTGGCCCGGACTTGAATTGGTCGAGTTATATATCTAACTTAGCTATTTTGGATATTAGAAATTCAACGAAGAGGTCTGTTTGTTGATTCGAAGCTTCGTTGAGAAGTTGATTTTTCTCAAGTAAGCGGTCGAGGGCGTGGAATTAGTTTCCAACCCTCCGAGCGATCGTCTAATCGGCACCTTGAGGATCCAATAGCGTGGCATCGCTATTCTAGTGAGGTAGGGATTCGGTTACCTCTCTTTTATGTCATTTTGAATAAAATTTATTTTCTGCAACATATGATAACAAATGTGATTTTTTAACTGCTTTGGATATGTGTGGTGGAATTGAATTGTATTTATATATAATGGATTGCTCTGGGATTTTCTGAGTGCATGTTATTTTTAGGTATGTTAAAATAGGACCGTTATGCTGCCCATTTTTCTGTAAAATTAAATTAATCATTTTATTAAAAACCAGAGTATCATTTGAACTTAAATTACTGCATGGCTACTTTTTACACATCAATTTAGAGTACACATGTCATAGGATCACACATGAGTCCTAGGTTAGCATCATGGGATTTTTTTACAGTGTGGCGCTGTGGTTCCACAGACGGTGCAGAGTCTGTGAACCCGCGCGGGGTATTTTTTCTGATTATCTCCCTATTTAGTAGGCGTAGGCAATGCGGTTGCCCCTCCAGATTTGGTAGGCGACACACGGGTGTTCCCTCCGGTTATGGACTAGGTATCAGGCAGGTTGTATGGCACACGTAGTGCCAACACCCTGGTTTCTATTGATAAGAGGTTGTGAACTCATGGGTATGGGTGGATTTGTGTCATGTTTTTGTGGACTGATTGGTTTTGAGACATTATGTTTTCCATACACCTATATATATGTATGTGCATAAGGACTATCGGTTATAGATATTTTTATGAATATATGCACATATGGATTTGTAAAGTTATTTCGGATTAAACTAACCATATAGGAGCTTTTCATCGCTAAAAAAGTTTTGAAATGGGGTAACAGTTTCTCTACTGGGCTTTCGAGCTCAGTCCTTTTATTTTTCCTCCTTTTCAGGTGGTTCATCTGAGTTAGTTGCCTCTTGGCTAGGCAAGTCGCTCGGCTCACACTCGAGGTCTTATTCCTCTTGGGTTGGTACCTTTCTTTGACTCACTCTTACTCCGTGTCCAATTGTTTAGCCAAGTTTATTGTTCCTACTTAGTGAATGTATGAGGACGTATTTTATACTATTTGAGGACTTGGTGTATAAACGGGACTTTTTGGTTCTCAAGGAGAATATTTTTTTAAGATTTGATTACTTGGAATCTTGATTAACTTTGTAAATTAGTTTTTGGACTTTCTGATTTAAGATTTGCGAACTTCATTTTAATCAACATTAAAGTTTTTATTAAATTAAGTTTTCATACAAATTAACTAAGTTTTATTGAAGTTTAATTGGCGTATCTTTCTTACTAAATTAAACTAAAGGTGGACTCCCTTCTATGTAAAATTTCTAATGATTCAAGGACTAAAATGAAATATCCAAGTACTTAGTTTTCTCCGAATTTTGTAAAAGTCCTTATTTATACTAATTTACAATCAAAATTACCAAAAGTCACGGCCTTGGATTTTGGGTCGTGACAATTTATAACAGATACATAAATATAAATATAACAAAAATACTGAAAGTCAATGTGGTATGTAATAATTTACATCATCCACAAAATTTTTAGTGACAAAGGAGCTATATTGATACTCCAATTGAAGTATAGGCACTTTTATTCTTCATATAAAAGAACATAAAGAACAATTCAATAAAATTGCTCTAAATTGGTGTCAGTGTATAAATTTATAGCGTATATCAAATCTAAATGTCAATATTAATAATATCCAAAATACAAAATATAATTTAAACAAAGTGTCAAAATACAAGGTATAAAAGTGATAAGTTATTTACATTTGGTCTTCGGCTCTTGGCTATAAAGATTTCAACACTAATATGTAATAATTTTAAGTTTAAAAAATCACATTTTAAGTGATCAATTATTTGTGAATCTTCTTTCTGGCCATTTTTGAAAAATTTTCACGTAAAATCTCAACTTAATTTTATAAGCTGACATTTTACGTGGTGTACATTAAAAGTGTCCCATAAACTAAACAGACCCATGCATGTCGGTGTTACTTTCAGGTGTCCTAATTTGATTATTTGAGTTTGTTTAATCAATTATAGTACTAAATCCAAATTGCTAGATTACTTTATACAAAAAAAAAAAAAAATGCTAATATATATGCTATAATAAGGAAACTTGGCAATGACGCGTTTTGGACATTAACGCGTTTCTCTAGTCTCTATATAGGATTTATTCATTTGTTTATTATTTGAGATGAGAAGTCTCTAAGGACTTGTGGGTAGTTAATTCCAATTTTTTAGTCTCCCACTTTCGGTTAAGGGCCAGCTCGCGGTGAGAGCTTATTTGCTAGCTCAAAAGTATTCATTGTAACATAAACAATATATATATATATAATACTATATTATTAATCCTTTCAAAGTCGTGATCAGCTTACAAGTTTCTCTCAAAGCTGAATATTTTGCTCCAGTATTACTTTACTCCTGGCTGTTTCCTTAATTCAGACCGTATCTAGTGCCATGAACTCCTCGCCGTCCTCTTGGTCACCCTCTAACGCGTCGAATGTGTACTTGAGTTTTGGGGGTGCAGACTCCTTTAAGACCTTCACCGGTCACCTCTACTCCGCGTTGACCGGTGCAGAAATCAACGGCGCCGGTTTTATCAATGAACTCTAAAGAGGCAGAAAGATCATGGTGTGCAAAACAAATGTTGGACAATTATTAGCTGCCGATCTTTCTGGATTGGATCTGAGAAACACGCTTAATTGGTACGTACGTAATTGCTCTATTTGCGCCATGCATGCATCTTTAACTAAAAATCAAGAATGACCTAAGGAATGTGCATGTTGGTTGTATACATATTCAAAGTTTTATTTCTCTTCTAATTTTTTCAAAATATTAATTATATTTTCTGAGACTTGTCTTCATTTTTGTTTCTATCAGTAGAAGTAATAAGAATAACAACAACTGTAATAATCGTTGCACTTATAGATATGTATAAGATTCATAATATATTAGTCACAACTTATTTTATAAAAGTTTAAGCTAGCTAAGTGGAGAGACAATAATGATTATTTTAATGGGGCTTATAGAAATATGACCAAATTTTAGGCCTAATTTCAGTAAATGTCCATTTGTCAAAAATTATAGCAAAATGTCCGGTACATATGCTTATATACCAAGTGTAAAATTTTATATACCAAGTATAAAAAATGATATACTAAATGCATTTCAAAACAGTAACTAAAATTGGTACATATGTGTATGTACCAAGTATAAAAATATATATACCTGGACATTTAGCTATAAAATTTTAAAAATGGACATCTATTTAATCAAATTTAAAATTTTGGTCATTCACCTAAATTTCTCTATTTGAATTTAGATGACAAGACTTAGCCCAATAAAATATGAACTCTTTAGTGGACGGGCCTTTCACATCATTATTCGTTCGTTTTCCGTATTCTTAACGCTAACTTGGCATAGTAGAATAAAATTTTGGCGTATAGTTTTCGGAGATATATAGCGCTAACAAATAGTATGAAAAGAAATATCAGCTCTCTTCGTTGTTATAAACACAGACGTTATGAAAAAAAAAAAGACATCAAAATCTTTTAAATGAGATTTTTTTTTGGTACTTTGCTTATATTATTTTTATTCTTATCAACTTGTATCTATTGTAATAAGTTATTGTCATTTTTATCTTAACGGTCTATTTTCATTCAATTTGTAAACAAACATTTGTCCGAAAAAACAGTAATAACAATAATAACAACAAGAATAATAATAGAAATAAAGATCCCGCTTTATCGAAAATAAATAAATAAATAAAGGTCCCGCTAACAAATACGTACAAATAATATAATATGTCAATGTCACATATTATTCGAGAAAAGTTTAAGCTAAGCTGATAGGAGAGATAATGGTAATTACTTTAATTTAGATAGCAAGATTCAACTCTATAAACATGACAAGATTCGTTCGTATATTTGTGCATGTGTTCAAAAAATCTATAACTTCCTCATTATCTAATTAATTTTTTTTTAAAAATAAAATAAATATCACATTATTTTTCCAGATTATAGAAAAATATTGACAATGTTTATTTTCAATAAATTTTTAGATTATTATTTTTCAAAGAAATCAATCAAAGTTATTTAGATATCAATATTCTAAGGATATTGATGTCATTAGAAAATAATTTAGACAAAAATTTGACCAAAAAGAGAAGGATTAAATTTTTTTTTTTCTATTTTAGAAAATATGGAGGATACTTTTAGTTTTTATGAGAACAAATAATTAAACGCAGTATTTAGCGTTTTTAGAATTGTCTCCAAAAAAATTAAATATCTTTAGCTAATAAGGACCCAATAGGACGTTTCCCACCATAGGAATATGATACGTGGTGGTTAACTTTCAATGGGTCAAAAGAAGTTGACCATAGCTTTTAAAATTGTAAGTTTTTATCCTGATGTTTCAAAAATCAATATTTTACGCTGAAAAAACAAATATGTACTTTTAGCTAATTTTTCACCCTGAGTGGCGAAGGCATGATTTTGTTTCTCTCAAAGCGAGAGCAAGTCTTAAAATCAAGTAAACCTAAAATTTATCAAAATAATTTGATGATTTAAAAATATGATCCAAAATTCAAGTTTTCACAGATTTACTCAGATAGATAATTTAAAACCATGATCCAACGTTAATTTTCATAATGTCATTCGAATATATATATATATATATAATCAATAGCTATTTTCTGGCTTAAAGGATTCTATAAACTACACTCATTTGTCACATTATAGGTTTATCATTTAGTTAAAGAGTGAAATTTTTTTTGACAGGAAAAAAGGAGAGCCCACCAATATTTTTGAGGAGTTCATCAATATCAGAGCTCTCTACTGGGTCAGAATAGATTCTTGTCTATACTCTGTGAGTTCAATGTTTACTGGGTCAGAATAGATTCTTGTCTATACTCTGTGAGTTCAATGTTTATTGTTTGATTGAATATGATCATCAAACATTTGCAATTTTGACTTTGGGAAACTTTTTGTTTGATCGTCTTCTTGTATCCAAACTTTTTTTTTTTGGGGGGGGGGGGTGTTTGGGAAGTTATTTATACATAGTAGGAATCTATATGTGCATTTATTTTTCTTTTCCTTCTTAATAAATCTACTACTCTTGGGGTTGGTAGACATGGGATAGAGGGGCTATATGCATGCCCTCCTAGTTACGATACTTCTAATTCTTCATGATGTTCCTTCTCTAAGTTTAGTCATTATTCTAGGAAAAAATATATGCAATCAAGTGTATAATTTATTCTTTTTCAGTTGAGCATATTTGAATCCTCAGTAATAATAAGACCTATTTCTTATTTAGTGCTTTGTGTTAACAGGGAACTAAAAGTATTGAAGCACTTAGTGTAACTTCGGGACATAACAAAGATAGTTTCTAGGCATTAGAATTTGTAGATATGCTAAGATTGCAATTACTACCACATAATTATGTACAACTGAGTGGAAGTTTTGAATATATTTCTGAAGAATTAAGAGGGCTCTTGGAAGGCATTCCCCTACAGTTTATATTGGACAACCTTTATCTAGGAAACCTAGTTGGTACAAATTTGAAATATGGCAGTCTGAAGCAAGTTTGGAAGCATTCAAAGGTGTGATATATATATATATATGGGAATAAGTATAATAAGGATTTATTTTATTCACTATCAATAGGGAAATCAACTTTGACCTTTAGATTTCAATCTAATGGTTACAACTAATTATGTTGTAACGAATTCTTATGTGAATTAAATGATAAAAATTATTTTTATAACTATTAGATTGAAATCTAATGGTCAAATTTGGATTCTCTATCGATAAGGGAGATAAAAATGAAAAAAAACCTATTGTTTTAGCACCCATTATATATAAATATTATTTTTAAATATGTCTTTAATAACAATTCTTTCCTCTTGATAATTTGTTTGATATCTTGGTTTGTTTCTTATTTTTCATTCCTAAGATACTTTATTTATATTTTGTTTTTCTTGTTCTACAGTTGCTTGAAAAGTTGACATTACTTGATCTAAGTCATTCCCATTACTTAACTCACACGCCTGATTTTTCACTACTTCCTCATCTCAAGAAGTTAGTACTCGATGATTGTAAGAGTTTGTGTTAGCTTCACCATTCGATTGGATACCTTGAAAGTCTCATATTAGTAAATTTGAGTGGTTGCAAAATCCTTAAGAACATTCCTGAAAGTTTCTGTAAGTTAAAATCACTTGAAACTCTTATTCTTTTTGATTGTTCTATGTTTGATCATTTGGATGAACATCTAGGAGAAATGTTATCACTGAAAAGTTTTTTTGTAGCCAATACTAGAATAAGAAAAGTGCCCTCAACCGTAGTACAACTCCGGAACCTCAAAAGATTATATCTTTGTGGCTTAAGAAAATCATCCTCTAATTCTGCACCTTCACTCTTCTGGTCTAGGGGTAATGACAAGTAAAAATACCAAATCCATTAGTCTATTGCCTCCTTCTGTTCAAGGCTTGAACTCCCTCGCATGTTTGAGTCTCTATTACTACAATTTAAGAGAAGATGACATTCCTAAAGATATTGGGAGTCTATTTTCTCTCACAACATTAAAGTTAAGAGGGAATTATTTTCATGTCCTACCAAGCCTTAGAAGCCTTTCAAATCTTTGCCATCTTACATTGGATGATTGCAGAATGCTTGAATCTGTTCCAGAATTACCAATAAATTTGTCTAGTCTCTCTACAGTAAATTGTATTGCATTACAATATTTGGCCAAAAACATGTCTGAAGTTGTTAATCTAGACACATTGGACATTAGAAATTGCCATAAGCTTGTCGATATCTCATTCTTGAATGATAGACGAAGACTTATTCATCTTAAATTGCAAGGTTGCTATAGTATCCACACAAGTTTCAAGGATATATATTTGAAGGTCTCTCCTCTCTCTCTCTCTCTCTCTCTCTCTTGCTCTCACACACACACAAACAAACAGACACAAATATCAAGATGTTTGCTCATATGTATCTTGCTTTTGATATTTGTGTAGGAGATGTTAATAAATGGAGCAATTATAGAAACTTTACTCCCTGGTAATGATGTTCCAGAATGGTTGCCCTATACACGTGAAGGATCTAACTCTGTATGTTTTGAAGTTCCTCAACCAGTGAATTATACTTTGAGGGAATTCATTTTGTGCATCACACTCTCATTTCTCCCCCAATGAAATTTTTATATCCCCAAGGTCAATCTCAGTGGTAAATAATACAGAAGGTACCAATGCATTATTTGCAGAGTCATTTTATGTGGCACATTTTGACCCAGAAAAAGTGAGTAAAAGCCATCTATATTTAACAAAGCTCTACCATCATGGATTAGACATTAAGGATGGTAATCAAATTGAGGTTATAATAGACCGAAGTTGTCGATCAATAGTGTACAATAAGATAGGGGTACTTATTCAGTGGCTAAAAGATTCAACTACAAGGCTAGACAACAACTGTTGAGGCATCATCATGACTATGGTTTCCATGAATCAAATGGTCATTTTTGTATATCCAACATTATGCAAAACCTATTTTTGGCTTCTAAGCAATAAAAGTATCTAATTATTTCGCTTTTACTAGATAATGGAATGTTGTTCGTCTTTGAACATAAGTTTTTGTATGTAGATGTTGAACTTTTTATTTAATAATTTTTCCTTCCTTTATAATTACAATTAATACTAAAATTGTGCTGGACATTTTGATAATAAAGAATTTTTTTTATTTATATTTTTTTTTTCGTCGAAATAGATAATCAGGATTATTTTTTGGATATAAGAAAATTTTAACTTCGCTAATAATCTTGGTATAAAAGTACTTTCTGTCAGTAATTTTATATCTATGTAGTAGTATGTGCAGCTAGTGAATGTAGTTCTGAATTATATTAGGTATTCAGATAATTCTATTTTCAAACTAGTCTTATGATTTTTATAAAAGATCTGTAGAAGAATAGACTCTTTTCAAGATCATTCATGAAAATAGACCCATTTTGATAGTTTTTTAAAAAACTACACCTTTTATGTTAAAAATTTGTTGGGAAGAAAGTATGCCCTTAGAGCCTTCACAAGGTCAATTTAATGATTCAAATTTTTTCATCCTTTCCATGTTCTTATGCTCCTCTTTTTTTTTTCTCCCCTTCATCTCATCATTTCAGTCAAAGTAAAAATATATCCAAAGATTTGGTTCATTTTCGTCCATTAACGGTGAAGGATGTGGTCATCTTCCTTACTATTCTTTGTTCTTCAAGTTTCTTTCAATTTGTAACATTTAAGCTTCAAATGATATAAGTAAAAAAGACAAATTATTTTGTTTGATTGATAGATTCAAAGGTATTTTTTAGTAGGAATTAAAACTATAGTGAAGTATAAGAATTTTATATTTTTTAAGGTTAAGAGGCTCTAAAATGCAATCAAAGTTGCAGAACACGAAGATTTGAGTCAAAGAAGATGCCTAGATCTAGCTAGACAAGGGTGTTGAGTTGTTAAATACCTTATCGAGCGATCGACATGCTGTACATTTCAACTATGATTGACACCGTTGTCAAGCCATGTCTCAACTATTATTAACCTAGTCACTCAATAATATCTCGACTATGCTAGATAACCCCGTTGAACAGTGTCTTAACACTACTGAAGTAGGCCCGCGACATAATGTGGACCATGCTAGATGTTCTAATCTTGCATGCTAGACACCCTATCTACCGTACTAGATACCATTTTCGAGCTATTTTTTTGAATATACAGTGGTTACTCGATAATATTGTCTAGGTAATAGACACATATGTTTTGCTGTTAGACATACATATCTAGCCAATAAACACGTATATCCAGTCACTAAAAACATATGTCAAAATATTTTTAGGGACATATTAAACTTTCTAGATATGCTGTAAAAAATAACATTTTTCTATCTGCTCTTATATATTTATCTATTTTGTAATTATTTTGACTAATAAATGTCGTCAACATTTATAACCATATTATACGATGGTGTATGAGAAAAAAATAGGAATTGGAGTGAAAAAGAGGCAATAATCAAAAATATATTGTGGTTGAACTTTCAACTGTAGGAACCGTCATATGGCACAGAGGAAGATGGTGTGTGTGACAATCAAAATTTTGCACATACAAAAAGGATTTAGGATTATTATGGCTTTGTTGTTTTAATATATAGAATTAATGAACTATTTATTTAGAAAAGAAAGAAAACTCTAACCTTTCTTTTTGAGAATATCCTTTTAATGAATAGATTGTACTCTACCATAGCTATGAAACCACAGTCTTTATCACCAAGCCTCCACACAAATGAATTAGAAAACGGATTCTTAATAATCATAATCTTATTATTTTTTGTATATTTTAGAATTCTTGCTATAGGTCTCAACATATGAGATAGCAAGAAGATAGAGATAAGAGAGAGAAAAGAACTACACATTAGAAACTTAAAAAAAAATGAGAGAAGTTTCTCAAACTCCTATCACGGCCTCATACATCAAAAAAATATTCGGCCTCCTTATTTTGATATTTTGTTTATTTTTGTGCATAGGAGAATGAAACAAGGTGAGTTGATGCCCAAAGAGGTTAAGAAGGAGCAAAATGGGAGCATTTGGATAGGAAAATGGCACCATAATGCCACAAAAAGGCTCATTTCTAGAGAGCTGGCACTGAGCCGCAATGCCAGCAAATCTAGGTCGTGGCACTGCAGCCCCATCCTAGCGGTACCAGGTGCCAAATCGAGTTGCTCCAAATGTTTTTGGGGCACAACAACGCCCCTATCCGCACTGCAGTGCCCCCCTCTGCATCCAATGCTTAAAATGGATGGCCTAGATCAACTTTTAACGAACTAATGACTAAGATTAAACCTTTTTTAAGTGCGTAAAAGCCTCTTGGATAAAAAACCTATTCTTTGAAGGTGGAGGCACACATACTCAAATAGATAGCTTAGCTCATCTTTTCCATTTAGAGTAAGAACTTTATGTAGAATTTGTTGGAGAGAAAAAATAGTGTAATGTTTATTTTAGTTTCTAGTTTTAAGAAAGAAAATGAAAAGCAATTTATTGGAGCTTATTGCATCAACTATTGAAGGATTTTAACTCTCAATTTTGGAGGAGCATCAATCTATAGCTAGTTTCATTCTCAGGCTCTTCTTCTTTCTCAATTGTTTCTTTTTAATTGTTCAATGGATTTATATATGGATTTGATTATTTTTTTATTTCTATCATGAACTAAATCTCTCTTGTCTAAAATTACTATGTGAACCAACTTTATAGTATTGTGTTTGTTTATCTCTCCTTTCAACGTCTGATTGTCTAAATTATTTGATTTCTCTATCTTGTGCTTAATGCTACTAGTTACTTGGCCAATAGCGTGTGATTTTTTGAAATACATGATATATATTTAGACTTTAGATAGATAGACATATTTTCAATCAGGATAGGAATATACCTAATTAGTGTGTGTAACCACTTAGGATGTTTGCGCTTAATGATTTCATTCAATTTTGATCCTCATAAAAATATAGTGGGTTGGGTTGAGTGGAGATACTTACATGATAACAGAAGAAGCTTGCAACTACATTATCATATTCGGTTAACAACAATTTTGTTAAATTAATTAGAGAGAAAGAAAGGTAAATGGCACATTCGGAGGGGTTGGGTAGCTAGCAATTCTAGGATTAGTTTACTATTGAATTTGTATATATTTTTGCTTACTTTTCTCGTTGTCATTTTAACTTAATTCATCTAATCGTCTTAATTATTTTGCGTGTTTGGATAATTTGAGAGTCATTAAAGTTTTAGTAATTAGCATAAAAGTAGTAGCATTCTCTATGGGACGATACTCATCTCATCATTTTATTACTTGTATCCGGTATTGTGCACTTGCAATCTCATGGGTTTTACCAGGGAATGTTGCACTATATCTTTGCTAATACTAATACTAGGTGATTCTAATTTTAGTTCAAACATTTTGTTTTTGATTTTAGGTACTCTTGTACTCTTGTATAAGAAGATCAAAAAGTTTGGAAATTATTCCTCTTGATCTGGAGATCGAAAGAACTCTAGGAAAACTTTGTAAAGACAGGGTTCAAGCTACATGTAGTTATGCCAACATGGCTGAACAAGGGCAAAACAATGGAGAGAAACTAAATAAGGGTGAACCAAGGGTATTAACAGATTATGCCGTATCACTAGTGGATGTTGTCTACTCTAGTATTCGAAGGCTGACCGTGCAAGCTAACAACTTCGAAATTAAGCTTGCAATTATCCAAATGATCCAAACCTCGATTCAATTTGGAGGTTTATCCTACGATGATCCTAACTCCCACATTGCAAACTTCTTGGAGATTTGTGATACTTTCAAATACAATAGAGTTAGTAATGATGCTATCTGTCTTAGGATCTTTCCTTTCTCATTCTAGGATAAGGCAAAGAGTTAGTTGTGCTCTCTACTATCGGGCTCCATCATAAACGTAGGAAGATCTTGCCCAAAAGTTTCTTACCAAATTCTTCTCACCGACGAAGACGGTGAAAATGAGGAATGACATTACTTATTTCTGCAATATGATTCTAAGTCATTTTATGAGGCTTAGGAGAGCTATAAAGACTTACTTTGAAAATGCCCTCACCATGGAATTCCGAAGTGGCTTCAAGTGCAAAATTTCTACAATGGTTTGGGTAGATGATGCTGCAGGTAAAGTTATTATGAGGAAATCTATTGATGAGGTATATGACTTGCTTGAAAAAATGATCTCCAACAACTATTAATAGCCATCAGAGAGAATGGTGCCTAAGAAGACCGGTGGTGTACAGGATGTTGATGCCACTACTGCCATTTTTGCACAATTGGCTGCATTCAACAAATGGTTTGATACTTTGGGAATGCATGCTATTCAAAGCCCACTTGTTGTGTGTGAGCTTAGCGGTGGAAATCATATTAAGGAAGGATGTCCAAGTAACTTTGAGTCGGTCCAATTTATTGCCAACTACAATAGGCAACAGAATAATCCACACTCAAACTTCTATAATCTGGATTGGAAGAATCTTCCGAACTTCTCATGGGGCATTAACCAAAGGCCTTCATCTTCATCAAATAATAGGCTAATCTATCCATCGAGTTTCCTTATCTCAACTGCCAATCCAAAAGAAGAAATAATCTTTGAAAGACTTGTTGGCTCAATATGTGAACAAGAATGATCAATTCATGAGTAAGACTGAAGCTCTCTTCCAAAATTAAGCGGCCTCCATTTAAAATCTTGAAGCACCAGTGGGGTAACTTGAAAATTCCATTAACAATCGCCCTCAAGGCACCTTACCTGTAACATGGAACCAAATCTAAGAAGATATGGCAAGGAGTAATGCAATGCTATTACTTTTAGGAGCAGAAAAGAATTAGATGTTGAGAAATCCACCAATTGAGGAGGAAGATGTGGTTGAGAAACAAGTAAAGAGAATGGGATGACCTATAATTAGAAAATGCGAGAAGAGCTTCTATCTAAGCTTTGTCCAAGTAAGGCCACTCCTTACAACCCACCTCTACCATTTTCTCATTGTTTTCGCCCACAAAAGCTTGATAAGCAATTCTCCAAGTTTCTTGATGTGTTCAAAAAATTTCATATTAATATCTCCTTTCCGGATGTGTTGGAGTAAATGCCAAACTATGTCAAGTTCATGAAGGATATCTTAGTTAAGAAGAGAAAATTGGGTGATTTTGAAACCGTTGCTCTAACAAAAGAGTGTAGTTTCGTTCTTCAAAAGAAACTACCTCCTAAGCTTAAGGATCCACGAAGTTTCAACATCCTATGCACCACTGGCAACTATTTCTTTGGCAAAACTCTATGTGATTTTTATGCTAATGTTAATTTGATATCGTAGTCTATTTTTCAAAAACTTGGTTTGGGAGAGGCAAGACCAACTATAGCGGTGCTCTGATTCATAGATAGGTCCATCAAACATCCAAGGGGTATCATAAAAAATGTGCTTGATAAGGTTGATAAGTTGATTGTTTTAGACATGGAAGAAGATGAGAATCATCTAATTATCCTTCGAAGACCATTTTTAGCAATTGGAAGGACCATTATTGACGTGCATAAAAAAGAGCTTACTATGAGAGTAAAAGACCAAGAGGTAACTTTCAATGTGTTTAAAGCTATGGACCTTGCTAGTGACACCAATGATTGTTTTAGAGTTGATGTGGTTAAAGAAAGCATTAGAAACAAGTCATTGGGAGATTTTCCAACCAACACTTATGAAACCTCTTTTGTTCACTCCTTTGATATAGAGACAAAAAATGTTAAAGTTGATGTCAATTTATTGGAGGCTCCTCCACACTTTGCTAACTCTAAACCTCTGGTTAAATTTTTGGAGGTCTCACTCTCTTTTTTGAGTCACCATAAGCCATACAAAGAGAAGACCAAGAAGTGGTGTGTTAAGATGAAGAAGACTTTGGAGCCTAACTTTGAGCCCAGTCCATAAGTCAAACTTGGAAACTCATGCTTGAATCTCTTTTTGCATAAGCTCAAGGCCAAAAGGGTGGGAATTTCCACTATCACGCCACCCACCCCATAGTGAATAAGTAAGACATCAACTAACGATGTTAAACAAACACTTCTTGGGAGGCAACCCAAATGCTTATTTTCTTTTTCGTGTTTTGAGCAACTCTGAGACTACAAGCTTCATGGTTTATGCCATCGAGAATAGAATTTCTAAATTTTCTCTTGTTCTTTAATTTTTATATATTTAGCATGATAAGTTTGGGGGAGAGTTAAACTTTGTTGGATTGCTTTATTATCGTTTGTTTGTGTGTTTTGCATGTTTGTTTGTTTTGAAGTTTGTTTATTTTCTTAATTATTTGCTTGCTTATGTTCTTGTGTGCTTGTTTATGTTTGAGGTGTTTTGTGCTTCCTTGGTGATGTCCTATGGTCTAATGAAGATAACTTTGATTGAATTTGTCATAAGTTGTGGAAAAATATTGTCTTGTGAATAATTCTTGTGTTAGTCCTATTTTAGTTGTAAAAATTTCATAATTTAGCACAATGCCTTAAACTTAGAATTATGTAAATCTAGAGAATGCTTGTGTGAATATGTTATTTTGATAATCTCACAAGTGCTAGAATTTGCTTGATAATTTATTGAGGCAAAATCCTAGATTTCATATCACTGAGGAGAGGATTTAGGTATTCTTTAGACCGGTTGCACCTTTTCTAGTATATCTTGGCCATAATACACCCACATTGAGCCTTATAGTCCTTGTCTTTGTCAACTATATACATTAGCTTAGCCTAAATAATATCCTTAATCCTTCAACCCTTAAGTATGTTGATTGTGTTAATATGATCTTTTGAGCTACGCTACATTTTGGGCTAACGGGTAGAGTTAAGACGTTTTGTTGTTTTAATTTTTTTTGAAAGCTTTTATATTTATGTATTTTGTCATCTTAAAAAAAATTATTCATTAAAAAAAAAGAAAAAGAAATGATGATTGCATCCTTATTCATGAAAGAAAGAAATAAGTTTGAGGGTATATCTCAACAAAAAAAAAAAGAAAATAAATGTTGGTTGATATGTTTGATTAAAGAAGATCAAAGAAAGAAACTTAATAGAAAAGTGGTGTGTTGCCTGAAACAAGAAAGTTGCTGTGATTTGAGTATAAAAGTGTACCTCAAAAGAGTTTCTAGTTTAGTGTGCTTAAGGATAAATCGAGTTTACTCTTATCTAAAGTGTCCTACCTTTACCTAAGTCTACATTACAAGCTTGATAAAGACTTTTTGATCCTTGGTATTACGTTTATCTATATTAGTAGAGATGGATTTAAAAAGCAGACCTATAGCACTTGATTTATATTTTAGAGATTCTATGCTTAATTTATGTTTATATAATTTTATCCAAATTTCACACAATAATAGGTGAAAAGGTATTTTCACACACACACACACACACATAGAAAAATTCAATATGAAATGGGACATGCTCTTGAATTATTCTCAATACATTACCAATGTTTACGTTTAACCATGACTTATGTTCTTTATACAATCTTTGAGGAAATCCTTCGGAAATCACTATTTGAGTGCAAATTACGTTATGTTTGTTTTCATTGTGTTTTAGCATTTTTTTTTGCTTGAGGAATCTTAAGTTTAAGGGGGAAGGGGTGATAACTCCATGAAAATGGAGTTATTCTATGCGTTACTAGCTTGATTTTGCTAAGTTTCTTTGAAAATAAAGTTGTTTCTTATATGTTTTGTGCTATTTCAATGTTTTGTTTATTTTTGTATGTAGGAGAATGAAACAAAGGGAGTTAATGCCAAAAGAGGTCAAGAAGGAGCAAAAGTAGGAGTATTTGGACAGGGAAATAGTGCCCCAATACCACAAAAAAAGCACCTCAAGAGAGATAGCACTCCACAGCACCGGTAAATCCAGGCCATGGCACCGTAGTGCCTTCCCAGCAATGCCATGATGCCAGATCGAGCTGCCTTAAATGTTTTTGGGCGCCACAGTGCCCCTTTCTGCTCTACAGCGTTCCCTCCGTGTCCAAAGTTTAAAATGGACGGCCTAGATCAACTTTTGACGAACCAATAGCCAAGATTAGACCCATCTTTAAGTTTGAAGAACCTCTTTAATAAAAAACTCTATCTTTTGGAGGTAGAGGCACATATTCCCAAACAGATAACTTAGCTTATCTTTTCCTTTTAGAGTAAGAACTTCAAAGAGAATCCCTTGGAGAGAAAATACCAAAAAAATATTATAACTATTGAAAAATTTTAACTCTCAATTTTGGAAGAGCATCAATGTACAACTAGTTTCATTCTCAAACTCTTCTCCTTTCTTGATTTTTTTTTTCAAATTTTTAATGGATTTATATATAGATTTGATTTTTTCTTTTGCTTCTATCTTGAGCTAAATCTCTCTTGGCTAGAATTGCTATGTAAACCAACCTTATAATACAAGCTTGACGATGGAAGAAGCTTGTATATATATTAGCACATCCGGTTAACAACAATTTAGTTAAATTAGTTAGAGGGAAAGAGAGCTAAATGGCATAATAAGATGGATTGGGTAGCTAGCAATTCTAGGATCGGTTTACCATTGAAGTTGCATCTATTTTTGCTTGCTTTCCTAGTTGTCATTTTAACTTCTTAATTAACCTCATTGTCTTAATTATTTTGCTTGTTTGGATAATTTTAAAGTCATTATAAGTTTAGTAATCAGTATTGAAGTAGTAGCAATCTTTGTAAGATGATATTCATCTCATCATTTTATTACTTGTATCCGGCATAGTACATTTGCAATCTTGTGGTGTTTAACAATCCCACAACAGTTTACCCATATATGCTAAAATATTTTTAACGTATAGAATAGTTTCCCATTAAAGTAAAATACATTTCCTTTCCTCTTTGAATTATCCATTTAATTAATTAATTATTTCCATATATTCTTTTTAATTTAGAAAACAAATTAACCATTAAAAGATGGAGGCTTATACGTTAAAGGAATAAACAATTCCTTAATTTTTTTCTTCACAACTTTTTTACATGCAAAGCTTAGAAAATATCAAATATTTTCTAATTTATTTCATCCAAAAATTCAAGTATTCGGATTATAAAATAAGAGAATTAATTTTTTTGGTAAATCATAATTTCTGAAATAGAAAACAACAACAAAATAATCACATTTTTTTATGTTAATACTTGTAATATAGAAAATTATTTTTCTATCTTCTATTAGGAAGGAATGGATCCCATATTATAAATTAATATCCCCAGCTATCTATACTATTATGTCTCGAACATAAAAGGATTTGATCGGGTATAAATACAGATATTACTGAATACATCAAGAGACACAAAAACATAAATAGGAGTCTATTAATTACTAAGGATTAATATATGATCATCGGTTAATAATTTAAATATTTTGTTCTGCAACAGATATTATCAGATATTTAAATATATTTATTCCAGTCTTATATAATTTTATTATACAAAGTACATCCATTTAATTTCACCAGATAAACAGCCCGGATAAGATTTTCCTATTCTCAATGATAATAGACCATAGTAGTAATTTTTAATAATTAAAGATCCCAACTTTAATAATTAATTACGAACTACTTTTGATTATATTTCTTAAACTTAATTATCTTGTATGTATAACTTATATACATATTAAGTTTAAGCACATTTATAATCAAAGAATTTTCATGAAATTTATATATTATCATAAATAATATATGCAAGCATATAAAAAAAAATCAACTTCATTTATAAATAGCAAATCATTGTTTACATCTTACTCTTAGGGCTAAAAGAATAACAATCTCCCACTTGCCCTAAAGCAAATGAGACATGTCCTTTAATCCCTTCCTTTTTATGTGGCTATAAAAAATATTGGCAGGTTACGTTTTGGTAAACGAGTCAGTAAGATTGTTTTTTGATACTATCTTCATATTTGGTGAACGAAGTCTTTAATTATGTGATAATTGCGATGTATATGCTTAGATCTCTTGTGGCTTCTTGGCTCTTTTGAATCTGCCACTGGACCACGGTTATCATAGAACAATATGAGTGGTTTATCTATATTTGAAACTACTTCCAAATTGCTCAAGAACTTACGGAGCCAAACTGCTACTTTCGCTACATTTGAAGTAGCTACATGTTTAGCTTCCATAGTTGAATCAATAATACAATCTTGTTTTATATTTCTCTAAACTAGGGCTCCACCATCAAGAGTAAACAATTGACCCAGATATAGATTTTCTACTATCTATATCAGATTGAAAATTAGAAACAATATATCTAATAGGAATCAAATCTTTACCAGAGTATATTAGCATATAATTTCTCGTTCTTTGAAGATACTTGAGAATGTGTTTCACTGCTATCCAGTGATCTAATCCTGGTTTTGATTGAAATCGGCTGACTATTCCTGCGAAATAGTAGCTGTCAGCTTAGTACATATCATTACATATATAAGGCTTTCAACTACTGATGCATAAGGAATTCGTCCTACGTCTTCTTCCTCTTGAGGTGTCTTAGGACACTACTCCTTAGAAAGATGATCTTCGTGTTGAGAAGGCAATTATCCTCTCTTGGAGTTTCGCATCGAGAATCTGACAAGCACTTTGTCAATATACGGTACTTGAGAAAGAGCTAACAGTTTGTTCTGGCGACCACATATAAGTTAGATCTTAAGAACATAACTTGCCTCTCCCAAATCTTTCATTTAGAATTTGTTAGCTAGACATTTCTTAACGTTTGATAATAATTCCACATTATTTCCAATTAGGAGAATGTCATCCACATAAAGAACTAAGAAAATCACTCTTTGATCTTTGATGTACTTGTAAACACAAGGCTCATCAAGATTCTGATCAAAGCCATAAGATTTTATAGCTTCATCGAACCTTATGTTCTAAGATCTTGAAGCTTGCTTAAGTCCATAAATGGATCTTTGCAGCTCGTAAACCTTTTGGTCCTGACCCTTGGCAATGAAACCTTCTAGTTGAATCATATAAATAGTTTCGTCAAGATAGCCATTAAGAAAAGCTATTTTGATGCCCATTTGTCATATTTCATAATCGAAATAGGCAGCTATGGATAAAAGAATGTGAATGGACTTTATAATGGCTACTGGCAAAAAAATACTTTCATAGTTGACTCTTTTCTTTTAGGTGTATCTCTTTGCTATTAGCCTTGCTTTGAAAGTCTTCACTTTTCCATCTCCTCTTCTTTTCTTTGGTAGATCCACTTACAACCAATGAGTCTTACCTCATCAAGAAGGTCTACAAATTCCTAGATTGAGTTAGAACACATTGATTCTATCACAAGGTTCATAGTTTCTTGCCATTTCTCTTTATTAGGATCAGCCATTGCTATCTTATACGTCAATGGATCATCTTTGCCCGCATTAAAATAACTATTTGAGCTTCTCTAATTTCTCTGTAGTGAGCTGGTGATCTTATCACCCTTCCACTATGATAAGGTGGCAAAGTGTCCTAATTTAGAGTGGTGGTTTCCTTTTCTTGTTCATTAACAATTGTCGGTTGTAGTCTGATCTCATCAGAAAGTAACTTTTCTATGACTACTTTGCTATGAGGTTTATAATCTGTCATATAGTTAGTTTCAAGAAAAGTAGCATTTGTCAATACAAATATATTCTTATCTCAGGGACTATAAAATAGACCTCCCCTCATTCCCTTAGGATAACCTACAAATATGTATACTTCTGTATGAGGTTCTAGTTTCCCAGTTTTCTCTTTCGGCACGTGTGCTAGACACCACAATACACATGTGTATCGCAAACTAGGTTTATGACCATTCTATAACTTTAGAGCTGTCTTTGGTACTGAATTAGAAGGTACTACATTCAGAATGTATATGGCAGTTTGTAACACATAACTACAGAATGAGTTGGGTAATGTATGCTGGTGTTTACTGGAATAAATTTCCGGAAAATTTTTCATAAAATCATTTTTAAGAACACCATAGTTTTGTAAAATCAAGAGACGTAGCGGAATTGGTTGTTTAAAATTTTTCTTTTTACAAAACGCTTCGGATCGTGATCTAACATAAATTAACTCTTAATCTAGACAAGAACTATACCCGGATTCGCTCCACAACCTTCTCGTCTTCCCGTCTATTTTCAAAAGTCGTTTGATTGATCCGGTGGGTAGTCACCTTCTTGATTTCCAAAAAAGAGATCCGCAGAAGAATAAGAAGATAATCTCCTTGAACCGATTTCTCCGGGATGGCCGAAAAACACCAAGGATGGTGAACCCTAGTATTGGCCGATTTCTTCTCTCTCTTTTCTTTCTGTTATGCGTGTAACACTCTCTTCCTCTT
Source organism: Trema orientale (assembly GCA_002914845.1). Lineage (NCBI taxonomy): Eukaryota > Viridiplantae > Streptophyta > Magnoliopsida > Rosales > Cannabaceae > Trema > Trema orientale. The sequence continues at coordinate 98,852 of JXTC01000492.1, read as the reverse complement.
GGGGTGTTTCACGTGTAGTGTATTATATGTAGTTAGAGAACTTTTCTCTTAACTATAGAGAGATTAGTAAACCCTAATGGGCTTATTGGGATTGTTGGGCTCAATTGATCATCAAATAACTATTGGGCTTTAATTTGAGCTAGACAGGGGATCAGATGGATCCATAAAGCCCAAGCTCCAATGGACCATATACCCACTATCATAATTAACTCTTAATTATGATTGGGCCTTGTCCATTAATATTGGGGCACACCACTATAGGCCCAATATTGAACTCTTGGACTAAATGTCATTTATTTTTCTGTGAAGCTTATTAACAATTAATTAGCTTGATCCATTTAGCATATACTATACCTGTAGACATACCTCCGATGCAATGCCGTACTAGTAGGGTGAAATTACCGTATTACCCCTCTAGTACATATTTACCTTTGAGTTACTATTTTTCATCTAATGGATAATAGTTGACTACGATGTTTGTATCTGCTCATACTAACACAGTCAAATTCACATAGTGAATACTGGGGCCCTGGTTTATATTATCCAAGTACTTGAAAAAACTCAAAGTGACATTATATGCAAGGTGTCCATCATGAGAAACGTTCTACACATTTCATATACCTTATCTTCCAAGATACCGGAGTTCGAACCATAAATCGGAACTAGTCCTTTAGTAACTCAAAAAGATAAAACACATGAAAGTAAGTTCGTTAATCACTAGGATTAAGGTCTTCTACAATAGCGCTAGATTAGTGAAATTAGAAATTTGAGTTACGGTACTTAACCTCAAATTCTAATTCACTAGGTCCTGTTCGATGCTATTATAACTTTCTTATAACACACTAGTGTTTCTATCCGAAGACTCACTTCGATAATTAGAGACTTCATTAATTAAATAGACAACACTACATTCTATGGCATAGTAAAGTATTCCATCTTCAATATGCAGAATGCGAACAATTTAATTTAGACATAATGAAATAAAGAATATAATGTCTCCTACATATGAACTCATCATACGAATAATTCTTTATTACTCATTTCTTGTCTTGGATTCTTTTAGATACTTGCATAAAATAAATATATACATCACATGTATATCAATGGGTCATAAATAAAATAGAAATTCATAACATGGAATTTATTAATAACGAATAGATACTAAATAATCCAATAAATATTATTTATAATGTCTAAATAATAAACTGCTTTATAGAACATTATTCCAATAATGTAGAATAACTAAGCATAGATCTTACCATGACTAGTAATGCTTAATTTCTACTTTCTACAATACTGTTTTGTTATAGTGTATCCGATGTTGTTAGTTGAGATATAATTCCATGTTCAACAAGGTGAATATTGAATTCATTATCAAGGTATTTTTCTTCCCGATCTAATCGAAGAGATTTTATTTACTTACCTAGCTTCTACTTGGAACTCTTTAAACTTTCCAAAAGTCTCAAATTTCCTATGCATTAGGTAAATATAACCATATCTTGAATAGTCATCAATAAATGTGACAAAATTTTCATAACTCCCTCATGCTTGTACATTCAATGGACCGCAAATATCAGAATGTATTAATTAAAGAGGTTTAGTGGCTCTTTTATATTTTGTAGAAAATGGTCTTTTGGTCATTTTACCTTTAAAAAGGGATTCACAAATTGATAGTATGCCAACATTTAGCTCTCTCAAAAGACCATCTTTTACTTTTTGTTAATTTTGTTAGAGTTAATATCACCTAGTCTAAGATGCTAAAGATATATGTTATTATCATGAGAAATCTTTTGTTTCTTAGCTTTGGGTTTTTCAATTCTAAACATCTCAGTATTCAGCATAGAGTTAACAGTATGCCTTAACATATAAAACTCATTATTCAAAAATGCTGAACAACTATTTAAGCCATTTTTATGAAACAGAGCAATATCGTTTATACAATTTGGAAATAGAAATCAAATTCCTCTTAAAATCAGAAATAAAATAAACGAAATTCTTCCACTACTGATGCTGAGACCAAAGCTCTATTACCCACTCTCATAGAAAAGTCTCCGTTAGAAAGGTCACATAAAGAACTAAGCATCTACAAAGAAGGACAAATATAGTTAGTTGTTCCTGAATCTACTATCCAGGTTGACAAATCATTTTTAACTAAACATGATTCGATGAAAATAAATAAATCATCTTTACCTTTCTTCTTCTTTTCTTTGAGCTCCTCGAGATACTTTGTACAGTTTCTCTTCCAATGCCCCTCTACACCACAGTGGAAATATTTTCCCTTGGACTTTTTTCCTTTAGAGCTCTTGTTCTTGTTGTTATTGTTCTTCTTCTTCTTTTTCTTCTTTCCACTACTATTGTTCTTATTCTTTCCTTTTGGTTGCCTTTTTCTCTTCTTAACCTTACTTGAAGAGGGTTCAGCTTCAGCAATGTTCCTTTCTACAGCTTTTATCTCTGGCTTCTTTCCTTTAGCAATGTTCCTCTTCTTGTCCTTACTCTTAAATTGAAGGAAATTATTGGAAAGGGTCTTAAAAATCATGCCCACCTGTATCGCCTCTTTAATGGTCACACCATGGAGTTCAGCTTCGTTAATGTGGTATTCATCTTGAGAACATACTCAAGAACAGATAAGTCAACTTTCATTTTCGCATTCGTAATGGCCTTCATAGCCTCATGATGAGACTAATTAGAAGGACGCCTAAACTTCTGTTATAGAGACTCCATTATCTAAAATGCAATCTCCCTTGGTTCATGCTTAGTATTAAGCACTTCAAACATTCCTGCTAGCAAGTAGTAGGAGGCTTTGAAGTTGGCATCAATATATTTGTTATATTCCTCTCATACAGCTCAAGCAGCATTAGCAGTGAGTTCTTCAAGATATTCCTCGGTTAAGACAAATTTATGGTTCTAATAGACTAGGAATATATTTACGTTACTCTTCCACTTATTAAAATTCTATCTGGTTAATTTTTCAGTTGCAAGTAATGCGGCAGTGGGATTGACCTGATTGCTGAAAATAAAATATAATTGATTTTAAATATTTACTAAAATATCATCAAACATAAATATAGTATAGTAAATATGATATATGATGTATATGTAAATATAAACAAAAAATACTAATACCACGATTCAACAACCAATACAAAAAATTTAATAATTAAATCAATAGATAAACTTTATGATTGCTCTGAGTAATTTATACTATAACTTTCAATAGTGCAATTCCAGTTTTTTAGTGGAATAATACTGAAACTAATGGATTTGATAATTTAATTAAAGAGTTTAACTGATTGTGAAATTTATTTGAGCTTGAAATTACAAGTCCATATGTCCTCGAATCTCTTCTATTGATACTGTATTGAACATGTTATATAGTCACTTTCTTGAATTAATATTCATTTAGAATTGTTAAATTTTAAATTAATTAGGTCATACTAAAATTAATGTTACACATTTAATTATTTTAAGTGTCACATTATAATGATTAATAAATGTTATTATGTTTTTTATCTATTTAATTTATTGTTACTTTTAAATAATATGATTATTTAATAAGAAATATAATGTGTCTCACCACATTGTATTAGGCGTGTAACATAGAGAAATTTTCTCGGTGTTACACGTATTAACATAAAAAAATAATGTGATTATTTCGTTGTTGTTTTCTATTTTAGAAATTATGATTTACCAAATAAATTAATTCCATTATTTTGTAATTTGAATACATGAATTTTTGGATGAAATAAATTAGGAAATATTTGATATTTTCTAAGCTTCACACATTAAAAAGTGGTGAAGAAAAAATTAAGGAATTTTTTATTCCTTTAACATGTAAGTCTTTGTCTTTTAATGTTTAATTTGTTTTCCAAACTAAAAAGAATATATGGAATTAATTAATTAATTAAATGGATAATCTAAACAGGAAGGAAAAGAATTTTACTTTAATGGGGAACTATTCTACACATTAAAAATATTTTAGCTTATACGTGTAAACCAAATCCGAAGAGGAAGGGGTTTTATTTTCTTACTTAAGTGAAATTTGTTGTTTATTACTTTGTTTTTAAATTGTCTAAAACCTATTTGGCAGCTATTTTACACGTTAAAGAGTAAAAAAAACCTTCTTTATCATCAGTTACATGTTCTGATAAATTCTTTGATAGGATTAAAGTAATTTTTCCTATTTGAAATGATATGGCATTAATATTATATTAATTTGTCAATTTATCATTTTCAAAAATAGTATTGTACGTGTACAGAGTTCAACAAATTAGGAAATCTAATTTAATACTCTGTGCGTTAAAAACAATGAGAAGCTGAATATTTTTTTGATGGATGAGGCCGTGATAGGAGTTTGAGAAACTTCTTTCATTTTTCTTAAGTTTTTAACATGTAGTTCTCTCCTATCTTGTGTCTCTATCTTCTTGCTATCTCATGTGTTGAGACCCATAGCAAAAATTCTAAAATATATGAAAATTAATAAGATTGTGATTATTAAGAGCCTATTCTCTAGTTCATTTGTGTAGAGGCTTGGTGAAGAAGATCGTGGTTTCATAACTGTGGTAGAGTACAACCTCTTTATCAAAAGGATATTCTCAAATCGAAAAGCTAGAGTTTTCTTTCTTTCCTAAATAAATAGTTCACTGATTCTATGTATTAAAACAACAAAGCCATAATAATCCTAAGTCTTTTTTGTATGTGTAAAATTTTGATTATCACATACACCATCTTCCGCTGCACCATATGATGGTTCCTACTAATGATACTAAAGCCATGGTTATTTTATGAGGATTTTGTTGTTTTAATAAATATGATTATTGTAATCATGTTCTTATATATATGTCATGTGAGTAGGCATTCTATTGCACATTGATGTGTGATGATTTTTTGTTACTTGAAATGGATGTATGGTTAAATAGAAATAGGTCATTAATTATATGCTTGCATTGGATTTTTATTTATTCACTTTTAATTGGATCAAAATCAATGTAAACTCTTCTTCAAGTGTATAGGATTTGCATATGTAAATAAAATTTTGATGGAGATCTAAGGAAGAGAACCAACAAAGCTTGAATCACTACATAGGTTCACATCCTGTATGCCAACCCTACTACTGTGGGTTCCCACCACATGGCGGACAACCTTACCATGAAGAAATTTTTAAGGGCTAAAACTATTGTAGTCTAGTTCTAATATTTTCTTGTTTTTTGGTAGTATTTGTATTGTCTTAGTTTACGTAATATCCAATGCAACCTAACCTAGATCTTAATTTTTTATTTTTATGATTAATAATAATATGTTACAATCATGCATATAACATGCCATTTAGAATAAGAAAAATGCATATTCAATATTTTGATATCATGCATACCTGTGCATACATCATTATTTATAAAACTGTTTTTCTAAAATAAAATGTTTTATTATGCACAATGGGCAAATTAATTAGATTAATTTTATTTAATATTAGCTTCTTTTGGAATTTGCATAATCTTGAATACGTAATATAAATTAGTTTTAAATTGGTTAAAACTTAGTAATATCACATTTTTTTTAACTATGCTATTTTAATAAATAGTTTATATTGGGTAGCATAGTTATTATTAATAAATTAATATTTTATATAAAATTCGCTAATTTATTAAATATGGTTTGATTCTATAATTTTATAGAAATTAAATTTTTTAGAATTCTCTAGGATTTATAAATCTAAGTTGTTAGTTTTATTAATTAAATATATATATTCAAAATAATGAGTAAGAGCAGGTAATATGACAATATAACCTTCGGTCTCCCCCGTTAGTATAACATCGTGAGATTTAAGAGACACATCATGATGCTTAGATTTCATCCTCCCTACGGAAGGTGTCTGTTTAAATCAATAACAATGTTGACATCTAAAAATAAGATTTCAAGATGTATTTCAAAATTAACCTACCCTATGACAACAATTTTGAGTTAGATCTATGGAATCTAAAACGGTAAATTACACTCATAAGGATATAATTAATATTAATTATATCTTGACCAAATAAAACGGTAATTAATAAATGATAAAAATATGAGATATTTTGAATAACATTTATTAATTCAGATATTCTCTGCTCAATTAGTAAAAATGTGACTTACCTTACGGCGGCACATTTTTGTGTTGGTTATTAAATCATGGTATTAGTATTTTTTTGTTTATAATTACATATGAATCATGAATCATGTTTATTATATTGAATTTATGTTTGATGATATTTTAGCAAATATTTAAAGTCAATTATTTATTTTCAGTATCAACAACTAGCTAGATGAGACATATAGAAGCATAAAAATTGACCAAAGAAAAAGAGAACTCATACTAAAAATAACTTTATTTTCATTTAGTTATTTTGTGCTTAAACAACTATTGATGTGTGATTGATACTCTAATGGATTAAATGAAGAAAAATAAAAGTTGGAGGTCATTTGGAAATGCTAAGAAAGTGGTGAAAAAGTACAAAACAAGAAGGAATTTCTGAGCCAAGGGTGCAACCTCGCCTCCCAATAGAAGCCCAGGTGCAAGGGCACCTCCCTCGCCTCCCAGTTGCACATCCTATGGTAGTTACACCCCCAGGTTCCGTTTTTAATGGTCAAGATCACATTTTTTGGCTATCCAATAATCCAGATTTGACTATCATTAAGTGTGCAAGAGCTAACTTGAAGAAAACCCTATTTTTAGGAGGTTGAGGCACATATTCCAACATAGATTGAGCTTACTTCATCTTTTTATTTCTTCTTTAGAGTAAGAGCTCTAAGAAGAAATTCTCGAAGAAGAAAATACCAAAAATATCGCAGTTTTTATTTAGTTTCTAGTTTTGATTTTATTTTTGAGAGAGAAAATTTATGGTAGAATTTGGAGAGTAATCGATTGGAGCTATTTGTATATATCATTGAAGGAATTCAACTCTCTGATTGGAGGAGTATCAATCTACAATTTGTTTTATTTTCCAGCTATTCTCTTGATTTTGTTTATTTTTCAATGGCTATGCTTATGAAATGGATTTTTTTTTCTATCTCTATTATGAACTAAATCTCTCCTACCTAGAATTGCTTTGTGAACTAACCTTATAATATTATATTTGCTTATCTCTCTTCCAAAATCTAATTTTCTAGATTATTTGGTTTCTTTATCTTATGCTTATTGCTAGTAGTTACTTGGCCAATAACTAGTATGACTCTTGAAAATAAATAATGGAATAGAAATAAAGTTATGTGTTTAGCCTTAAATAGAGAGATATACATTTTAATTAGGATAGGAATATATCTAATTAGTTGTGTAACTACCTTAGGATTTTTGCTCTTAATGATTTCATTCTAGATTGACTCTCATAAGAATATAGTAGGTTGGGTTGAGTAGATTCTTGCTTGATAACGGTAGATGCTTATAAATAAATTAGCACATCCAGTTAACAATGATTTAGTTAAATTCGTTAGAGGGAAAGAGAGCTAAATAACACAATAGGAGAGGTTGGGTAGCTAGCAATTCTAGGCTATTTTTCTATTTAATTTAAACCTATTTTTACTTGCTTTTCTAGTTGTTGTTTTAAATTCTTAGTTTACTTAATTGTCTTGATTGTTTAACTTATTTGGATAATATTAGAATCAATCCAATTTTAGTAATTAACATAGACATTGTAGCAATTTTCATGGGACGGTATTTATCTTATCATTTTTGTTACCTATTTATGGCATTGTGTACTTGCAATCCTTTGTATTTAATATACCAATAACATACTACTAGAGAGTTTCCAACTAAAATCAGAAAGGGTTCTACAGAAGAATCTTGAAAAAAATGCAGAAAACAAAATCATTCAAGGAAAACTGAAAAGGAAAAGAATATGCTTAAATTGTGGAATGTATGGACACAACTAAATATCATGTAGAAACTCTAACTCATCTTCAACAATCGTCCAAGTATGTACTAAGTATTATCACTATCATTATAGTTGTCTTGTGTTATGTATCATAGATCTGGGCTGAATTTATGTTGGTTGTTTACATTTGCATAATGTTCAGGTCTGTATAATTCTATGTAATGTGTTTTATGTAATATCATATTATAAGGCTGTGAAATGTATTGCAATGTTATGTATATTCCTAATGAAATTAAATAGAGTAATGTCTTGCATATTAAAAAGTTACTAGACAGTGGTTTCGAGTAGGTAGACATCTATGTCAAGCCATTCTTCCAAATTTAAAAAGGCAGTACTGTCGAGTATCTAGATAACTGTATCGAGTAATAAGGATGAGATTTTCACTATGTTAATAATTCAAAACATATTAAGTTAGTGATTATACTTACTTAGTATTCATTATACTTAGGTATTAAATTTTTAAGTGGAAAGATTAACGAAGTGACTAAATTTCTAGTAATACAGATCACATATTTTCATCAATATTTCAAAACTTATTAAGTTAATGATTTTATCTTTATTTGATATTCATTATACTTATTTATTGAATTTCAACTTAGAAAGAATAATGAAGTTATTAAGTTTCTAGTAATATGAATAATATATTTTCACTATATTAATATTTTAGAACTCATTAAGTTAATAATTATACGTATAAGAGTATTCATTATACTTAGTTACATAAGTCATTCGTTTTATCGTTGAACTGTATCCATATTTATATGTCTTTTATCTATTATATTTATAATCTTATTATAGCTAGATACTATAATTGGAACGCTCGCCAACTAGTGTCTAACACTAGGTACCTTGTCTGGAATTCTTAATAAATGTGTCGAGCTACCAAATACCATATTTAGTCAATCTTCTAAATATTACTTACTTACTCGATAATGGTATCAAGTATAACGATCCGACTTTTCAGATCGTTAACTACTTACATTCATAACATACTTATTTTAAAAAAGAAACTTAGACTCTGAAAATTCATGATTTTTTTTTTAAATATACTTTCATTTATTTTTAAGAGATTAATATTCATAGTTAACCATTTACTTAATATGATAAATTTGAAAACAAATAAAATGCTCTAGGATGGTTAAGTAACATTTGTTTAAATTTATTTATAAACATTTTATTTGGGGTGATTTAAATAATACGCAACTAAAAGGGGCTCCCAAGTGAGGAGGGGTGTCACATGTAGACCACTTAAGTCCCAAGCTCTCCTTAGATAGTTTAGGTCTGTTTGACAAAACTTCTCGAGTTTTACATTTATTCAAATTAAAACATTTTTACTTTTAGATCTTTTCATGTTGAAAAACGTCCATTTAAACTCCATTCAGTTAAAGTATATTTTCAAGTTCAACTTAATAAAATCATGCATTGCGAAATAAAATAATGAGTTATAAATATATTTTAAACAACATTAAGCTTACATAATCAAAATAATTTGTTTCATACTAAAAACATGTGTAGAAATAGTATAATAGCGGTATTCTATTGCCCGTGCCTTGCATTCATCCTACCTCGATTCCAGTCAACCCAGTAATCAGATCAAATATTTCTTTCATTTGGTACTTACAGCATGGATATTCATACGACATGAGCTTTTGCTCAGCAAGTACAATATAATTTTCACAAAATATTTTACTCATAAATAAACAAACTTTTATGAAAGTCTAATTATGTTGTATTATGAAATCATTATCTTATACTTTATAATAAGATATTATAATGTTATTTTATCTCGTTCTTTCTCATAAAGTATTTTATCTTTCTTATGTAGCCTTGGTGTACGTACTGAGTGCACGATACCAAATAAGAAACTATGGGAGCGACCCAACTAAAAACACCCACTGTCATAAATTTAACATACTTTTTGTTGGGAATCCTCACCTAAGGGAGGTCAGTCTTATCTTCCCTTGGATATTCCTCGCCTAGTGGAGGTTAGTACGACAACTTTAAATTCTTTTCTTATTTAGTCTTCTCTTAACTTGAGTAAGTATGCTTCAATAACAAACCCAAACTTTATATCTTGTTATCTTAGCATTTCCTTTATTAAAGTATACTCAGAGTATTTTAACATGATAACATTATAAAGCAAACTTACATTATTTTAATATCATAGGAAATGCATGTTAAATGCATCTTATAAGCATAGTCCACATCATACATAAGCCACACAGTAATAAGGGTATAGGCAAGGTATCATATAAAATCATATCAAACATATCATATCATAAACAAAAAATATTTTCAAAACCATCCATGCCATAGGTGAGATTGTACTTATCTCGTAATGTGATTGTCCTAGTTCCACTCATTAATTACGTACGCTAGGTTGTAGTTTCACTCTAATGTATGCATGCTCAAATTGTTAGAGTAATTTAAAGTAGACTTATACTTTTTTTTCCTAAGTTTTCCAATTACTTAGTGAGATTAAGACAATTAGGACTCAGTCTTGATCAAACATAAAACTTCACATTTGAGAAACAATATCATGTTATGTTCGTTGTCTAATTTATACATTCAACTTAGATAGATAGAATTTAATTTTCCTTAACTCATTTATCAAAACTTTAGTTGTAGATTTGATACATATCATCCTTAATTGATCAAGTTTCCTTTGTTATTTTGATCTTCGTCAATTACTCTGGATTACTCTTGATTAATTACTTTATTCGTAATCATGGGTCTTAATATGATAAGTGGGATGAACACACTAATGGCTACACAATTTTTAAATCTAAAATCATACTTTGGGCTAGACATATTATTAGGCTTTTTTTTCGTACTTCTTAGGCCCATAACTAAATTTGGGCTAAATGCAATTAAGGGTATATATTTTTTATTTCGTATTATTGATTTTATATCCTAAACTTAAGTAAATCTTTTTCTTATCCCAATTGTAGATCGAAAATAAAATTTTCTATTTATTCTTGCACCAAATCTCCAACTAAAAATTTCAAGTTTCATAATTTATATTTTTGCCCATAATCTTAAGATTTCTAACATTTATCCCCTCCAAAAGTAAACCTTGAGTTATAGCTTTTCCTTTTATTAAGGATCATTCCTTTAATTATTTTTACACTTTAATATAGTTTTAGAACTGCCTAAAATAACTTTCTTACAGATTTGACCCATATTTTATCTAAATTACACTTCTGACACAAAATACTCAAAATTTTGATATTGTAGTCCCTTTAACCTTTCAGCAAATATTTTTAGTTTTTGGAAAGTATTTTTAATGGGTAAAAATTATTCTCAAGGATCTAAATCTAGATCATTGAGCTTGGTACATTTTCATGCATATTTTACTTTGAGATCTTTCACCCAAAAATCTCCCACTTTTGAGTTTAGTGATTTTGATTTAATTTGATTATTATTATTATTATTATTATTATTATTTTAGCCTTTATTATCAAGAAGTATTCATATTTAAAGGCTTAAGAAATCAATAAGATAAGCTTTGGCAAAAAAATAAATTCTATAACATATAAATTAGATCAAATATGTTATTACTTATTTATTTCTTGTAATATCTACTTTTTTGATAAATATCACCTAGGGGAAAAGACTCCCGGTTATTTTATTAAATAAAATTAAAATAAAAAAGAGTACAGAAAGGCACCCAGAGGGGAGACATTACAGGTTAAAAAGCTAAAATAATCTAAACGCCCTAGAAGGAGCCAAATAGTGATGCCGAAACATGACTATTGTCTTAGCTTCCGTACAATGCCTCATTAAAAACCTTTCCACGTAAAACCCAAAGGGAAAAATCGCAGAAAGGGAAAAAGAGCACATTGCATTACAAAGTATTGGGCAACTATGAAAAACGAAAAGCAGAGCGCCCCATGTAATCCTTGGAAAAGGCATCTTAAATAAATGAAGGGGTGGAATGCCACCATGTTGAGGTCTGGAAACCTGTAGCTCGAGAAGCCAAAATATCAGCAACTGTATTACCTTCCCTGTATATATGAGAGACATGAAAATTCATCTTTGAAACCCTTTCAATGCAACGCAACCAAGGGAGTTTCCAACGCCAAGGGACAGATGATGAACGTGACCTCAAAAGAGCAACCAAATAGGAAGAATCACATTCCAACCATAAGTTCATCCATCCAAACTCATAAGCATAAAA